>JAKTTL010000005.1:0-413879 GCA_030581455.1 Wickerhamiella allomyrinae
GCTTCTTCTTAAGGAGGGGAGAGTCTAAGGGATACGAGTGTACACCCTAGTAGGCTGTATCACGTGTATCCTGAGTATATAAGTGGAACTAGACTATTAGTTAGTAACCTTTGTACACGCCACTTCTGGTGCGATGCGTAGCATCGCATAGTTAGTTGTAGAGAGGCGTAGCCTCTAGAGCCGTGGGAGATCCCTAGAAGTGGTACACAAGGGGTCGGATCTCTTACAAACACTACGCGTCCTCTTTAGCTCAATTGGCAGAGCGTGGGACTTTTAGCAAAGGCTTCGGTTCGAAGCCCGGCTGGGTAATCCCAAGGTTCAGGGTTCGACCCCCTGGAGAGGAGTTGTACAGGGTTCAAATCCCTGATATTTTTGATGCTTTTTTTTTCTCGGCTATGTAGTTCATTTAGTTCAGTAGTTCAGAAGGCTAGCTTCTCCTTGAACTAAACCTTCTGGCTAGCCCTTTGTGATTTGTGGTAAGGGAGGGTATATAAATCATGCACGGATGTGCATAATTCCATATATTATATGCAAGACAATGGAAGCGTAGGGGTGATAACCGCTGTGCTTGGAAATATTGCCGTTGCGCTTGCGTTGTGCATCCAAAAACAAGCTAAGAGGCATTTGATCCGCCTGGCTATCGATGGCGTGCAACCTCCGCATTTCCGAAACCAGCTATGGTGGGTTGGCGTGCTGCTATTAATGTAAGTTGAACCATGAAAAATTGCCTAGAAACTAGAAACTAACAAAGCTTTGGCGAGTGCACTAACTTCCTAGCCTATGGATTGGCTCCTGCGTCTATCGTGAGCCCCATGGGCGTGTTGGCCCTGGTGTCCAATTGTATTATCCCTCCCCTTCTGTTTGATCAGATGCCAGACAAGCACACTACTATTGGCACTACAGTAGCCCTTCCGGGAATGGTTTTAATGATTTTATGTGGACAGGGCACTTCCGATACTACTAGTGATCCTTCCATCACTCCCGAAGCACGAGTATACTTGGGCGTGACCATCGCGGTGGCTGCATTATGCACCATCCTGCGCTACTTTGTGCAAAAGAAATCTACGGCTCATTTGGTGGTCAACGTGGTGGTTAGTTCCATTCTAGGTGCCTACTTTGTGTTTGCCATTAAAACTCTAAGTCCTGTTCTGTCTGGCCAAAAGTTGATCGCAGGCATTGGAGGACCGATTATAATCCTATGTTTGACTGGTATTTTGCAGATCGTAGTCCTTCTCGATGTCTTGCAATACTTTGCCATGTGGCAAGTTGTACCACACCATACTATTTTCTTTACTGGACTGGCAGCCGCTGGTTCAGACGCGTTGTTTCATGAGTTTGAGAACTCCTCAATATTAGCTCGAGTGCTTTTTGTGGTGGGATGGGTCTTGGCGATCATTGGCGTCCTAATTTCGGCTCAACCCCATGAAGATCTCAATGATCTGGAGGTTGAAGCTGGAGATGGCCCTGGAGATAGACTTGAACCTGACAGAGGAGAAACTCCTCCAGATGCCCCGAAGGCCAAGCCTCTGCCTATTCCGAACAAGACTAAACCAAAGCCCACTGAGACCGATCTCGAGGACTCTGAGCTAGATGGAATGAACGGTTCCCGGCGAGGGTCACAGAATCGCATCCAGTCACCGCATGACTCGCAGAGATCGCACGGCTCGCAGAGATCACACGGCTCGCGGCGGTCGCATGGCTCGCGGCGGTCGCACAGATCTCAGAAGTCGCATAGATCTCACAAATCGAACCGGTCGCGCGGACCTCGTAGCCCCAGATCTAATCGCCCTGATTGGAGCTGGAGACGCGGAGGGGCAGTTGATACCCGACACACCTTCGGCCCTCGTCTTTCCCAGAGTTACTTGGTGCCTGTTGAGAGGGTCATGACTTATGAAGACGAATGGATTGACGAGTTCCCTGAAGCCGTAGTGGATGAGCAGACATACCTTCTGCTCCCCCGGCGATGGGCAGAAGAATCCCATTCGGTTCCTCGCTATATGAGTTGACCACATCTAGAAGTCTAGTAACATAGTAAATAAGGTACATAGGAACAAAATAGAAAACAAAATAGAACACCCGGTTTGCTATATATGCCTATAGCATAATCTATAAAAGAACAGCATCGACCATGTACCCTGCCGGCAGGGTACTGACTTCGGAAGTCTTTGCTGGCAAACACAAAAAGGCATTTGCGCCGACCATCGACTTGACGCGACTGCTGCGCTGGAAACCAGTAGACCGGGCCACCAAGCCCGCAGCAGTCGCCTCGACATTAACGCGATGGAATTCGGGCCGGGGGTCCAAAGGAACGGCGGCTTCGATGCGGACCTTTACGCGACGCGCTTTCCAGTCGGCCCCCGACCACGTTTCAATACAGGGCAGGACAAACAGATTGAGACAGACGCCCGCCGAGGCCGGGTTACCCGGCAGTGCGAAGATGAGCTTGCGGGAACCCAAAGTAGCAAAGGTGACCGGTTTACCCGGCTTCATCGCCACGCGCCCGAAATGGATAGTTCCTCCTAACTGCTCGATCATGGGCTTGAGCAAATCAAGCTCACCCATCGACACACCGCCGCTGGTGACCAGGATATCACAGCGCTCGATGCCGTCAATAAGGCGTTGCCGCAGCGACTCCTCGTTGTCGCTGGCGATGCCCAAATCCACAGTTTCCAAGCCCATACTGCGCAGAGTGGTGAGCATCATAGGCCGGTTGGAGTCCCAGATCTGCGAGCCGGTACAGGCGGCCGTCACGGAAACGACTTCGTCGCCCGTGGACAAAACGCCTACGACCGGTCGATGGTACACCGGGATGGAGGACAGGCCAATAGAAGACAAAACGCCTACCTCTCCACCCACCGAGGTGATCCGGGTACCTTTGCAAAGCACGGATTCGCCCAGAGCCAAGTCAGAGCCAATATCGCGGACATTGTCGCCGGACTGCACGTTTGTAGCCGAAATGGTTACTTTCAGTTCCTGGCCATCGCGTTCCTCGGCAACACTGGTATTCTCCACGGGCACTACGGCTGTCGCTCCATGCGGAACAGGCGCACCAGTGGTAATACGGACACAGGAGCCGCGGTCAAAGGTCGCGATATCGGCAGCTGCCGTCAAGGCATGCGAAACCGGCAAAGTGCCCGGACAGTCCGAGTGCATAACGGCATAACCATCGACAATACTGGCCCTAAACGGCGGCACGTTTAATGGCGCATAGACATCTTCGCTCAGGACATGATGCAGGGAATGCATGATGGAGATCGTAGATGCAACGGGCGGCGGGGTATTCCTGAGCACGATCTGGAGCGCTTCATCAAACGGGATCATGGGGAACGGCGACTCACGTGGCCGCTGCGCAGGGCCGTACAGTTTAAGATGGTCGCCATGGTGACCACCACTAGCATAGGGGTTTTTAGCATGCTGATGGGTACATGACGACGACGACGACGCCGGCGGCCCTGCGGGCGTGCCTTCAAACACCGACGGAGCCGACAACGACTTTGAATGCTTGGAGTCGGAGCGAGTAAGATGGGTTGCCGGCTCGGACCCCGAAGTTTGCGAGCCGCCAGAGTCGGGCCCACTTGAACCCAGTAGAGATGAGCCACTACTGCTGTCGGTCATTTCCCCATGTAACTTGCGAGAGTTTTCGCCGCCCAGCAGTGCTAAAGCGTGCGGAAGCACTTCCAGGACCGCATAAACGCTTTCCAAAGCCCCCTTGGTCGACCCGGGCACTGTAAACACCAAGCAATCGCCAACGGTGCCGGCGACTGGCCGAGCCAAAGCGGCCATTGCGGTTGCTTTTAGGCCTGCCACCAGCATGGCAGTGACCAACCCGGGGGCCGGTTTATCAATAAGACCCGAAACCGCTTCTGGCGTGACGTCGCGGGGCGCAAACCCTGTGCCCCCGGAAACTACCACCAAACAGTGGTTGCTTGCCAGCCGGCGCACTTGGCTGCGGATTTCCGACAGTTCATCGGCCACATAGACAGTTTCCGATTGCAATGGCAGAATGGCCGCAAGGGCGGGTCCGGTGCCGTCCTGCGAAGGGTTCTTGACGCAGGTGTCGGAGACAATGAGAATCGCTGCGCAAGAGCTCATGGCAGGCCAATCTAATAAGCAATTGTGATATAGGGTGGGCACCTGAATTACCCGGCTGATTGGCAGCAACTTTTGTGGGAATAACGGAAAGACAAGTGAAAAATAGATTTTTGAATGAAATATTCTAGTTCTACATGCATGAATCTAAATATTTCTGGATGGCCCGGTAAATAACCCGGTCTGCCAAGCCCATGCTTCTAGCGACCCACATGATTACACACTCTGCCCTACACACTGCCCTGCACCCCCACAGCACAGACACCCTTCCCCAGTACCCCCAGTACATCCAGTACCCCTATCCAGTACCCCCTACCCAATCCCCACATAACCCGCTCTGGCTCTCTGGCCATCCATCACCCAGACCTCCAACCCCACCGGTACGATGGCGACCTCAAGGGCATACTCTCCGGCTACCCAGCCTTCAAGTGCCCGTACGGCGTCGTCCACTGAATTAATACCCCCGCCCGACCCCATCTCGCCCTTTGAAGCATCGTTCGCCAATACCGTGCCCGTGGCCGAGTGGACCAAAGACGATCTCCACGAGTGGCTGCGGTCCATCAAATGCGGCGATCACATTCAGAGCTTTGACGAAAACGATATCACCGGCGACATTCTGGTCGAGCTGTCCAAGCCCGAGCTCCGGCAACTCATTCCTATTGTCGGCGACCGGGTTCGGGTCCATCAAGCCATCAAATGGCTGCGGCAAGTGAATTTAACCAGACGGCCAGAACAGAATTCGTCTCAGTTGACTACCCCGGCCCCGCCGACCGCCTCGGCAACTCCGGCAACTGATTATTTTGCCGGCGTTGATGCCCTGAATTCCGACCGCTACGACGGAGAGTCGTTAAGGTTCGCTTATACCGACGGCAAGACCCGGTTCGTGAATGTGAGCCGGTGCCGGTCCGCGAACGAGATCAAACTGACTGTTTTGCGCCGGATATTCCCGTCAATGGCCGAAAGTGCGTTGCCCAATTGGAATGTCTATGACGGGCCCCGCCAGTTATCGGACAGTGAGCTTATGACGATGGCCAAAATGCCGAATGCCAATCTCTTACTTTCGATTAGGAATTCGCCGCCCCGCAATATCGACGCTCAAACCTCCGTCAAGCCCCGCAACCCGCCGCGGGAGTCGATCCAGCGACCTACATCGCAACAAGTCTCTAATAACCTCGATGAGTACTTCCCGGAAGCAGACAAAGACGAGCTGCGGGCTACTCTCCGTAAAAGCGTGATTGTTCAACGGCGGATTTCGTCTATTCGCGGCAGCCAGCGGCTGAGCCGTCGCCTCAGCAACCTGATTATTCCTTCCCAGGTCGCAGAGTCGCAGCCGGCCACGCTTACTTCCGGAGTTGCTCCGCCCGGAACAGTTTCGCCGGTGCCTCGGAACCGGTCGACGCCGTCGGCGGCGGCTGCCGGTCGCCGGACGAGTTTCGCTCGCCGGTTCTCGTCGCTGGCCACCGTTTCGAAACATGATGTTATTGAGGAGTCGGCCGAAATGGGCGACATTCCGACCCCGGACCCGGACGAGCATGAAGTGGCTGCTACTCTTGAAAGTGAGGGCATGGTGCCTACTGAATGGTTCAAGGGCCAAGTCATTGGCTCGGGCTCGTTCGGCACCGTTTATATGGGCGTAAACAAATCCAATGGCGAGCTGCTAGCAGTCAAACAAGTCGAGCTGCCGGTCGATGCGGGCGTTGACGAGCAGCGCAAGAAGAAGATGGTCAGTGCCCTCCAACGGGAAATCACGCTAATGCGCGACTTCGACCACGAAAACATTGTACAATATATCGGCTTTCTGTCGGAAGGCAATACCTTGAACATCTTCTTGGAGTATGTCCCTGGCGGGTCGCTGGCCTCGATGCTCAGCCAAATGGGGTCGTTTGAAGAAACGTTGGTCCAGCACCATTCGCGACAGATCTTGGCGGGGCTAGAGTATCTTCATGACCGGTCGATTATCCATCGCGATATCAAGGGCGCCAATATCCTGGTGGATAACAAAGGCACCATCAAGATCTCTGATTTCGGTCTGTCTAAGAAACTCGAGACCCAACAACTGGTGTCCAATAACCGGCAAAGCATGCAAGGCTCGGCATTCTGGATGGCGCCTGAGGTGGTCAAGCAGAAGGGCACTACTGTCAAGGCGGATATCTGGTCGTTTGGCTGCCTGGTGATCGAGATGTTGACGGGCACGCATCCGTTCCCCAACCTCACTCAGATGCAGGCCATCTACCGGATCGGCAACCAAACCAAACCGGACATTCCCGACTTTTTATCCACCAATGGCCGCGATTTCGTGGACCGCACGTTTGCGATTGAGCTCGATTTACGCCCGTCCGCCACCGAGCTCCGCCGCCATCCTTACCTGGCCGCTTAACCTGTATTCCTATATGTTGTATGTACTCTTTTTGGCGTTATTAGCATTGTCAACCAGCTCTTGCAGGTAGCCTATCTCGCTCTGCAAGTTAGCTACCGCCTGATTCAGGGCACTATACTCGTCACCATCTAGAATCACCTGGGTATATAGCAGGTTAGCGCAATGGACCAGCATTGCTTCAATGGCTTCATAGGGCGAAGCGGTTGGCGAGGGGTCGAAATCGAAAGCGGGCATATACTCTTTAATGACCGCTTCCAAGCGAGCATCGATATCTCCAAGCTCGTCTGATTGGCCCTGGTCCAATTGGCCCTGGTCCAATTGGTCTAATTGACCCAATTGAGGCCGAGGCCGCATGCGGATCACATGCGTTTGCAACAATTCCGCCTTCTTGGAAAGCCGGTAGCGCGTGAGCCGGCCTTGGCGCGCCCGATGCTTGGCTTTCTCGACGTCTACCACCAACGCATGCAGCTCATCCTCGCCCTTTAGAACATTCTTCTGTGCGCGCTTAAATTCCCGGGTATAGGTTTCCATTTCGCGCTGGTTATGGCGATCTTGGTGGCCGAGGGCATCAAGCCGGTCGGCGCCAGCCGCTAGCCGGGTGAATAAGGTTTCGAAGACTTGCAGGGTCATAACGCCGTTTTCATCATCGGCGAACCCCAATTGGTCTTGGAGGATGCCGTATTTGTGCAGCGCGTTGTTTACCTGCAGGCTTGTCCAAGTCATTAAGGGTAAGTTGGATGGCCCACATAACCAACTTCAATCGGAAACTTACAATCGGATCGATCTCAAAGATCTCAACAATCTGAACAATCTGAACAAGAGTCTGAAAAATACACATAGAAAGTACACACAAGGCTTGCCTTTTCAATAGGGCTTTACCCCATAGGGCTTACCCCACAGGGCTTACCCCACAGTCCTATAACCCTCTTACCTCTACAGCTGGCTATGTCTCCTACTCCTAACATCCTCGATCTTTTCTCTCTGAAAGGCAAAGTGGCTTCTATCACTGGTGCGTCGGTGGGTATTGGCTTTGCCATTGCCGAAGGGTTTGCCCAGGCCGGCGCCGATATCGCCATGTGGTATAATTCGCATGACCCTAGCGACGAGGCCAAGGCCCTGGCCACAAAGTACGGGGTCAAAGTCAAGACTTATAAAGTGAATATCACCGATGCATCGTCGGTCGAGCAGGCGATTGCCGAGCAGGTCAAAGAGTTCGGGAAAATCGATGTGTTCGTGGCTAATGCCGGCGTGGCCTGGACAAAAGGACCCTTGATCGACGAACCTGACGATTCCGAGTGGCATCGCATGGTGGATGTCGACTTGAACAGCGTGTATTATTGCGCCAAGTTCATTGGCCGAGTGTTCCGCGACCAAGGCTTCGGCTCGCTGGTGATCAACGCTTCTATCTCGGCGTACATTGTGAACGTGCCTCAGCTGCAGGCCGGTTACAATGCCGCCAAGGCAGGCGTGTTGCATTTGAGCAAGTCGCTGGCCGTAGAATGGGTGGGATTTGCCCGAGTCAATACTGTTTCGCTCGGGTACATCGATACTGCCATGACCAGTGGCCAGAAAGAGAGTTATAAACAAGAGTGGAACCGGTTAACTCCTATGGGTCGGATGGCCCGTCCATTTGAGGTCGTAGGCGCTTTCCTTTACTTGGCATCTGATGCGTCGACCTTCACTACCGGCTCAGACATCATTGTTGATGGCGGTTATACATGTCCTTAGAGGGCCAATAAAAAAGAATGGGATATAACTCATACGTAAATGCAATAGGGCTTAACCACTAGCTACTATTCAATGTGTTCAATTGTGACGCCGTTTTCAGGACGATCCTCGTCTTCATCTTCGTCTTCTTCCTCCTCTTCATCCTCTTCTGACACCGACATTCGCGACACCTCGTCGTCGAGCTGCCGCGCATCGCGCTCCAGAAACGCTATTGCCGCGGAAGGCGTGTCTTCTTTGAGCTTCGGCGCGCTGGTAGTGTAGACGGCCAGGCAGTGGTTGGCTTGCAAAGCGGCCATTTTTACCGAGGCCGCCTGAGTAGGCGTGGGCTGGCCTTCCGACACTACCATCCATCCCTCCTTGGTCTTGATATAGTACTCATCCTCGGCAATGACCAGTCCCACCGGTTCATAGGGCGTGAAGTCGATATCGGTCTGCATATCGCCGAAAAACGCCGGGTTCGGCGGGCACAGGTTATCATTGAGCTGATCACGTTGGTTTCGGAACCCGGTAGCTTCCTCCATAAGGGCAGCCCGACGCGCTCCAAGCGTGACCGCGACTTTTGCGAGGTTAGCTGCCGCGGCGGCCTTCTCATTTGCGTCGGCCTGGTCGTTGTCGTCGGCCTGGTCGTTGTCGGCGGCCGCTTCCAGCGCGGCTCGAGAGATATCTAGCAAAAGCGAGATATCTTTGCCATTTGCGGCAATCAAATTCATTCGCCGGCGCACGACTTCAGTGCCCTGCTGTTCCAGCTGCACGCGCGTTTCCTCGAGCCGATCAATAAACGGCCGGAACGACTCCAAGTACCGCTGCGGGTACCATTTTGGGGCGAGGTGAGTATGCCCCTCGCATTCGACGCAGATGATGGGCGGCAGGGTTCTCACCGTTAACGGCGACCCCTCTGATTGCCAGAACAGGGCGTCGCTCGCGTCCTGCAGAGTTATATTCGACGACGTTTCCAACGAAAGCCGCGAGAACTTGCAGTGAGTGCCTTGCGGTTGTACGAGCTCGAGATAGAGCAAGGAATTGAGGCCGGGAAGCTCGGCAATCGTATCCAGGAACTCTTCGAGATCTTCTAACGCTGATTGCGATAGTTGTTGCTCCAGCAAGGCTGTAGACGCTACTGCTCGATGGGGAACGCCCTCGGAAAGCAGGAACGCCGCCTGGCGCTGAAGCTCGAGTTTAACCGCATCGGGCGTGCTATTCTGCGAGCTCAAGGGAACCGAAACCGTCTCGCCATTCCACCATTCGGCAGCGAACCCGAGATCGGGCATATTCGCCAGCAACGCGGTCTGTAACGGCGGCGCGGCATGAAGACACATGACCACCCCGGCCAGCAACGGGAAGCGAGTGCTCACGAGGACCGGCGCCGAGTTGTCTTTGAGGACACGTGGCTTCAGCAGATCGCGGACGTACCCCGCGGCCTCCGAGTCCGAATCCGAGCTGTCGTAATAGGTATACGAGTTAGTAGTCGGAGTTGAAGGTTGATTAGCCCGAGGCTGATGGACGACAGCCGTGGACGAGGGCCGGGCGGCGCCGCCTACTAGAAGTTCAATTGCCTTTTCTACATCATTACCTGTGGAATCCAGCGCCTTTTGAGCCTGCTCCGGCGTGAATCCCATATCCACAATGGCCGACACTTCCATGACAAAGGGGGAAGGCTAACTGAGTGGGATGCCCTGGCCCTTAATCCAGCTTGCGTCCCGATAGCTCGAGACCCGTGTTTGTAACGCGGAAGCCATCTGGGGCTGCAGGCCCTCGAGCAGGGATTTCATAGCCGCGTCTTTCTCGCTGGAAACCAGGGCTTTCCACAGGCCTACATCGTTGGTAGCGGCCGCCTGCAGAATCCGCGATATCCGACTATCGTCTACCATTAGCCACTGCTGGTAAGCGGTTTCCGGATCAGATCGGCATAATGCGACTACATAGAGGCCTCGGAAATAGTTAATATCTTTTTGCGGGCATTTGGGCTCGATCTCCTCTAGTAAATGTCGTAGGGCCGGCACGACTTCGGGCCGCACGCTTTCTTTGGCGCCGGCAATGGCCGCCAGCTTGAAAATGCGGGCCGCCAGATCGGTATGATCGGCCAAGGCCGACTCGCGAAGACTGCGTAATTGGAGATGCTGTTGCGGATTTAGCGGTTCTTGGATGGCTTCCAGGGTTTCTAAAAGCGTTTCCTGTTCTTTGATGGAAAGACCTTCGTTGCCTCGGCTTTTCAGCCCGGCCGGCTTTGGTGCATTGGCGAAGCGGGCCTGACGCTCCTTTGTCATGACACCATCCAAACATTCAACTTCCAAATAAATAAACCAGATTTAGGACTGACTTGGAGACTAAAATTGGAGACTGAAATTGGAGACTGAAATCAGGACTGAAGTAACTATAATACAGATAGATTTACCGGAAAATTACCATACCATCACTATGATGTATAGCCTATGGCCTATGCCTAAGGACTGTCTATAATACAGAGCTCACGGTGTCTCGAGCCGCCGAGCTGTATAAATAACTAAAAGGGCCACGCCGGTAGCCAGCGCAGCGTGCAGGGCAAACGCCCCCGCAAAACAGATGGGCCCCTCGCATACCCCGTTAACAGCATATGCATCATAGGTGGACCCCATCCGCACCGTCAGGATCTGGGCCACCGGCGCCGGGGCCAATGCGGTGAACCCCCAATTCGAGGAAAAGTATCGGATGCCAAACGCCTCGCTGATCACTCCCGGGTAAGAGCCGTAGCAGAAGCCGTAGAAAAGGCCGGCCGTGATGGACGGGAACCACATCCCTTCCACGCTAACGACCGACCTTGCTGCCAGCTGCGAAATAATGCAGAGACAGGCAGCCACCAGCAGGGTATATGTCCTAGTGATTTTGCGGCTTTTCAGGCCGTCGGAAACAATGCCGGCACAAACCCGGCCGCCGCAGTTGGCCAGCGAGATGAAGGCTACTTGTTTAGCCTGCCACGGCCGCTCGTCAATACCTATCGCCAACGATTTCACCATATACCCGCATGTATAGATATAGCACTGGCCGATTCCGGCCAGCACCCCGAGAATAATGGCATAACACCAGAATAGAGGGGTGCGGAAAAGGGCCATACCATGAATGTCTTTGCCGCTGCGACCGGCCCCGCTGTTCTCCGTGAACCGGTCAACTAGGCGAGCCGGAGCGGCGGGCGAGACCTCGCGGCCGCCCGAGTCTAAAGTGGATAATCCAATGTAATCACTGTCAAATTGCCGCATGCCGGCCGAAGTAACTGTTCGATAGAGATTGCGCGGCTGCTGCATGACCACAATGGGCCCGAAGATGATCGCCAAGCATGCCGGAATAAATGATAGCAGCATCAGGAGGCCGTGGGTATCGCCCGGGGTCAGCCAGTTGCCTAAAGCAGACATCACAAATGCCGACAAGCCGTAGCCGGCCATCGACAGCGACGTCGCGAACCCTCTTGATCGTGGGAAATTCACCGCCGCACACTTGACGGTGGCCGAGAACGCAAACGTGGCCCCCACCCCTACCAGAAACAGGGCTATCGATAATAAAGGCACATTATCCAGGCCATTGGTATAGGCGATTCGGATCAATGTATACCCCGACAAGGTCGAAACGGCACTAACGATGATCGGCGCCGCAAACCCCCACCGATCCACTACTGTTCCGGCAACAGGCCCGGCGAACATCATCGACAGGTTTCCTACCATCCCCACCGAGGATATCACGGCAGCCGACAATCCGAGTCGCTCGCTGAGCTGCGGTGCATACGCACTGTACACATAGAGTGTTCCGCAGCTCATGGCGACGGCAAAACATGCCCCGAGGGTGGCTATCTGCGACATTTGTGGATCCCCCGCGATTTGTTTGTTTTGTCAGTTGTCGGAACGTCAGCCCCATTCTGTCCTGTCTGCCCTGCCTGGGAGGTGTCTGCCCCCACCCTGCCAGGTGCCTGTCAGGTGCATAAGCATGCGCATCACCTTTTTCGGCAGCGATGCGTTTTCGGTGCCGTCGCTATGTGCTTTGCCGCCGCTATGTACGAATTTGCGATTAGTGACTCGGCGACTTAAACCGTCCGGCAGAGGGCAGTCCAAAATCACCGTGCCGCCAATAGTCCATCGGGCCCGCGATTTAGGCATCCCGTGGGACGAAATAGAGTCGGAAAGCGAGTTTAATGACTATACAAATGCATATACTAGTGATCTGGCGGTGGCCGTTTCCTACGGCCGGCTGATTCCGGCATCTTTTCTTGCCAAAACTACTTACGGCGGCCTTAACGTCCACCCTAGTTTACTACCCGAATACAGAGGAGCCGCTCCTCTGCAACGGGCGATCATGGATTTACGACAAACTACGGGCGTTTCCGTCCAGACATTGCATCCGACCCGGTTTGATTTCGGCAGAGTGCTTTGGCAAACCGAAATCCCGCTCTTACCCCACACAACACTTGCCCGTCTTAGGGATGAAGCAGCGGTTATCGGGGCCAATGGGTTGGCCAAAGTTATTTCCGAAAAACTATTTATCGGTGATCTTAATATCCCTCCTGTGCGGCCGGCGTCGAAAGCACCGCTTATTGACCGGGCCGAGCACCGAATAGACTTTACTGCCCCAGCTTTAGCCGTCGATGCTGCCGGCCGGGCCCTGGAAAAGCTCTGGTTCGAGCAAGAACAAACTCTAAAAGGCAAGACTGTGAAACGACGAGTCGTATTATCAGATTTTCGTCCTGTGGACTTCCCTGAGTCGCCTGAGTCCAAACCAGGAACTATCGAGCGAGTAGTTGTTGACAACACTCCTTTACTGGCTTTACGAGTCGCCGACGGCTATATAGGTGCCGCAAAGGTCTCAGTTGCTGGCTATAAACCTGAAACTGCCGGCGAGTACTTTTCTAATATCCACGGCCGAAAATTAGCTTTTCACGCACTAACACTTAACACTTAACACTAACTCAACTCAACTAACTAATACAGGGTCTCTCTGCGCCGGTTGTACTCGGCTACCGCATTACCAATGGCCCGGTAAATGTAGCGCCGAGTGTCCTCGTTCTCAATAGGAATAAACGGCCCGCGCACATTCCCATGCAGCTTCAGACTGAGCCCGCCATGATCCATCACTACCGTGGCCAGCTGCGGGTAAGGCACCGTCCATTCGGTAGACATCGCCTTGAGCGTCACCATCAGGATCCGCTCCATAGTAACAATCACCACTTTGTCCTGGCTGAGATTGGTATGGGCCAGGTAGTAGTCGCTAGAGTACTTGCCGCCGTCGGCCGACCGCATGATCATCTGGCCTACCGCCTCGCGGGCGTTATAAGGCCGAATAATGCCGTCGGCGCTGATCACTCTGGGCACGCGCACGCGGCCAATGCTCGAGTTATCGAAGATCGATGTGGTGTTGCGCACGCCTTCACTGATATTCGACGCCAGATCCAGCACGCCAATGGCGGTTTTCGTCGGCACGCCAATAATACCTTTACCGAGACCCGAGAAAAAGCCCGAGACGCCGCGCGAGGTTGCTCCCTCCAGCGGCGCGCGCGCTAAACCGCTTACGCCGCTTACCACCGAGTCATAGAACGACGATGCGCCTGCAGAAACGCCGTAAAGCGCATTGCGAGGCCGGTTCCGCGACGAGCGCGCCAGTTGTTTCTTCTGGAACCGCGGGTCCATCGTCATCGTGGCCAGGCCCTTTGCCAACGAGCCCGTGACTTTGGAAATCGAATCGGAAACCCCAAATACACTCTTCTTCATAAACGACATGCCGCCCTTGGCCAAGCCAATCCCGAACTCCTGTGGGCGGTCCGTCAACGTATACCCCAAATAAGGTTCGTAGAACAAGTCCATGAACCCGGAAGAGATATTGTTGAATAAACCGACCGGGTTGCCAATAAAGTCGGCGCTGCCGATGATTTTGTGCAGCTGGTACAGGAATTCCTGGCTGTAGTGCGTGGTCATGGCCTTCATGAGCATATCGGGCTGGGTGCGCACGTTCTCAAACAGCAGCGCGTTGAACCGCAGCGGCGCATCGTTGATATTGCCGATCGTCATTGTCAGCGCGTCCACCAGGTAGTTGAGGTCGCCGAGAACGCCGCCGAACAGCGCGATATTCGCTAACGCGCCCGTGCGCATAAACGACACGTTCAGCTGCGTGGGCTGTAAATGCAGCTGCTCAAAGTACATATCCTGCGTGCCCGACGTAAGTTCCGGGCCCGGAATAAGCAGCCGGTCTTCACAAAGACAGGTGTTGTCCATGTGCCACACCGCGCGGTCGTCGGGGCCCCGGAACAACTTGATGACTTCCAGCAAGAAACTCTCGTCGACTTCGATAGTTAGTTCCTGTAAAAGCAGCGTGGCATGCTTGATATAGATCAGGCCATAGCTATCATCCTTAACGCGCGTGATCGACCCGGAAATAGTCGGATGTTGCCGCATAGCATCGCCCGATTTGGGCAGGACAGTAGGGTACAGAATCACGGGGTAATCGGTATCGCCGGCTAAACAGTTATCACATTGGATCCATTGGCACTGGAAGTTGATAGTTTCGTACAAGGTAGACACGTAGTAGGTGATTTCCACGTTGCGCATCGTCAAGTAGCACAGTTCCTTGTTATCCAAACCGATATCCGACACACCAATACCTTTCAGACTGAGTTTAATCTCCGTAAACGCGTCGCCTTCGTCGTCTACCCGCGAGACTTGGAATTCAGCTGTCGAATTCGTTTTGGTGGCCACTAAATCGTAATGGCTTTCTTCTTCAACATAGTCGGAAATCACCAAAACCTGCTGCGGCCCATCGGCAACGACATTGAGATCAATGAGGGCCAGGCCGTCGTGAGGACTAGGGAATTTCGCCGGCGGCAGCTCGCCGATTTCGGCTAGTTGCACGCGCCGGTTACGGTCACCTGATTCCAGCACGAGTTCCTTGAGGTTCGCGGCGGGGAAGTCCCACGAATAGGGCATTTGCGCATGGGCCGGCAAGCGGTACTTGACGGCCTGGAACTGGCGGCGTTCGACGCCGTCCTCATCGACCATCGGGTTCGACTGCCAGAACGTGAACTCGAGGTTCGTGAAGTTCCGGATCGAGAACGGCCATTGCTTGGCGCGAAGCACGTGCACAAACAACGTCGCGCCCTCCAGGACCACATCGATGCGCAGCAATGACGTCGGTTTGCTGCGCTGCTGCACGCGGACATACGAAGTGCCGACATTTGCTAGCGCGAACGCCGACGACCATTTCGGTTCGGGTCCGGGGAACGAAATACACATTTCCCGGTTAGACAACGTCGAAATGAACCCGACCGGGATCTGTTTACCGGCGGCTACGGACTCGCCGTCATGCGCGGCGCCGGGCGCTTTCAACAAGATCTCGTGATCGGTGTTATTGCAAATAATGAACCGCGGGGTCAACGAAACGACTTTAGTCGTCCGGTACCGCCCCGGGCCATCCGTGACATCGAGACCGAGATGCATTTCGCTTTGCCGGTCGTGCGAGATCACTACTACTTCGGAAACCGAGCCGACAGCGTTGAAACTAACCGGCGCGCTATCCTGCGAGTCCTCGATCCGCAGCAACGCGCGGTTCCGCGACGAATCGGAGTTGAACGACCACATCTTCGGTTTAGAGTGCAGCTCGCCATCGGACGACGACTCGACGGGCACTAACGCATGGTTAACGCGAGTGGATACTCTGAGTTTGCGGCCCGTCAAGTTCTCAATCACGTACGGCGTGGAAATCACTAACGCCGTCCCCTTGTTATTGGGCAAATCAATGTATTGAATGCTCAAGTTAAGCCGCTGGCCGTCTTTACTGTGGAGCACCAGCTGGTCTTCGGGCTCGAAGTCTTTGACTTTAGAATTGATCACGGCAAACTCGGACCGAGAGTACTCGGTCTCGCCTTGCGGCTGCACACTTAATAACAGCAATTGCTGCGAGTTCACGACATGCACGTGCTCGCGCGCGCCCTGTTTGAGCGTGCCCTGCCAGTCGCGTTTGGTATCGCGGCAGAAGACCCGGAAATCAAACGGATAGGGCAGGTTATTGATGAGCTCAAACGGCGGCGTGAGGTTGATGGTCAAGTACGGGTAATGCTGGGCCAAATGGGCCGGGTTGATTTCGGGCCGGACCTCGATATAAAAGGGGCCGTTCGGGCTGCTGCATTCAACAGTGCTTCGGCCCTTTAACAGCTCGCGCCAGTAAATAGGCCGATTGGCCCATCCGTACCCAAGCGACGGGTCGACCCGGACATAGATCTCCGAGTCTACGGCTCTAACTGGCAGCGCGGTTTCCTCGCCGGCTTTAAGGGTGAACGAATAGTTATCGAACTCGCCGCTGGTAGATCGCGGCGCGAGCCGGATCTCGAGATCGACACGCGTCTCGTTGCATACCCGCGTCGTAGACCGGATCGACACGTACTTGACGCGGTCGCGCACGGAGATATCAAACACGAGACGGTCCAGATTGGATCTATCCCTGGTTTGATGGTCTTCCCGATCGGGTTTCAACACATACAAATGCTCGCCGACCGAGTTCACGGCCACGGACCGCAAAGGCGCGAACGGCGAGCCCTCGAGAGTGACTCCTAAAGCGACTTTTTGCACGGTATGGTTGAGATTCTCCCGTAGCACGCGCCAGTCATAGAACGACCAGGACGTTGTTTCGCCCGGTTTGAGCACTTTATGTTCCTTAGTGGTTTCCGGGTCCTCGCAATCGGACCAGACATCCAACGAAAACCCGGTTTGGTTGACTAGGCGGTACGGCGCGCCGTCTTCCATGCGGTCCTGCGAGAAAACCGCATCCAGGTCTTGGCGCTCGGCAAAGTAGCTGTTGACGTCGTCGATCACCGACAACAACGCCGGCGTCACCTCGATATCGGTAACCGACCGGCTGAAGATGTTGATCACGTTCGACGACGTGCCCTCCTTGGTCGACACGTTCACGCCGAGCGTCAGCGAGTCCACTAACGGCTCCCAGACCGACTTGGAGAACGAGTAGACGTTGGCGTACATCTCGGTGGACGCGTCGACCCGCAGGCCAGACGACCAGTTGCGGGCATTGACATTAAACGGTTTAATGCAGTAGTCCACAATAGGCATAAGATGTTCAGGGCCAATAATGACTACCCGTAACCCTTCGAATTCCGCCTTGAGTTTCTCGCCCATCACTTTAACCGCTTGCTGAGGAGTATTGGGTGAAGGCTCGGGTTTAGCCGGCTGGCGGCTTTTCACACTCTTGCTTTCTAAAGGCTGGCCGCCCTTAAGGAGAAGCGCATGATCGGTTTCAGCCGCCTGCTCTTCCGGAGTTGTCCACAGGGCCGACGCTTTATTGACAATACTCATAATCAGCCAGATCTCTCGCAGCGACATGCGGAGCACAATCGACTCGACATGCGCAGTCACCGACGTGAGCAACGCGTCTGGCCGCGACTCGTGGTCGTCGATCGCACAAGTCAGCGAGAAATCGTCGATAATCCGCAGCCGGTTCTTCTCAAACGACTTCATCTGCGTCAAAAACAGGCCGATCTTCGATACCGTCAGCGACGAGGTGCGGCCGATGGCCACAATCAGCTGCTCGATCTTGAACACAATCGCCTCGGTGTTCTCGTTCACGGCATCGGCCAGCAACGTTAGGTACAGATCGACGATATTGAGGTCGAGCGTGAACGGCGGCGCCGGGTAAGACTCAGCCAGCACCGCCGACGAAGCATCGGAAGCAGTTTCCGGGCCTTGTTTGGAACTATCTTCGGCCGGCGCCTGATCGGGCGTCTCCGGCACATTCACCATCGACACATCGTCGTCGTCGGCAATCTCATGTACTTGAGACTCGGGGATAACCCCGTAGTCGACAAACGCCTTTAAGGCCAGCAAATAGTCGATGGCCAGAATCACTTGCGGCGAGTCGACCGATACATTGAGGTGCGGCGGCGCGCCTTGGCGCTGCGTGATTTGCAGCATAAACTGGTAGCTTTCGTGCGAGCTGGCGGGAATGATTTTCGGGAACGCGTTCTGGCGTAACGTGCGCAAATCCTCTACCGTGAACGCTTTGACGGCCACTTCAGCAGTTAAAGTAGAATCCTTGTTAATGCCGGCATTGATGATCGTTTTCTGCAGCTGGAAAGACGAAAGCGCTTTGGCTTGCAGATCACCCTCGGTTTTAACTGTCGACGTACCCTTATAAAGGTTAAGCCCAACGCCGGCGGCGGTCGCTTCCAGTTTCAGGTGCGGGGTAGTGATCTTCATGTCGTCGGTTTCGGGCGGCGTCGTCCACGACATGGTTTGCCGCGAGCTGAGATGTTTCTCGTCCGATAACCGCTGCTTCAAGTCGCCTACTTCGCTTTCCTGCAAACCGCCGATCTCGCTGGTGATCCGGCCTAATGTGGCCACTAGCTGCATGAGAAACTGGTACTGGTACTCTGTCAAATGCACTTGCACGGGGCTTAACGTCGCTTCGACCTCGGTCAGCGGCCGCGTGATGCCCTTGAAGTTCGGCACCATGCTGGCCTTGACGGTAAAGTCGGCGTTCTTCAGGATATCCAGCTTCTGCTCGGCCTGGAAGTACAGGTCGGTCGACACGCGCACTTTCCGGATGCCGGCCTCGATGTTATTGGCAAACACGTCGGCCTGCACCGAGTCGTAGGTGTTCTGCAAGTAGATTTCACCGAGGTAGGTTGTGAGCATCTCGGTATGATCGCCGAGCCGCGGGAACACTAAAATGGGCGTGGAAATCACTACATCCATCTTGATTTTCTCGGGCTCGATCTGGATGGCTTGGTCGAACGCCAGCATGCGCGCTTGGTCGTAAACGATCTTCATTTGCGCCAGGCGGGCCAAGAAACGGACAATCCGCGCTACCGGCTCTTCTACAAGACTCACTCGCAGCGACCCGGACCGGAAATAGACTAGGGATTGGTACGGCTGCTCGCCCGGGGCAAACGTTTCATACCGAATATCGGCAAGATCGCCGCCGCCTTCAATAGAAAGGATTTGGCGTAGTACCGAGTCCTGATAAGACCCGGCATCGACCATATCCACCATCGACAACGCGCCTAAAGCGCATTTCAAGTGCATAGTATCGGTCATGGCCAGGTTAATGCGGGCCGACGCGAGCTCGAGTTTCGCGAGCAGAATGCCGTTGTCGTTCAGAAGCGCGGAAATCGAGTTGAGGTTAATGCTCACTTGCAGATGCGTGGGCGGGCCCTGCACTGCCTCGGGCGTAGCTGCCGGCGCCGTTTCTCCGGGCGGCGTTTGCGGCGCGTCGGGGGCGGCAAACGTGGTCATGATATAGTCGTAGACAGTCAAGATAGTTGTCGGGGTAATCACGAACCGCATCGCTGCGAGATCGAGCTCAATTGACTGGTTGACGGTATTACCTGCTTCTTCACGGTGGAATCGCATCGTCAATAACGGCTCGGGCACTGCCTTGTCGGACTTGTCGGTCGAAACCTGCTTGTCAGTGTCAGGTTCATCGCTATGGCCAGCACTCTCGGCGATCTTGCGTAGCGACATAGGCGCTTCGGTATCAACAAAGTCTTGGATCAACAGAGTCTCGACCTCCATGTCGACACCCATGCGCACGCCTTCTGTCCAGTACAGCAATTGCAGTTTATGCAGACAGAGATCGACGATCCGGGTCGCTTTCCAGCCTCTATTTATAGATAGAACGGCGGTGTCGATCACGAGCCGGAGCTCAAACAAACGCTGGCCGGCCACCGGCTCCGGTTTAGGCGGCTCGTGCGTGTCGATGTCAGGATGCCAAGTCGATGTAGGCGCTTTCGGGCCTAATTGCAGCGGCTTCTCGTCAAGTTCGCTTGGCGTTTCCGCTTCGTCAAGCGCGCACGAACTATTGGGGATCGCCGCGTCGACGGTCTGCATCAACACTTTATACTGGACATCCGACAATGCTGCTTTAAGCTCGCTGAGCGAGATCGACAGCCGGCAGCGGGGAAGACTACGCGTGCGAGGCACAATCGAGATCTCCAACAGAAACGCCAGCGTGGTTTTGTCGATCATATGCATCGGCGACGACTGCTGGCCTAAAGCCGGCAACGCCATATCGATATCGTCGGCTACTAGCAACTGGGTATCCTGTAAACTGATAGTGAACCGGTCGTACATCAGGGATTCCAGCCTTTTCCAGTCGGACTCGGAGTATTTCGACGCTTGGCGCGATTTGACCTCGTCCAAAACATCCTTCTTAACCAAATCGCTATTCATAGAGATCGCACCGGCATCGATAATCGATACGGGCGTCTTTTGCGACTGGGTATCCAAGGGAACAATAATCACCGGCGCCTGGATATCGAGCTTGAGATTCAAAGTCTTGTGCTCCTGCAACGCGTACTCGAGCCCAAGTCGCGTTTGCTCGCGAAGTTCCTCCACCGTTTTATTGGCAGCGGAAAGAATCGCGTCCACGGCCTCGTGATGGCCGGCCGGAGGAGTAAAGAACTGGATGATATGCTCGATAAACCGCGCGTTGTGAACGATCTGGATACTCTTGGACTTGAGGAACAAGTTCGAGTCGGCGATCTTATCGACGGGATGATGCTCAAATAACAACCAGAAAAACGGCTGCTTGTTCTCGTCGTCGGCATCTGCCGACCGGTGATGTACTTTAACGATATCCGGGAACTTGGAGTTATGCGTGTGGTCGGTAATAGCGAACTCGTCCAGCGATAAACTGAACAAAAACGAATCGGCGCGGTTCGTAAACGTTGCTTTCGGCCCGCTGAAGTTCACCGAGCCGATGGCCCCGCCATGCGGCTGGCGGAGCCATAACGAGCCTGATTGCAAAGCGAATTCGGCCTCCAGCAACGTCTGGTGAGCAGATGTTGCCGCCAACGCATCTACGGATTCGCCGTTCTCGTCGAGATCCAGGACATCGTAAAGCTCGCGGCGCTGCTCGGCCGTCATATGCAACGGCTGGTCATTACCGGTCTGCTCGGGCTGGGCGGACGACCCCCAAATCCAGGATGTCCAGGACGACGCTTGCGGCGTCGATCCGGCACTGGGCTTGGATTTCGATTCCGAGCGCAGTTCCGCTTTGGCAACGCTGCGGAAGAATACCAGGTCATCATAAGAGTATTTACTCTCGAGGGCATCGAACTCGGTCTTGTCTTTGCCCGTAAGGGTCTGGTCCAGCTGCCGTTTCTTGTACAGCTCTTTGTAGCGCTTGAAATCTTCGAGGCGCTCGCTAATGACCGGCCATGACCATTGCTTGCGCTCGTCGTGCACGGTCTGCAGCACCGCCTGGGCGGCGTACTGGAACCAGCCGCGCGGGTCCTCTTTCGGGGTCTTAGAGGGCCGTAGCTTGCGGAACTGGCGCATGCGGCGGTACATATGGAAGCGGTCGCCCATGTCCAGCATATCGCGATACTGGTCGTTGTCGAGCCCCACCGCGAACTCCTCGAACTTGAGCTGGGCGCGGATCTTGGGCGTGGCATCGGTGGCAGGCTGCTTGTCCAAAGTGACAAACCCCTGGCCATTGACGGGCCGGAGCAAGAACTGCTCGTCGCTGGAATCGGCGATCTTATCCTTCAGATCCTTCAGCAACTGCTTAGGCTCTTCCGACCGCACACTCGTAGCATCCGTGTCCCAGTACACGGCCAGCGCGTCCAGGGTTGCCAGTTTATGAGTGATGGCACTGATCTCGGTGATGAACTCGGGCTCCCATTTGGCATTCGTGGATACGGCCGACAACTCCGCCAATGTCAAACCGGCCGCAAACGGATGGTTGGGCACGCTTTGGTTATCCTCGTACCGGACGTGGATGTTCTTGATGGTCACCTGCAAGTTGTCGATGATCTTCGTAACCAGCGAGCCCGTGAAGTTCTGGGTCTTCTGGTCGTCTTCAGTGCCAGTGGCGGGCCGGTCGGCCAATTCCCATACTTCCAGGCGGTCCAATTTCGCATTCTGGAGCCGGCGCTCCTCGTCATCATCGTCTTCGCCGGAGGTCGAATTGAGGTCCGGCACCGCCAGCAGAAACACGTCCTCAATCAGGATCTTCACCGGCTTGCCCTTGAGGTTCGAGTAGGGGATTTGCAGCATCAAACTCCCCACGTGGCCGGCCACGACGTTGAGGGGCAGATGCAGTTTGTCGAGGGCGCCGCGCTTGAGGCGCAGGTCGCGGAGCTGCACATCTCCGGAAAGAATTCCAATATTCAATTGGTTCGGATCGAAGTTCTCCACATAGGCGCCGACCACTCTATTGAGAATGGAGGCTACCAGCGACTCGAGCATTGCTATGTCAGGAGAGCAACAGACTACCGACTTACCCATCATAGAATAAAGCCCTAATTGCAAAGTCTTTCAGTCTATCAGCCCTATTCTATAAGTCTATAACAGTCTATAAAAAACTACTAGCAATCTCATTCTTGGAGCGCCCAGTTGCATTCTTGCCGACAGTGGTCTCCTTGTCTGCTTACTTGGATCCTGCATAGCCCACCCACGCCTAAGCCATAGCCCAGCAGAACCTACCGTATACTTCTCTAGAGCCTCTAAAGCTCTTTAGCTCTTTAGAGCCTACTCTTTATAGTTTGAGGTTTAGCTAAAGCCTACTAGGCCAGTAAATAAACAAATAGAATCTACTGCCGGTTTATGTGTGCTAACCAAACATGCATTAAGACCTAGTAATCGGGCTCCCGGGTGTAGACGGGGATCTGCTCAACGTGCTCGGAGTAGTACAGCGACGCCTTGTGTTTCACCTCGTCGATACCAAACCAAGCACCCTCAGTAGTGGCGTTGATGTCGTGCTTGCGCAGATCCGTCGCCTCCGCGTCGGCCCACCCCCAGGGGTCGGCCGGGAACCACACCACCGGATTTGGCGCGCTGTAGGCCGGGTTGTAGTAGGCCGTGGCCTCCTCCTCAGGCGTCAACGGCACGGGCGGCGTCTGCCACACCGGGTTGGTCAACAGCGTTTGTTGCAGAACCTCCGGAGTGAAGTAGATGTAAGGCTTGAACAGCCGCTCCAGGAACGAGCCCTTGGGGGCCGGGCCCTGCTTGCTGCCGGGCACGTAGCCGCGCTCGTTGTCGACCAAACCGACCTGCGACGTAGACCGCGGGCGGAACTTGGAGTTGATGGAGCCCGACACCGTCTTCTCGTCGCTGTGGCGAGTCTCGACGCCGCCAAACTTGCTGTCTTCCCGGGGCACGTCCTCGTGCGAGGTCAGCGACCGCGGCAGGTGGAACAGCAACGGGTCGAACGCCCGCTGGATCTGGATCTGCACGTAGATGGTCACCAGCAGCATGAATACTTCCAAAACTACGGGGCCCCACCGCTCGGCAAACACAAACAGCGCGATCAAACACAGCTCGGCAATGTAGAGACCGGTGAACAGCTGCTGCAACGCGCGCGCGTAGTAGATGCCGCGGCCGTTGCTGGCCTTGTTGATGAAGGTGGTGTTATGCAGGTACGCGAGGTACACCAGGCCAAACGTGCCGGCCGAGAACACGAGGATAAGCGGCGCAATGATGGAATAGATGATAGAAATGCAGCCCAGCATGGTGTACACGGGCAGAATCGTGCCCCAGCCGAGACCGGACAACAGGTTCTGCCGATTCCACACCTTGCGGGGCGTATTGTCCAGAACAGTACCGAGTACATGGTACAGCAGCACGGCGGAGATCTGCAGCAGAGCCGAGAACGGCACCGTCAAACCCTGGTACAAGAAGTAGAAGATGTAGAAGTTGGATGCATTAGGGATGTTGGTCTGCAAAACCGAAAACACCGAGCTGGGGTCGTCCATGATGTTGGAAATCACCGTCATGGCCGAGGCGGCCACCGTCAACACAAAGAAGGTCTGGATCATCTCAAACGCAAAGTACGCGTTCTGCGTGTAGTACTCGACATGGGTCTGGCTGGGCATACCGGCGATCTTGGCCGAGTACCGGATCAGAATCGGCGGCAGCATCATCACCACCGCCATGACAATCACGGGCAGCAACGCGGACACAATACCGTACAGGAAACTAGGCAGCTTCTCCAGGAAAGACATCCACGAAAAAAGGTCGATCAGGTTATTGATTTGCGAGATGAAACCGGCAAACGCCACGGGGATAGCCCAGAAAATCACTAGCCAAGTGTTGAAGCAGCTGGCGCCCAAATGCTTGAGCAGCCGCTGCCACCAAGTCAACTTGAGATTCGGCCACACGATTTCCTCCGGTTCGATGCCAATGAACTTGGGGCACAAATGCAGCGGCGCATGATGAGACAACACCTGCACGGCCACCTCGGCCTCGGCCTGGCTGTGGAAAGTGATGATCGCGGCCGTCAACAAATCGGCTTTGGTAACGTTGTTCTGCAGCTCGGTGATCTCCTTGTTCATCTTGGGGATCTCCTCCTTGGCGTACTCGAGGGTCTCGACCTTCTTGCCGAAAATCGGCCACTTGAGGCGCATGGTGGGCATCTTCTTGACGTAGGTGCTGAGCTGGTCGGAGCCGCCGTCGCCCTTCTTCTCGGCCTTGACGCGCGCCTTGACGCCCTTCTTGATCACCTTGTTGCAGGCGCCTTCCACTTTGCCTACCAGCTTGTCGCGCTTCTTGATCTTCTTGGCCAGCTCCTTCACGTCGCGGGCCAAGTACACCTTCTTCACGCCCACAAACAAAGACGCTAAATAGCTCTCGTTGAGGTACTGTTTGGGGATCGACGCCACAATCACGCTGCGGCTGGAAATACGCGTGCGGTACGCCTCGGAAGTGAGCACGGCCTGACGCGCCGCCACGTAGAACAGGCTCTCGCGGTAGATGTTGAAGATGATCAAGCCAAAGTAGATCCACGACAAAAACACATGCGCGTAGTAGCGGTTACCGTTGGCTTTGCTCACGTTGGACATCAGGAAGATGTTGGTGTCGGTTTGGCCGCCGCCGCCGGTGCCGTTAACGGAGAACAGGATGGGCCACAGCAGGAACATGCCGAAGAACGCGGCGAAGAACATGAAGCGCAAAAAGCGCAGGAAGAAGTACGCGTCCAGACCGGCCTCGGCAATCACCTCGGCATCGGGCCGGCTGATCAGGTCTTTGAACCAGGCAAAGGCGCCGCTGGCCAGCGCGCGCGGGCGCCGGTCATCGGGCAGCACGGCAGTCACATTCTTCTTGAGATACACGCGCTCGTTACGCGGGCGCAGAATGAGGAAGATGATCAAAACAATCAGCGCAAAAAGGCCGTAGATGATCAAACTGGTAATAATACCTTTAGCACCCGAAGTGGTGCTACTGGTGGACGCCATGACGTCGAAGTACTAGGGAGAGTTTTGCGGATTCGGTAACGCGCAAAAGCCTAAAAAAAAATTCAAAGTTGCCCGCTAACAAAAGATGTTATTGGGCACAAGCGATAAAATCGAATGTGAGAAAAGGGAGGGGGGGAGGAAGGCGGGGGAGGGTGGGATCACAAACCTTATAAAAGAAACTCATCCTGTAAACAGGGTTGGGGCACCAGCTGGGTGAGAACATCTGCATGACATGCAGGTCAGCCGTCCCGTCACTGGCATTGGAATGTGCAGCCCTGCACGCCTTACCAGCTTAAATGGCGACGTCGGAGCGACTTCCCGGCGGCCAAAATACCGCATCTGCGGGATATCTGGGGCCCGGGGACTAGCAGTATATATCTACAATAAATCCTCATCGCTCCATATGCCAATAGATGCACACCACTGAAAATCTATAGGACCCGCAGGTTGCTTGCTGCGGCACTATGACGTTACCATGCAAGATTGCTACATGGGTGTGGAACGGCCGGCTAAGCCGCTGGTGATTTGATAGCAAAAAAAAAGCCAAGAGATCGTAACCAACGGCCCGCCAACCCCCATCACCAGAGTTGCCTGATTATGACCCTGATAGTGCTAGTTATTTCCTAATCTACGGATATTATCCGCATGTGAACCAGACGCTCAGCCACATAAAAAATGCAAAATTAGGTAACACACGCGACTATAGTCTGTTATGGAGCCCGCCCTGAGCTAATTTCGTTAACGTGACCCGAATAGTTGCCGTCTTGGCGGTAGCAACCGGGTTGCCCCTGCCGAAAATAGTAACTGTAGGAGCTGTGTATATACCTAAATAGGCCAGGTCCACTAACCGCTCTCAAACTACTGGCCAGCCGGCCCTCATAGCCGGTATTGTCGGCCCGCAGGCGATATTTTTAGAAACCTGCCCCTGCCGCCTATGTGACTGCTATCGTGGGCGTGGGCTGCACCGCAGTTCTGGGGGGCAAGGGTTGTCCGATCAAAGTTGGTAGCCACCGTGCAATCATAATTAGCCGCCCCATGACCAGGGTGCCGGGGATGTTTTTTGAGCGATTTACGGCCCGGTTCTGGTCTATTTTTATGGTTGTCGATGGGCCAAACTGATCAGGTCAAGTCTGCTCTGCTCATCAGTACTTGATGGCTAGGCTGTTAGGCTTGTTAGGCTGTTAGGCTAGTTTCGATCTACTAGGACCAGTAGGCAGCACCTTGTAAATACCGTACAAATACTATAATTATGGCCAAGAATTAATTCAAAATACTTGTAGTGTCTTGTAGTGGCTTGTAGTGGCTGGCCCTCCAGCCACCTTATCTGCCGTATGCCTTAGGTAACTGGAGCATATGCACGCCGATAAGCTATGTGTTTCACCCTTAATACCAAACAACATTCCCTAACTCCAACCCCGTGCAGACGCAGTGGTGTCTGCAGTTTGCAGCCGCAGTTGCATCATGTTACTTGACATGCACCGCCCGGTCATAATATTTCTCCGGTTGCGGGTTTGGTGACGACCATAGCTTGGCGGGTAAGCGGTTACACAATCAGGCCCCCGGCCCCAGGTCCCAGGTCCCAGGTCCCAAAAAACCACCCGGCCCTTCCCCGCTAGTTCTGGACCTTCAGCAGCACCCTCTTAGTCACAAGCGACTGGGATCGCGACTCAGCGAAGATTAGATTACTGTGAGGTCCTCGCGTCCCTGCTTGTGTATCTCTTTGACATATTTTTCTACTAGGCCATGAGTCTTACCGACAAGGTCATCGAGCTCCTGGAGAATGGTGATCATGTGCCGGAGGCCATTGTGAATGATCTCTGTCAAAAGGCAGAAGAGCTGCTGGTGGAGGAAAGTAACGTGCAGCTCGTCCATACGCCCGTGACGATCTGTGGAGACATTCATGGCCAGCTTCACGATCTTTTAACCTTGTTCAAAACCGGCGGCCGCTGCCCCGATACTAATTATTTGTTTCTTGGCGACTTTGTCGATCGCGGGTTCTACTCGGTAGAAAGCTTTCTGCTGCTGCTGGCCCTCAAAGTGCGGTTCCCCGATCGCATGACGTTAATCCGAGGCAACCACGAGTCTCGGCAAATCACCGCGTCATATGGATTCTACGACGAGTGTCTGCGCAAGTACGGCTCCGCCAATGTCTGGCGGATGTGCTGTAATGTATTTGACTATTTGAGCTTGGCCGCGTTGGTGGGCGGGGCCGGCGGGGTGTTCTGCGTGCACGGCGGCCTATCACCGTCGATTTCCAAACTAGACGATATCCGGGCCATTGACCGCAAACAAGAGGTGCCGCATGACGGGCCGATGTGTGATTTATTGTGGAGCGACCCTGACGAATCTCTGGATAGCCAGTCGCCATCGGTAGACGACGATGGCCTGCGCTCGGTTGCGGAAAACTCTTCGTTTGGAGTATCGCCGCGCGGGGCCGGCTATTTATTTGGCAGCAAACCCGTGAAGGAGTTCAATCAAACAAACAATACGTCACTGATCGCCCGGGCCCACCAGCTGGTCCTGGAGGGGTACCGGGAGATGTTTGACGAAAAGCTGGTGACGGTATGGTCGGCTCCTAATTACTGCTATCGGTGTGGCAACGTAGCGGCGATTTTAGAAATCAACGATACGTTTGACCGCACCTATAAAGTGTTTGAAGCGGTGGAGCCCGACGATAAGTCTCGGGTCGTGCCTATGAAACAGATGACCCCCGAATACTTCTTATGAGGTCATTTTTGATCGTTGACCAGGGCCAGGTTTGGCCAATTTTGGACGCGTTTCTGAGGTCTTAACATACCCTTAAGATCCCCTTTGGCTAAAACACCCCATTAACTGGGCGTCTCGTCGATTGGTCAAATCTGGCCTTATAAAAACTATTGACATATGTTATTTTGTGTACTATTAGATCCTCAATTTGCCCGATCAGACTTTGCCACTCACAGGTACCGTCTAGTTAAGACTTTCCCGCTAGCATCTAGCGAACACTAGCGAGGGTGCCTAGGTAACCAGTAACCACAGGCCGATAGTTGCCGGGAGCTCCCGATTAGGTGCGTTTACATAAGCGCTGCACCGTGTTAACCGCATTACTTAGTTGCACCCCACCACCCTCCCCCATCGGTGTTGTTCTCCCCCGGCCGTTACCCTCCCGCAAATTGCCTTCCGGGATCCCACTTAATTGAAACGCGGCCATGAAGTTCGTTGAGAACGCGGATTTGGAGCGGTACAGCGCGAAGCTTTGCTTCGACGCCCAAGACGCGCGCGTCATTGGCAACATTGATCTGTTCACCACAAAGCCGGCCACCTCGGACCGCAAGCTTCTGCGGACCCTAGATAGACAGCTGGAAATCAAAGCTCCCGAGGACGACGAGGCGATTGAGTTTGTGGACCACCGCCTCTACGGAATGTCCATTGGTTCCGTCGGCACCGAGCCGTCTCCCCTGTTATCCCCGCCGGCCAGTTTAGATCGCAAACGTCGGGCCAACTCGGCGACATTGCCGTTTGGACCTTTCGGACCTATGGACCAGGGCGGCAGCCGCAAGCAATATGCCTATTTGATATCGGTGCTCAATGCCAGCGACCCGGATCGCGATTTCTCCGCTTTACAACCAGATAACTTCACCAAAGAGCTGTCGATAAACAAAGTGATGTTTGCCTTTAACGCTGTACTTGTCGGCCTTAGCTCGGCTACCCCGGCCGGAATGTGGGATACCCTCGACAAACAGATCGATCTCAAAGACTGCAAGATCTACTCGCTGGTACTGCCGCAAAACTTCCTTCAAGATGAGCCCGGCACTGTTTGGTGCAAGATGTGGTTTTTCTTCAACAAACGAAGGAAGCGCGTAGTGTTTATCCAGTTAAAGGCTTGTCGGGCGTATTCCCCCGAGATTAAGCCTGACCAGACCGATGATTATGACTTGACTCTTGAAGACGTGCCTGTATTGGGCGAGATGGAGTAAGTCACTTGTAGATGAGTCTGAGTATTTTAATATCTATATAATATTGTTGCATAGGTCACACCCCCCTTTATGATGTGCATGGGTTTGTGGTAGTTTATAACTGGTTGAAATAATTAAACACTATACCTAAATCGTATACCAAATCGGGTATCAAATCGTATATCTAGCAAAACTCTTGGCCAATGTCCTCCGGACGGACACCTTTTGCGCGCCCACAAACGAGTCGATCGTCACTTTCACCGCCCGGTCAACATCGTAGCGATTCACGTACTCGCTCAGCCGCATGCGGGCAAACGACTCCGATAACCGGATAATCGACTCTAAATGCCGAACAGTGATCGGGAACGACCCGGTGGCCAGCGACTCCCGCCGGAGATGGCTATATAAACTGGCGATACGCTCCTGATCCAAATGAAGCAGCTGAGGACGAATGCTGGTGCGCGCGTACTGGATATACTTGCGAAGCATATCCTGCGGGATCGGGCCCTCATGGCCGGCGAATTCTCGGTCATTCTGATGGTCAGGATGAGCACTTTCATGGCTATCCACAACGAACCGTGCCAGACGCTCGTCTTGTTCGGGGTTAACTAAATCCCGCACTACGCACAGGACATCAAACCGGGACAAAATTGGCTCGGTAAGGTCGACATTCTGCGCAAACGGAATCGTTGAGTTGTAGCGGCCGCCATTAGGATTGGCAGCAGCAATAACTGCACACCGGGCTTGTAAAGTAGTGACAATACCGGCCTTGGAGATCGAGATACTCTGCTGCTCCATAGCCTCGTGGATCGACGTTCGGTCCTGGTCGTTCATCTTATCAAACTCATCAATTAAACAGGTACCCTTGTCGGCCAGCACCAGCGCGCCGCCCTCCAAAGTCCATTCGCGAGTAATAGGATCCTTGCGAACCGACGCCGTCAATCCTACCGCCGAGGCTCCCTGGCCAGTAGCGAACACTGCGCGCTGAGCAGTGGATTCGGCATACTTGAGCATTTGCGACTTGGCGGTACCGGGATCACCTAGTAAAAGGACATTAATATCGCCTCGAATGGTGATTTTGCCCGTTTCCTTGGGGACGCCGCCAAACAATGAACAGGCAATAGCCGTCTTGATATCCCGGTGGCCATAGATAGATGGAGCCATAGAGCTAATGATTTTGTTAACGATATCAGGGTCTCTCGCCAGCTGCCGCACCTCGCGTTCCTCAAGCTCCGTCAACCGAGACTCCCCAAGATGGCCGGCCTCCCGCCGTTGCACCAAGTTAGCTTCAATTACAGTTGCAAATACGGGGAAGCCGTTCTTAGCATTCAAAGAACCATCATATGTATTCTTGTAGATTCCGGTAAGATCGATTTGATCGCCGGGCTTGGCTTTGTCGATTAGATCCCACAGCAAAATCACTTCGCGGTGCCGAGGCAACCGACCCGCCGGAACCGTTCCGGGACTCTCTTGCAATGTAACCCGTTGGTAGTTCCGGTACAAAGTCTTTTCGCTATTAAGCAAAAACGGACCTTTGCTCTGGCAATTGTGACAAAAGGAGATCTTCACCTCGCTCTGGGAATCCTGGATATAAGGGCCTAGCACCTGTCCACACTTGGGACAGTCAAACTTGATGTACTTAAGCTGAGGGAACACACCCGTGCGGCGGGTAACTACTCCTGTTACCCGGACCAGACTATTGAGTTGGGCTTCGCGCAGGTCGCGAAGCGAGAACGGGGCCGGCAACCCACTGATCCGGACATGCACTTCCGGATGGATCCGGGCATAGTCAGGATAATGCAGCTCAATAGCCTGCATAGCCACCACATCAAAGATCTTAAGGGTTTCAGCGGGGGCCACCACCAAAAAGTATGCCAGCACCGCCTTGGAATCAACCAAATGCGGGTATGCAACCTCCAGACTCTCGGAGTTGATCTCACCTAAAGTACGAATCCGCGCACCATACACGGAGCGGCCGTGTTCGTCGGTGAACTCGGTAAGGAAGTTCTTGAACTCACGGGCAATTGATTTGTTGACTACTGGCTGGGTAACCCACTCCGATACCGAATCGGTCTTAACATCGGCAAGCGCTTCCAGAGATAAGGGTTGATTCATAGGGTCTTCCTCATCGGAATCCATGTCATCCATAGCATCATCTTCATCAAACTGGTTACGCCGGCGCCGACGACTGGGCAGCGCTCCGCCGTCCATATCGTCGTCCTGTAAGAACGCACCTTCCCGACGCTGTTGCTCAGCGGCCGAGCGATCCATGCGATTCAGCAGGGCATCGACCCGGCGCCGCTCGCTCATATCCAAATCCTCATATTCGTCATTGTCGTCGATTTGGCGATCGCGAAGGTCGTAGGTATCCTGGCCAGTAGACTCGGTATAGTCGCGATGGAGGTTATCACCGAACAAATCCTCGCCTTCCTCCTCTTCCACGGCATCATCCAAATCATCGATAACCTCCTGGTTAGCGATAATGTCATTATCATCGTCGTCGTCGAACGGAAGCACCGGCGGCGACGAGGGCGGCAGCGAGGACGGGACTCCTTCCGGGGAGGAGGGAGCAGCGGAATCGCTTGTGTGGTCGTCGAAATCTCTCTTTCGGGACGTCATTTCCTATCTTTGTTAGTTGTTGGGGATAACGAAACCACGCAGCGAAAAGTAGAAGCACAAGGGCGGAAGGGTGAGAATCGGGGGGTTCTTTATGCACGTTAATTAGAAAAGCGGTACACGGGTTAGGTTAAACGCGGGTTAGGTCTCTCCTGGTGCCTGGGTGCCTAATCAGATCGGGGATAGCCATGATCAGTAATTAACCTGCATGAGAAGATCAATACGGTTGCATATAGAGAAGTATGAGATAGTTAAAAAATGATAAATATGCTATACACCTACGTGGTCAACTTCAACTTTATCGACTGGTTCGATGGGTTCGACTTGATCGACTAGTTCAACTTGATCAACAGTATGGAGACCATTTTCGTCAACCGATAGTAGGACTGTACCAGGCGCGCACCATGAGGAGAACACTAGGTCAAGTGTGCGCTGATCTGAATCCGGGACTCTTTTAATAACCAGACGTTGGTCGAGTTGCTGAGACCAGCGGTACCCTAAGCTAGGTGTACTGCGATTCAGGCCTTCCTCAGTGCCTCGGTGGAATGGCGCTTCCGTCCACCCGGTGATCCATTGCTCCTGGTTATCGCAATATAACGGGTCCGGCTCGAAATCCCAGCCTAATCGCATAGATGAGCGGCCTCTGATCTGGTTAATGACCACCACTGCGGCCTTTTGTGACTGGGCAAACCCCCGGAGTCTTTTACCCACATCCGCCAAAGAGGGCGACCCTTTCGAAGAGGGCTGATTCCACTGGCTAAATAGAGCCACTGAGTCTACGACCACCAGTTTGATATTGAATTTCTGGGCCAGCAACGGCAATTGGCCATCAAAAAGATCATATACCTCATCAGGGGTCCGGCATTCCTTGGAGAGAATATTATCCATATCTGCGTTTGGAAAGCGACCAAGCAGTTGGTGAAGTCTTTTCACCGCTAGATTAGACTCGGTAGATATGTAAATACACTTTGCCGATAGCGGCTGGGCCGCCAAACACAGCTGCAAGCCAAAACATGTTTTTCCCGCTCCACTTGGCCCACTGATTTCCGTGAGTCCGCTAGTAGGAATACCGCCTCCTAGTAATTTATCAATGCCTTCATCTCCAGTAGAAAGATGCTCTTGGTGAGTATCGGCGGCCGAAAACACCTGGAGGTCCTTTTGCAAAGATTGGCGGTATTCGGGAATAAACTCTGAAATTTCAGTTGCACTGCGGTTAACTCGACGGGCCGTCTGTGTTACCGGGCTCGTGAGCACATCCCACAACTCGACATGAGCGCGATCAAACGCGTTGATCAACGATGCATACTTTTGCATGGTAAGCTTTGGGTCTGAAAGGGATAAACTATAAAGTACTATGTAATTCACATAACTTAACTAACTATGACAGTATGAAACCTAGTCAAACTACTAGAATAAATAGGATAGGAACTACATGTAACTTGTAAGTACTTGTAAGTTAGTTAACTACTTGTATGTTACTTGGATGTTAGGCAACCTCCCACAATGACTGATGAGTTGACGGCCGATGAGATCCGGCACAGATTCGACCAACAGAAAGTGCTGGAGCAGGAGGCCTTAGAGAAATACCCCTGGAAAACAGACACTTGTACATATGACCGGAACGTACAGCGGCAGACCATGTTCTCGTGCTTGACCTGTAGCAGCAAGAGCGGGAAACCCAACGTGCTATGCTACAGCTGTGGCATTAGCTGTCATGGCGAGCATGATATCACTGAATTGGGAACTAAAAGAGGCTACACATGTGACTGCGGCACCGACCAGATTGGTCAGGAGCCGTGCGAGCTGCGATCAGAGGGTATTCTTGCTCCTGCCGCCAACCGCTTTTACGGCCACAATTGTACAGGAGCGTTCTGTGTGTGCGACTCTTCATGTGATCAGATCAACAGCACGATGTTCCAGTGCATGTTAGGAACTGCATGTGATGAAGATTGGTATCATGAGCGATGCATTTTGGGGTTATCTGAAACAGAGGCCCAGGAGGCCAAAGATCCAAAAGAGGATCCAAAAGCAGATGATGAGGACGATGAGAGCGTAGATGACGACGATGAGGAGGACGTTACCTACCTGCCAGGAATCCCTCGGAAATTCGAGGCTTTCGTGTGCTGGAAATGTGTTGCCAAACATGACCTGGCCCGCCTCGATCTCCCTATGGTTAAAGTCGAGCGCATCGAGACAGTTAAACAGGACGATAAACGCACTAAACAAGTGCAAACCAGTCTATTTTTGCAAAAAGGCTATGAAGTAGCCTTCAAAGTACTGGCAAAGGAAGACGAGGCGGTCAGTCGTCTTATAAAGAGGTACAAATACCTGGTCGAGCCCGAAGAGACCTACGAGCCGCCGGCTGATGAGGACGAGGCGCTTTCCGACACCGAGTTTGTTACTCGGACTTTGCAGTCGCTTTCTCAGGCCCATGCCGCCGCCTTAGTAGAAGGGGTTTCCCGCATGCGGGATGGCTTGCGGACGCGGCTGCAGGAGATCCAGCAATCGGGCGAGGTCGTCACCGAACAGGATATCAAAGAGTTCTTTTCCGCCCTGTAGATATTTATTATAGAGTTTCTTGGCTATTTTGGCTATATGTACTTACTCGAGAAGAGTGGACACCGTCTTGATGACCGTGTAGTCGTCCAGACCGTACTTGGAGCCCTCGCGGCCAAAGCCCGACTCCTTGATGCCGCCAAACGGCAACGCGACCTCGGTGATGATGCCGGTGTTGATGCCGACCATACCGACTTCCAGAGCCTCGGCTACGCGGTACGCGGTGTTAAGATTCTCAGTGTAAAAGTAGCCGGCCAGGCCGACTTCCACCGAGTTGGCACGCTCGAGGACCTGCTCGACGGTGTCGAACTTCGCCACCGCCGCCAGCGGGCCGAACGTCTCTTCCTTGAACACCGTCATGTCCTGCGAGCCGTTGCCAATAACGGTTGGGGCAAAGAAGTTGGGTCCCAGCTCGGGCAGCGGCTTGCCGCCGGTCCGCAGATCGCCGCCGCGGGCCAGAGCATCGTTGACATGGTCCGTAACCTTCTTCATGCTCTTGGCATTAATGAGCGGGCCCTGCGTGGTCTGCTCGTCAAGGCCATGGCCCGGCTGCAGCTTGTTGACGGCGGCAGTGAGTTTCTCCAAAAACTCATCGTAGACGCCGGCCTGAACAAAGAACCGGTTAGCGCAGATACATGTCTGGCCCGAGCCGCGGAATTTCGAGGCAATCGCGCCCTCGACGGCGCGGTCGATGTTTGCGTCGTCGAAAACAATGAAGGGCGCATTGCCGCCTAGTTCAAACGATACCTTTTTCACCGTAGAGGCCGCCATCTCCATCAGGGTCTTGCCGACAGGGGTCGACCCCGTGAAAGTGACTTTAGAGACTAGCGGCGACGTGCACAGTTCCTGGCCGACCTGCTTGACGTTCTCATGAGTAGTAACGACGTTAACTACGCCGTCCGGCACGCCGGCTTCTTTGGCCAGGAAAGCCATGGCCAGCGCCGAGTACGGGGTCTCAGCTGCGGGCTTGATCACCGTAGTGCATCCAGCGGCAACTGCCGCGCCTACTTTGCGGGCAATCATCGAGGCAGGGAAGTTCCAGGGAGTAACAATTCCGCATACACCAACGGGCTGTTTGATGGTGTACAGCCGCACGTTCGGGTTCTGCGAATGAATAGTATCGCCATTATAGTGCGGGGCAGCCTCAGAAAACCACTCGAAGTTCAAAGCACACGACAGCACTTCGCCTTTAGCCTCGGCAAGCGGCTTTCCGTTCTCGAGGGAAACAATCTTGCCCAGATCAGTGACATTCTCTCGGATCAGGCCGGCCCACCGGCGCAGCAGATCGCTGCGATGCCGGCTAGTGGTTTTCTTGAAACTGTTGAAGGCGGCGCGCGCGGCCCCAATCGCCCGCTTGACGTCCTCGGCAGTGCCTTCCGGCACCGTACCGATTTTGGCATTAGTGGCCGGGTCAACGACGTCGAAGGCGCCCGCGGCCGCGGTCTGCCATTCGCCATTGATGAGAAACCGGTCCCTGAGCAACTCGGGGCGTGCTAACGATACTACGCGCGGTGACAATTTCATATGATGGAAGGACGCTAAATGGATGGTGGGCGATTCGCTTATACCCTGATCTCGCAACGGGTTACCTGATCGGGAAGGCCGTGGGGCACCTCACCTCACCCATCTGGCACAGATAGCACAACAGCCAGAACAGGCACAACAGACACGTTTTTTTCACGTGGCTGTGCATTTACATTCCCAGTTAAAGTCTAAAGTTAATAGTCGTGTCAATGCATTATATACCTATTTACGCTAGGCAGCAGCCACCGGCTGCTTGGCGGCCTCGCCTGCGTCGGCCGCCTCCGCCAGCTCGGGCCAGGCAGCGTTGACCTGCGCAGGGTCGACGGCGCCGAACGCAATGTCAAATACATCCTGGAAGTTGCCGACCGGCCGCGCATCAATGCCCTGGCGCACCGCCTCGGGCAGGTCCTCCCATTCGGCGCGGTTGTCTTCGGGGAACACGATGGTTTTTGCGCCTAGGGTTTTCGCGGCAACGGCCTTTTCCCGCAGCCCGCCAATCGGCAGCACTTTGCCCGTTAACGTGAGCTCGCCGGTCATGGCCACGTCCTTGTTCATGGGCAGGTTCATGGCCAGCGAGATCAGCGACGTGGCCATGGCAATGCCCGCCGACGGGCCGTCCTTCTTGATGGCGCCCTCGGGGAAATGCGTGTGGACCACCGCGTAGTCCAGGAACCGGTTGCGCGGGAAATGTTTCGTCATGTACATGCGGGCAAACGAGTAGGCAATCGACGTGCTCTCGTTCATCACCTCGCCCAGCTGGCCGGTGCGGGTCAGTTTCGGCGTGCTCTTGCGCGACAGCGACTCTTGGATCACCGACTCGATGAACAACGCCACGCCGCCTGCAGGCGTCCACCCCAAACCCATCGACACGCCGGCCGGTAAGTGTTCGAACAGCCGGTCGTTGGTATGGGCTGGAACGCCGATATACTTGACGAGATCGCCGGGGCCGACATCCAGTTTGAGGTTACGCACCAGATCTTCAGGGATCTGCGGCGCCACGGGCTCGCTAGGCGGTTGCTCGCCCGCAGCAGTCTGGGCCTGAGTAACCGCTTCGACGGCCTGGACCTGGCGGGTCTCGTCGGCATCCGGGTCTCTACTTTCCAAGTCTTTGACGAAGTTGAACGCCAGTTTGCGGTAGATCTTCTCAATCGTCTTGTTAAGCCCGCGCACGCCGCTCTCGCGCGTGTACTTCTGCACGACCCGTCGCAAAGCATCGGAACTGATCGTCACGGCCGCATGCTCGAGGCCAGACGATTTCTGGGCCGTCGGCGACAAATACGACTCGGCAATCGAGACCTTCTCTTCAGGAAGGTACCCGGGGATATTGATGACTTCCATGCGGTCCATGAGCGGCGGCGGGATGGTGTCGAGATTATTGGCCGTGCACACAAACAGCACCCGCGACAGATCGACGGGCACCTCCAAATAGGTATCCTGGAACTTATTGTTCTGTTCCGGGTCCAAGACTTCCAGCAACGCGGCGGCGGGGTCGCCATGCGACGACCCGCGCGCCAGTTTATCGATTTCGTCAATAAGGATCACGGGGTTCAGTGTCTGGCACTTCTTCAGCGCTTGCACGACCCGGCCGGGTAACGACGCCACATAGGTGCGGCGATGGCCCTTGATTTCGCTCACGTCGTAGAGACCGCCTACTGAGAACCGGTCGAATTTGCGGTCCAGAGCTTTGGCAATCGATTTGGCAATCGACGTCTTGCCCACGCCCGGTGGGCCCGCCAAACAAATGATTTTGCCATCAACTGATCCCGAAAGCTTGCCTACGGCCAGGAACTCGAGGATCCGGTCCTTGACGTCCTGGAGCCCGAAATGCGACTTGTCGAGAATCTCGCGCGCTTTGCGGATCACAAACTTGTCGGTAGAGTACTTGCCCCACGGCAGACTGGTCATCCAATCTAGGTAAGTGCGTACAGTATTGTATTCGCCGGCATTGGGCTCGAGGCTGCGGAACTTGTTGATTTCCTCTTCAAACACTTGGCGCACCTCTTTGGGCATCTCGATGCTATCGGCGCGCTCCTGGAACTTATCGGCCAGCTTGGTCTTGTCGTCGCCCTCCATGCCCAGTTCCTTTTTGATGTACCGCAGGTACTCGTGCAGAATCATTTCCCGGTTGCGTTGCTGGGTTTGGTCGTGGCCATACTTGTAGATCCCCTCCTGGACCCGCATATAAGTGACTTCTTTGGACACCATATCCGCGACTTTCTTCACTCTTTGCTTAATGTCGGTGATCTCCAGGATCTCCTGTAGGCCCTCGTTTTTGGGGATCAAACTGGCAGCGAAATCGGCCAAGAAGTCGGGCTGGGCAAAGTCGCTACCCGGATCGGTGGGCACCAGCTGGCTGAACTTCTCGACCTCGGTCTTCACGCTCGACGACATGTTGGACATCTGGTTCAGGCCGTCGATGATTTTCCGGCACATTTGCTGGATCTCCTCGTCGCCGACTGCATAAGGCTCGTTAGGCAGCGCCGTCACGCCCTTCATCCACTGCACGGTGATGTCATCTAGGGCATTCGGCTTGGTTTCATGCTCGGGCGCATCGGCGCGGGCAATGGCACCCCCTTTAACGTTCTCCACCAGCTCGCCGACCCGGATCCGGAACAACGGGAACAGCGTGCCGTACAACGTCAGCTGGTTCTCGCTGTTATGGGCCATGACAATCGTCTGCAGGCGGCAGCAGCAGCCGACGCCGTAAGTATCGTCCAAGTTGGTCACCAGCTGCGTGGTCGGGATCTGTTGTTTGGACATAACTGCGATCACCCGCGAGTCCCACAGCTTTGTTTCCTGCAGCTTGGATACTGCCGAGATCAGCTTGGGGTCGCGGGACGTAAAGTGCGACGCCATGCCCGGAAGCACCGGCCGGTACTGCAGCTGGATAGGTAGCAACCGGTCCTGCTTGGTGATGGGCTCTACGGGGCTGCCGCCGTTACCGGCGCCGGGGGCGCCATGCGAGAACGGTCCGTCGGCGGCGGCCGGCACGCCGGAGGACCGGCCCGACTTGCTCTCCAGTTTCGGGTTGAACGCCACGGCGCCCGGCCGCGGGGTTCCTGGTGGCGGGCGGGTGCGGGCCTGTGGCGGTTTGTTTTCATCGGCGATGGTTTCCAGCGCCTCTTTCAAGTCCTTCGACTGCGACTTGCTGTCGGCGGCGCTGTCTTGTTTACTCTCGGGCTTGCTATCCAGCTTGCCCTCAGGCTTTCCGTGGCCCTTTTTGGTTTCGACCGGTCTGGACTTGCCGTCGTCGCCGTCGCTGGCCCGCGGCAGCTTGCCGGGCTTATCAGGCTTATCAGGTTTATCAGGTTTGTCTTTTGCCATCATCGCGGATACCGAGAATGCGGCGGCAGGGGCGATGTTCACCCGGTGAAAGGCCGCCCTTCTGGCGCTGGTCGCCACTATCCGCGCGCGAGGAATTAGCATCTTGTTATTGAGATGGATGGAATGGGACTAGTAAGCGCCACTAAGCGGGGGTCGGCTGAGCTAACCTGGGTGGGACTGGGGACTGTTTGACTTAAGGGTAGAAGGGTAGAAGGGTTAAAAGGTTAATACAGATATATAGTAGAGAAGGTGAGTCCGTGAGTCTATGGGCTAGTGAGTCTAGGTTAATCAGTCTAGGTTAATGAGTCTAGGTTAGTGAGACGGTCGCTAGAGCTGGAGTTCTATGTGCAAGTTGGGGTCCCCCGAGTCAGCGGGCGGCACTATTTCCATAATAGTAACGGCCAAGACAAGAGTGATGAGCAGGTTCAAGGACTTATCAACGCATCGGGCTCCCTTGTTTGAGAGATCAGCAAGCGTCCAATACCGCACCGCAATGGTGAGATAGTGAAGGTTTCCCGGCAGCATAGGGATGATGCCTACCACCCACTTAAGAGACAGACACATCAGGTAGTCGGCCACAAGACAGGAGAAGGCGCTGGCCGCCAAGGATAGTACGGTACCTTCCAGCACAACCAACGCCTTTCCCCACCCCCCAAGGTTCGAAGGACTGCCGCTGTAGAGAGCTGTATTGGCGCAGTACAGAGCGTCACAGGCGCCCAGAATCGTGGACACGGCAATGAATATACGGACCACCGGGCTGGTTGTAAGATAGGAAAATATCCCGCGGGGGCTTTTCGAGGCCAAAATGACCAGACCGGCGTGGACAACGCTGCCAATCAAGTGCATAACCGTGCCGCTCGTGGAGGGCGCATGGGCCAGCCTGGTATTCATGGGTCCGTATAATTTAAATACCGCGGCCGCGGTGGAGCACAAAAACGGAATAGGTTCATTGTCGGTTGTGGATGCCATCGTGATAAGTTGCAAACAACCATAATGACGGTTTTGAGATCCTACGGTGATCATGCATGCTCATGCACGCCACATAAGACCAGCCCGCTTATGGTACTTAAGATAGCCTATGAAGCCAGTTGCAAAAAGATCTGTTGGTGAAAATTCTTAGTCCCCCTGAAACAAAACCTATCTATTTAGACTTGTATAGACCGGGATCGGGCTCTTAGCTACTGATCCTGCCGAGGCTAGTTTTTCCGCGCCATGTCATCATGCACCCCACATTGTTCCGCTGCATCATGACTCAAGGCCACGTAGAAGCCAATACCAACGCCGTTGAGATCACAACTTCGGGCTGTCTTTTTGATCTCGACGGCACGCTCGTAGACTCGACCGAGTCGGTAGTGGCATTTTGGCGCGACTTTAGTGCCCAGTACGGCATTGACGCCGACGAACTGCTGCAAACCTCGCATGGCCGCCGGACCATCGACAACCTGGCGATCTGGAGACCGGAATTGGCAACCCCTGAACAAGCTTCCGCATTAGACGCCTCGATTATTACTCGCTGGAAACACCTGGCCCACCCGATTCCCGGGGCTATCCAGCTATTGGCAAATCTCCCCCATGATAAGTGGGGCGTAGTGACGTCGGGCACGGACGCTCTGGCGACAGGCTGGTTCAAGCAGCTGCTGAAACTGCCAGTGCCCGAAGTGTTTGTGACTGCTGATCGAATCAAGCAAGGCAAGCCGCATCCGGAAGGCTACCTCGCCGGGAAGACCGCTCTCGGCCTAGGCAGCCATTTCCTAGTATTCGAGGACGCTCCAGCCGGCATCAAGGCCGGCAAAGATGCTGGAGCGACCGTCATTGGCATGGCCACTACCTACGATGCCGACCGCGTCAAGGCGGCCGGCGCAGATATTGTGATCCCCGATCTCACCCATGTACAGATCCAGTCCTATGATGCAGCCAGCCAAACGCTCAAGCTGTTAATCACCAATCCTCTCTAGATACACAAGAATAGATAATTTTTGAACTTTTTTTATTCTTCTTTTTCTTTTTCTTTTTATACTAGGCCGCCAAGGCCGGCCTGTAACCGCTTCGCGGAAGAGGACTACTAAAAGTCAGTCAATTGCCCTTTCGCGAAGCGAAAAAGCTGGTCGACTTGTCGACCAGCAGAAAAAAAAAAGAAAAAAGTCTATATAACTAGTATTTATTTCTTTTTATACTAGGCCGCCAAGGCCGGCCTGTAACCGCTTCGCGGAAAGATAGCTACACTGACCAACTGAGCGAGACTCATGCGAGACTCGGCCGAGGGATACATCTGCGTAAGCACCTCTCGTCTTTCGCCATATCCCCCGCTTTGCAATCTAGTGAGGAAGAACCCAACACCAAGACCTCCAAACCGCAATTGGCTTGTTGACCTTGGTTTGAATATCCGGTAAATGCTCCTCAAGCGCCTACAGCGACCTCGATTTCCCTGTCCGCGTTCCGGTTTCTCTTTTCAGTCTCCGCTTCCCAGCGTCTTTTTCAGCACAGCACAACCTCCAGCACGGCCGTCGGTAGTCCCAATGAACAGGCTGGCCATGGTCCAAACCCACCTAACCATGACATACCACACTCGGCAGATCGGCGCTAAGAACACTCTCGACTACAAGGTCTACCTGGAGGACGGCAGCGGCAAGGTGGTGTCTGCGTGGCACGACATCCCGCTGTACGCAAACCCCGAGAAAACCATTCTCAACATGGTTGTGGAGGTCCCCCGCTGGACCAACGCCAAGTTGGAGATCTCCAAGGAGCTTCCTTGGAACCCGATTGTCCAGGACACCAAAAAGGGCAAGCTGCGGTTCGTACGCAACTGTTTCCCGCATAAGGGCTACATCCACAACTACGGTGCGTTCCCGCAGACCTGGGAAGACCCCAACGTGGCCCACCCGGAAACCAAGGCCGTCGGCGACAACGACCCCCTGGATGTCTGCGAGATCGGCGAGTCTGTCGGCTACGTGGGCCAGGTCAAGCAGGTTAAAGTGCTTGGCGTGATGGCTCTGCTGGACGAGGGCGAGACCGACTGGAAGATCATTGCCATCGACGTTAAGGACCCGCATGCCTCGAAGGTCAACGATATCGAGGATGTCGAGCGTCATTTCCCCGGTCTGCTGCGGGCTACCAACGAGTGGTTCCGCATCTACAAGATCCCCGACGGCAAGCCCGAGAACCAGTTTGCTTTCTCGGGCGAGGCCAAGAACAAGAAGTACGCCGAGGACGTGATCCGCGAGTGCGCAGAGGCCTTTGACCGCCTGCAGGCGGGCAAGGTCGACGCCAAGGGCATTTCGCTGGCCAACGCGACTCTCAACAACAGCTTCACTGCTCACCCGGAGGTCCCCAGCGCCCAGCCCCAGCCGGATGCTCCTATCGACCCCAGCATCGATAAGTGGTTCTACATCTCCGGTGCGTCTGCCTAAACCCCTTTAGTATCTAGTAGTATCTAGTAGTGTCTAGTTTTTAGCTTTACTATTAAGCGAACGCGGCAGCGAGAAATGCCTTGATTTTTGCGGGGTCTTTATGGCCTTCAGTCTCGACACCTCCACTGACGTCAACGCCCGCGACGCCCGGTTGTATGCGGGCTTGCTGGACGTTTTCGGCATTAAGACCGCCTGCTAATAAATATACGCCATGGTCGGCCAGCGACTCGCAGGCTTTCCAGTCTACAAGCCGGCCGTCTCCGCCGACCTCGCCGTCGATAAGCGGAAGATAGTGGGCATTCTCTGCGAACACCGACTCGAACCCGGGTTTTCCCGGGGTAAACCGTTTAATTACCGGAACAGGCACTTTCTGGCACCACTCAAGGGGCTCGTTGCCATGGAACTGGACGAAATCCAGCTGGAGAAGCTGCTGTAACCGCAGGACCTCGTCTAGCGACTGGCCTTTGAACACTCCGACAACTTGCGGTTTGCTAATAGTGGATTTCTCAAGAGTTTGTGCTCTTTTAGCCCATTCAGAGTGCCCGGTTATAGCGGGCCCCCGTTTTTCTAGGTGATCATCCGGCCGCTGCACGGAATGCACGTAATCGACGATAGCGGCAGCAGTATCGAGATCTACCGTGCGGTCCCGCCCTGGAACAAGAATCATACCAATCAGATTAGCTCCGTTTTCCACTGCCTGTTTAGCGGCCTCCACTGTCCGCACGCCGCATATTTTCACCAGCATATTAGCTATAGAGGTTAGTACGAATGGGTGGAATGGGTCAGCAAAGTTTACGTTATGGACTACGAGGCGGCCGTCAAAGTATTGGTGTCGCCCGGCGCCAGCGCGCGCAATCTCGCGGCGCTGGAGTCGTTTCTGAGCGCGCGCATGCCGCAGCTGCTGCATTGCGCCGCGCCGCCCGCGGCCGCGCACCTGGCGGGCGTGGCCAAGCCCGTAAGCGACGACGCGGCCGCTAACCAGTTGGTAGCCGATTTCGGGCTTGACGCCGCTGCTGCTGCCCGCGTGGTGGCGGCCGAGCGCGCGACCGCGGCCGAGAGCAGCCGCGACTATGCGTGCTACCTCGTGGCCGAGCACCGCGCGGCGGTGCGGCTGGTAGGCCTGCTTTTGCGCCGGTTCGAAACTGGCGATAATGATGGCCGGCGCGAGCTCGTGGATCGCACCGTCACGCAGTTGCTGGCCGATAACCAGTTCTTCCCGCGGATCTTCCGCGCTATTGGCCAGGCAGCGCCCGCCACCAAACCGGTGTTGCCCGAGCTTTTGGACCTCGTGTTCACGGCACTGTTTTATGTGATTGCCGACTCGTCGCTGCTGATTCTCGACTGGATCCAGCTCGCGGTGAAACCGACCAACTACTTCGCCACCTGGCCCGCCGCCGACCGCGCGCGCGGGCTGCTGACCACGCTGCAGTTCCTCAACGTGCACCAGGACTTTAGTTTGAGAAACAAGAACTTCTCCTACATCCAGGACGGCGCGGCCTTAGCGCAAATCCATGCCGGTCTTGACCAGGCGCCGCCGGGGATCGCCCTGGCGTGGTCGCTGGTGCTCCACTTTGTTGCTCTCCGCTACATGGAGCGGCCCGATAAGGCCGTGGCCCCGCTGCTGGCAGCGGTGCCGGCCAAGGGCGGCGAGAACTTGGATATGGCGGTGAAAGAGCACATGGAAACCGCATTAGCGAGCGGCGCCATTGCCCAGCTCGTGCAGCTGCCCGAAGTGCTTCCGCCCAGCGTGCAGCGCGCGCAGCCCGTGGCCGATGTGCTGCAGTGTTTGTTGGCATGCGCGCATATCGGCGATGCATTAGCGAGCGCAATCGCCAGCGTCGTGGCGCCGTACCCGGCATTATCCCGAGAGTTTTTCGCCGATAAGTTTGCGGCGGCCGCGCTGGAGCTTGCCCAGACCAAAGTGCCTGTCCAGCTCGCGACGTTTGTGGATTTGGCGCGCGCGGCCGGCCCGTCTGCCGCCGAGCTGCTGCCGAAAATGCGCTGTTTCATCCAGTGGTCGCCGGCCGCCGACGTGCATATCGACGGCAGCTACGCGCGCGCGTTGCGGCCGCTCGAGCTGTTCCCGCCGCGCGTTAGCGACGGCCAAGGCGCCGTAATCGTGCCGTCAGATACCGAGGGCGAAGTTCTGGGCATGGACGAATCGCGCGGCGCGTTGTTGATGTGGACGTTCCAGTATAATGGCTGGTCATTACTGGCGCGCGTGCTTGAGAACGCCGAGCAAGGCAGCTGGAGCGGGTTGCCGCTATCGATTGTCAAGCTGATTATCTCGACGGTTGGTTCTATCCAAGGCGACGATGCCGAGGCCGTTGACCAGTTATTTGGCTCTCTTTCTGCACCTTTAGGCCGCGGCGATATTGTCGAGCTCCTAGGTGCCCGGTTAGAAACGGTAATGGCCGATTTCGCACTTGTAGACGAGGCCACCGTGCTCCTAGAGTTCTTTACCGTGTTACTTCCTGTCCTGCCTCACCGCGTATGGTCGCAACTCTCGCGATCGCGGCTCCTAGAGCATAAAGGCCAGGGCGGGTTTGCGGCGGCTGTGCTCGGCGCGGTGGAGATCTTCAGTACTCGCTACGACTTCACGTTGCGGCTGATCGGGCTCACCAATGCCCTGGTTTATCACTACCAGGACACGCCATTGCAGCAGAATGTGCTGGCCAAGCTGGTACGGCACTTGCTGGATGTCCTGGAAAGCTTTTTATACTGGGCGTACGAGCAGCCGTCGCAGCGGGGCGCGATTTTGCGCGGCATTCTCAGTGTGTTTGAGCTTATTCTCGATGCCGGCAGCGATGTAGGCAGCCATATTGCTACTGAGCTTGCCGACCGGTTATTGGCCGATAGTTCGCGGACGGTCGAGCCGCTGGTAAGCGCGATTGCCGCCGGCGCCAAGGGCACAATTGAGCCTGCTAGTGATGGCGACGCTGATAACAGCGATAGTATCACCGATGGCGCCGATATCGACGATCTGGCCGCTTATAATGCCGGCTCCGATGGCGCCGTATTTGCGACCGGATGCACGGCCGGGTCATCCAAGGGCTGTGCGGCGGCATTAACGTTCTGCGCACGCCTAGTAGCCCTGCGGGCCTCGCGTGACCGGCCTTATAGCCTGCTGGAACGCCGGCTCTATGCGCTTACGCCGTCGCTAGTGACCATCTACCGCCGGCACCCGGCCCTAAGGGTGCCTGTTCTGCATACTTTAGAAGCCCTTGTTGCCGCCGGCGGCCAAGACCAGCCGTCGCTGCTTGCCTATTTGGGTTTAGACGCCTCGGAGCAGCTGCTGACGGCGCTGACGGAGACGGTGGCCAGCGGGCTCGCGCTCGACGACTTGTTGGTAGCAGTATCGACGTTTGTAGTTGCCGTCGCGCGCTCGCAGCAGGAAGGCCTGCTGGCGTTGCTGGTCAGCGGCAAGGATCTCCGTCGCGACGGCCAGCTGGGCCGCTCGGTAGTCCAGGAACTGCAAGGTTTAGTAGCCGGCGGCGCCGACCTATCGCCGCGCGCCTATGCCGCGGTGTTAACGGCGATTGCTGTAGCGTCGCCGCCGGGGATGCCGAATGCCGAGCTGTGCACGTCGTTGATTGGTCGAGTGCGCGCGTTTGCCGCGACCGCCGATGCCAGCACGCACGCCGTGCTCAGCACGGTTGCCGATGCCGACGACGCCTACGAGCTGCTGGCGGTCGCGCGGGCCGTGCAAATCCTTACTGCAAGGGTATTCCAGCAACCGGATGTACCCGAGCCGGTTTCCAAGTTCATTGCCAGTCTCAAAGGCGGCGAACTGGTCCGGATGACGGCAAAGTTCATTACTGTTATTGGGTTTGATACGCCTTTGCACAAGAAAGTGCATACGCAGTTCACCGAGTGGAAACGCGTGCCTGTGGCGCCTAATTTAGCCGGCTTAGCTACCGACCCGCTAGCGCCCTTTGCCGGCGGCAGCGGCCATTCGTCCAGTTCCGGCGGGTATGGCCCGTCGTTTGTTTACCCGATTGCCGCGTTGGCGCGCGCGAACCTCGCCGACTGGAAACAGGCGCAGCCGTTGCTGGAGCGCGCGAATGTCGGGCTATCGGTGGTCGACGCGCAGATCCAGCTTATCCGGTTCTGGCGCTCGTGGTGTATCGCGTTAGTGGACGCCAAAGCGCCCGGTATGGACTGGCCGGCGGTCGCGCAGGTCGCGTTAGATGCGCCGGCCCGCGACTCCCCCACGCCGTTCTTCGCACTCGCCGGAAAACTGCGGATCGATCTCGCGTTTTATATCCTGCACAGCCGCCTGCCGCATCTCACGCCCGACCGCGCCGTCGTGCAGGCCGTGCTCCGCCTATTGCCGGATGTCGGCCCCGCCGGCGGCTCGATTGTGGCCCCGACGTCCTATAAGTACTTGTTGCGGATCCTCAACCTGCAGCTGGCATTATGGGTCGATAAAGCGCAGGCGCCTGATCCTGCGCTTACTGAATGTATTCTCGATGTGCTCGGCAGTGTAGCCGTGAAAGACGCCCGCGAGCTGGCTGTCCAGGCGTTGAGCACGCCCGTGGCCGAGTTCCTGTCGAATGTCGTCCTAGTTGTCCAGCAATCGTTGGCCGTCCTAGGCTCTGCCGGCGTCGCGGCAGCCGCGCCGAAACTGATCCAGGATTTGCGCGATTCCGGCGCCGATAGTATGGCTATTCGGCTATATTCGTATGCCCTAGATTCGGGCCCCGAAGACCCGGCATTAGGCGAGCTCGCGTTGCTGTATTTGAACGCGTGGCTGGCTGTGCCGGGCATGGCCGACGGACTGGCCGGATCAGGCCTCGTAACTGTGCTGATGGCCGCGCCGTTATCCCGCTCGATCCAGAAGGGCGGCGTGCATGTGACCGCGCGGCTGCACTCTGTGTGGCGCCGCGGCCTGCTTCCGATCGCGCTTACGCTCCTGCAGTCGCTAGGCGCTCGCGTGACCACCGACGCCGCCTTGTTTGCCAATAGTTTCCGCGCCCAAGTCCTCAGCTGCCAGGAACAGTGGACGTCGCCGACCGGCGAGATCTCGCTGGCCCTCATTGAGGAGACGGTGTTAGTAGCTTTGTTCTTGGCCGCGCTCGGCGTTTATGCGCCCGTCGATCCTGCGCCGCCCGTACTTGACACCGAAGTGCTTGTAGGAGTCATCGACCACCTGCAGCTGCACCGCAAGTATCTCCAAACGCGGATTGTTCCTAATACCGACGCGTCGCTGGAACAGATTGTCGACGAGCTTGCCGACCTGCGGCGGCTTCTGCTGTAGATGTACATTAGTTTCAAGAGTGTTGTTGTGTCTCGCGATAACTTTTACCGTCTATAAATACTGTCTAGATAAGCGACTTATATTCGGGCACGTCCGGCTGCGGCGAGTCAAGAAGACTTTCGGCGCTTGGGCTCTGCGACGATGCCGACGCCGATACAGAGGTCGACACCGGTTTGCGGGCGACCGAGTTGGCGCGCCCGCTGCGGACGCTATTGGTTTCGGACGACTGGCTTTGCCGCGACAGTGTCGCGAGGTCGACGAAATCGGGCTGTTTCGCGCCCGACACGGAAAACGGGTTCACTTTATCCGGGTTAAGCGCCATGCCCGGCTTGGGCGGCTGCACAGTTACTTTCGAGCTTAGGCCCTCGCCGGCCCACCATTTGGTGGTTTCGGTAGACGGGTGCGGCAGGCCTAATGCGGTGAGGGTCGACGACGGCAGCTCGGCGTCGTTGACCAGGAAACTGGCGTCGCCCATTTGATGGCGCCGCCGCTCGTACAGTTCTTGGAAAAGCGACTCGCGCTTGGCCTCGTCGACAATAGTTACCGTCACGTCGTAGATGGCGTACACGGGCCGGTGGTCGCTGAACTTGATGGACGGCACCGAGTTATAGGCGATCTGGCGCACGTTGGTGCCGCGGTTCAGAATGCGGTCCGTCCACGACGGCACGCGCGCCTTTTCCGAGCTGTCGTACATTCCGGTGCCTGGATCGAACTTGTAAGTCGGCATGAACTTAATGGGCATCTCGTGATAGTACGGGAACGTCTCGCCCTTGACCATTTGCGAGATGAGCTGGTCGTGTTCCAGCAGGCGTTCAATGGCTTCGCCTTCGCTGTTCTGGTCCATCAAACTGCGCACCGTTTCGTTGGGCAGATCCACGCGGTAGTTGAAGTCGCCCAGCCACACCACCGTGTCGTGGTCTTTAGGCCGGCGGCCTCTACTGAACCGCAGCCCTGACGCCAGCAGTTTATAGTCGTGATGGCGTTCGTCGACATTGCTAGTGCCGGCCGCCAGATGCGAGTTGATGAAACACATGGAGGTGTCGGCATACATAAACGACACCGCCACGCCGCCCTTGTTGCCGGCCATGCCGCCGAACGCGGTCTTTTTCGACGTGCCCTCCACCTGTTTGATGCGGGACATTTCCGAGCGCTTGACAAACAACATTACTGCCGTGCCGACTAGCTGGCCCGACCGTAATAACAAGTAATGCTCGCGCCGGTTCAACGTCTGGCCGACCAGCTCTTCCCAGAACGTGCGCCGGCTCGAGTCGGCATTGAGGATCTGGCCGGCCGTGAGTTCCACCAGTTCCTGGAAGCCAATCATGTACAGATCGGGGAACTGGGTCATTTCTTTCGGGAACAACCACGCCGTCAAATCGGCTTGGTTCGGCGTCTTGCCGTTGACGTTGAACGTGCCGCTGAAAATCTGGATCTTGTGCGCGGAAGAGTACTCGCTGATCCGTTTCTTGAGCTCGGCCTGTACATAGTCGATGATCGGGTCCGAAATCGTGATCTGGATCTGGCCTTCCGCCCGGCCTAGCAACAGCTCAATGTTCGATTGCCGGCTCTTGTCGACAAAGTTGTTGACATACAGTCTGTTCACGCTCTTGGTCACATCGGCGAGTGCGCCGGCCAAGTTCATTTTGCCCGACCGCGTGTAACTGGACTTCAAAGCGTTGGTGCCGGCGTAGATCTGCGATAACTGGTCGGCATTGTCGGCCCACAACGTCGAGTGTTTGTTCCAGAGATCATCGGAAGGGTATATGTTATAATAGTCCAGAAACAGGTCCAAAGCGTCTTTGGAAAGCAGCTGCTGGACCAGGTTGGTCCGGTCCAAACAGTCTAAACAGTTGGTGCGGAACACGCCGATCTGCTCGGTCTCGATCTGCGACGTGCAAGGGTTAAACGAGTAAAAGCCAAACTCCAGCATCGAGTCTTGTACGCGTTCCACGACCCGCGCTGCCGCGCCGTAGCCCTGGCTGGTTGCTACTTCTTTGTGGAAGTCAAAATGAGTGTAACGTACGGCATTGGTGAATTCGGGCGCCTCGGCTCGCATATGCGCGCGGTACGCCTGGCTGAGATCGCGCTCGCCGGTTTTATTGGCTAGTAAATCCACGCAATGCACAGCCCCAAACCGTTCCATCAACCCTTCAAAGTGCCGGTTGAATGCCGGCTGGGTCGCTTCGAACGACCTTACAATCACGATCTTGCCTCCCAGTAAATTGGCGTCTTGTTCCCAGAAAACCGGCACTGACCCGCGCAGCTGCACATACCCGAACTGCTGCTTGTTTTCCAGCCACAGCACCGTTTCGGTTTCCACGAAATTGGCCACGTTGCCGTCGTCGTCAATCCCCCGCGAGTTATAACGAGTCCCTGCCCGGCGCCAACTCTGGCGCGAAATCACCGATAATAGGCCGGCCTGGGAATCCAAATGCACGGCCGCCGTAGACGCAAACCCGCGGATCACACAGGTTAGGAACCCGCCATGGTCGACGGCATCCTGCTCCTCCGTCGGTAGCCGACACCGGAACTTGGTGAGCTCCGACATCATATACATATTCCACATGAAACTCTCGTCGACCGGCAGAGTGAAATTGCGAGTGCCGCTGTTGTTCTGGAGAACCGCCGTGAGATCGAAATCAGTGGAGTAGTAGAAACTGCCGTTGATGAGCAGCTTCCGCACGCCGGCACAGGGATGTTCGGCATTGCCGTCCAGAGCAGCGCCATTGCCGGTGCCATTGCTCAGCCCGGGGCCGCCCGGAAGCGATCCGTTGCCTTGCGCGCCATAAGTCTGCGCCCCCTCCATGAAATCCCAGTTCGGCTTGGTCAAGCAATGGAATTCAACGCCATGGATCCGCCAGACCGCCCGGCCAGGCGTGGGGCGGGCCGCTTTGGACCGGTTGGTAATGGTGCACAAGAAAACGTCCTGGCCAATGTTGATGAGCCCCAAACAGCCGTAACAATCGACCAGGGGCAGGAACCCGGACATGTCGATCTCGTCCTTTTTGGAGAAATTCATCACACATTTGGTCCGCACATCCAAGGGACCGTTCGGGTCGGTGCTTCTAAACACCAGCACATGAGATGCATTCACTAACGCCAGCGAGCGGGGGTGCCTTTTGAGGACCACCTGGAGCGACGCACTCATGTTGTTGTCAGCAGGACCAGTGGTTTGGTTATGTTGCGTGGGCGGGTTGGGCAAAGGCCTCGCCTGCATATGCAGTGAGTCAGTTGCCCTTTTAGTCGGGCGACGTAGGTGTTAGACGTTGGCACCGTGGAATGCTATTAATGGTCATTAAACTGGCTAGATATAATTATAGGATTATCACCAAGACAGTAAAAAGATGCAGAGAGGGTCCCGAATAGGCAATGCGTGGGGACAAGGCGAGACCTAAAGGAGTAATACCGCTAATATACAGGCAAGGGCCATGCTTAAGCCAAACCGGACCGCCAGCTCGGCTTTCACCAAACGTAATAATAACACTGCCAGCAGCGCCTTTAATGCTACAGTCACTTGGCCAACCGCTTCGCCAACCGTCTGCGGAACGGGCGGGCCGGTATGACCCCGCACTTGCTTGACGGCCCGCTGCAAGTCTTTGGCTTGGACCATCAGCAGGCTTTCATGGCCCTCACCATCATCGTCATCATCGTCTAAACTGTCTTCGAACGCACTGGTGTCTGCTGTCGCCTCGGCTTCGCTATACCGATCGTCGGATCGGGGCGTCGAAAGCCACTGCGTGGTTTGCTTGCCGAGGAGATTGGCGTTTTGCGACCGGGCAAGCTCCCGGAACTGTTCCTGTAACCGACTAACCTCCGATAACGCCTGGGCCCGGTACTCTATGGGCGACCAGGAACCACTATCTATTCTGGGCGACGTGCTCGGGGTCGAGTATCCGATATGGAGATTGATGCCCGAATGCCGTTTCCGGCTACGCCCACAGTCGGGAGACCCGGGCGAAGCAACCGCATCCATTTCAACTTGGCAACTTGGCGGGGGGGGGCTGGTTCTGGTTGTGAGGTAAGGTGGGGGAGGGTAGTGGGTTGGTGGTATTTTTGAATTTCCTCACTTTCCTGGACGCAGGGCAGCTCACCGGGTTACGGGTTTGCCGGGTTTAATTTCACGATAAGGGCGGTGCTTGCCGTTGCCGGCGGGCCAAACCATGGCGGGGAACTGGGCCCTGCCGGTTCGATGCCTGCTCTCTATTTAAGGTTTTAATTAGTGTTAAATTCGCGGCACGCGGAACGCAGCTACCACGCGTGCTTGGTCGCGACTTGTCAGGATTCCTGATGACGCAACCATGCATGCCACATGCACCAACCTTGTGTACGTGCAGCAAGTTCGCGTGCCCAGGGCTGACGCGTGACCCATTTCCGGATCGGGATAAAATTATAGCCGTTAGTTTCCTTCTATAAAAGTTATCTAGTATGACTCGGGCAGGCCGGCTGCCACATAGTCGGTCGAGGCTTGGCACGTAAATTGTTGGCTGGTATTTAGCAGCGGAATCAGCCCGTTGGCATGGCAGTCAGAATAGGACCATTGCGGGTTCGATTCCGTCTTCCACGTCCAAAACATCCACCCCCACCCGCCGGATTGCTCGTATATAGCCACTTGATTGCGTCCATAATCCTCTAAAAACTCTCGGTAGGGGTCCTTGTAGGCCGACATGTTGAACGTAGGCTCACAATGGCAATCGGGGCTTGACGCGCACAGCGGCTGTAAAATGGGGGACGAATCGAGGCCTCCATGGTAGGTGCCTTCCCACCGATTGCCATTGCCTACCGTGTTCAAGTTCTTGGCGCAGTCGGTATCGGCCAACGACCATTCGCCGACCATAACGGGGCCATAGCCGCCATTGGCCGGGCTCGAGGCCTGGCCCAGCATCGACGACCATTCATGGCAGATAATCCCCATTTTCGCCGAGTGGCTAAGACTTAGCAGGTACCGGTCGAAAATAAAGTACTGATGGATATCTAGGACCAAGCCGGGAAAGTTCTCAGCCGGAAACCTGTCGTGATAGTAGATGGCGCCCATGAGCCCGTCGCCAAACACAATATTGTTTTCATACCCACACGCTTTTACCGTATTGTATGCCTTCTGGGTCCAGTCTATCACTCTGTCAGGCCCTAACGCCACCGTCAACGGCTCGTTCACAAGACCATAAAACGTAACCACATTCTTGTAACGGTCCTGGGAAAAGAACGCGGCAAGCTGTTTGTGGATCTGTAAAGTCTGGTTAGCGAACTTACTGCCTTCAGGGTCCGTGCTATTGAGCCAGCGCGCGGGACCATAATGCCCACTATGATCCCAGCCATTCTGAGACCCGGGGACGGCATGCAGATCTATACTCACTCGTAGCCCGTTTTCTCGAGCATATTCAATGCCCCGTAGCAAGTACCGCCAACTGATAAACCCCAGATAGGGGTCGCCTTCGTTTAGGGTGACGGCCCAGTAGCCATAGGGAATACGAACATGGTCGAGGCCTGCCTCGCGAATGCTTTCAAACGTCTCTCTGGTCACAAACCGGCTATAATGAGACTCCATCACGTCTCTAAGTTGATTCAGGCCTCCTTCAGACCGGTGGTGCGAACTTAAAGTCCACTCGTCAACAACCCCATGATCTTTAAACAACGAGGGTGTAATAAACGATTCAACTACTAGCCATCCTCCTAAATTGACTCCTCGAATAGGCTTTTTGCCATATTCCCACTTCTCGTCCAGAGGCGGCACAAAATCGTTGGCCCGGACGTTGTCGCTGTAGTCGGAAAGCAGACCCATAACGGGCAGGCCCCCTACCGTGACATCAGTGAAGGTCAAATTGAAATCTTTTAAATCCATCCAGGTTCTCGTGTCGTAGTAGGTGCCAGCATAATGGTCTGGCATGTTAGCGGAAAAAGTCTCCAATCGGGTGCCGGGCATATTGGTGGGAAATAAGAGGGTGTTGGTAGTGCTAGCCTCGGCATATTTGGGTCTTTTCCATACGATAAGCCCGATCGGCAGCAGTACTACCGCTATGACCACCACCGCCAATAAAACAAGGACCCACCAGGCGAACCGGCGTGATCCACGGGTAAAGGTACTAACGGTAGTTATCTCGTTTGCTGAATTGACTGAGCCCGGTTTCATAAAGTGGATAGGATCGCTTGAACCATAGCCCGTATATCTAATATGCTGCAGATATAAGGGGATGTTTGGCATTATGCCGACAACAGTATGCATGGTGCATTTATGCCGATAAGGCAATCTTACCCAAAAGGCCAGCGCCCCAAAAGAATAGCAACAACTAATTACCGATTGTAAATTAAAACCACTTTATTACATTTGATATCTAGTTGATCTCTAATTGAACCGGTTACGGTCGTGGGGAGCCTCGAAGTTCACCTCGGGCCCAATGGATATAATTCCATAGGGATTGATCCGGGTATGGCTGCGGTAGTAATGGTTGCGAATATGCGGCACATTAACTGTTTCGCCAATGCCAGACTGCTGGTAGATATCGCGCATGTAGTTGTCGATATTATGGTAGTCGCTAATGCGCCGGCGGTCGCACTTGAAGTGGGTCAAGTAGACGAGATCGAACCGCACAAGGGTGGTCCACAACCGGATATCGGCCTCGGTAAGCGTATTTCCGGTGAGATAGCGCTGGTTTTCGAGGATGGCATCGATCTTATCCAGAGCTTCAAACAAGGGCTCTACGTTCTCATTATAGGCCTCTTGAGAAGTAGCAAAGCCGCACTTGTAGACGCCATTGTTGATGTTCGGGTACACCAAATCGTTGATTTCATCGATCTGCGACTTTAATTGGTCGGGATAGTAGTTTCCCGGAAGGGCTCCCAGATCATCGAACGATGTATTGAGCATACGGATAATCTCCGCACTCTCGTTACTGACAATGGTCTGATCCTTCTTATCCCACAGCACCGGCACAGTTACCCGGCCCGTATAGGTAGGATCGGCCTGGGTATACAGCTGGTACAGGTACTTGTGGTGATAAAGAGGGTCGCCCGTGGCTCCGGGGAAATCCTTGTTGAGTTCCCAGCCATTCTCGAGCATCAGCGGGTTCACAACCGATACGGGAAGCAATTCCTCGAGGCCCTTCAATTTCCGCACTACCAGAACCCGGTGGGCCCACGGACAAGCCAAGGAAACATAGAGATGATAGCGATCCTTCTCGGCTTTAAAGCCTTTATCGCAAGGCCCGCTAGAGCCGTCTTTGGAAAGCCAGTTGCGGAACTGGGCCGTTGTCCGCTGGAAACGGCCGCCCGTAGATTTGGTATCGTACCAAATATTCTTCCAAACGCCGTCGACTAGTTGACCCATCGGTTCAGTGGTGGAATCGAGAAGAGTGTGGGGGCAGTGTATGCTTTATAGCCAGTTAGGGTTAGTGCATGGTCAGTCAGTGCAGGTCGGCGATCCGTTGCTAACCCTGCATGGACCCACAGAATATGGTTGAGATGTCTTGAGACGGAATATCAGTTGGTGATTGCAGATGGATATGGAGACTGTATAGGTATTTAAAGATGCACTAAAATGACAACGATTCCAGATCGGTATGTCTTACTGGTTCTTACTACTGAGAGCTAGACCCATGCGATCCATTGAGAGAGCTTCCATTAGCCTCTTTTTCCTCAGTGGTTGTGTTTATTGTTTGGCCAGTAGAAACCTGACTAGGAATCTGACTAGAAGCCTGGCCAGGAACCTGCTCTTCAGCAGCGGCTTCCTGGGCATTCATGGTATCAAGCATAGCATCGAGATTGGCATGGATTTCGTCAAGCTGGCGCTCCATGTGGGCGGCCCGCGCCTCTGCATGGGTCATTTCCGCCCAGATATCGGCAAACTCTTTAGAAGAAATGTCGCCCGCGTCGGTCATTTGGATCTCAGGGGGGAGGCCGATCTTCAAGTGCTTATTACTGCAAGCGGGAAGGGACCAACCCTGACAAATGTTCAAACAAGCATTGTTGGCAGTGTGGTTTGTGCTGGCCATGGCCAACCCGGTGGCCGACCGGACATTGATCGTGGCCGATAGCAATCAGCCCGTGGCGGACGCCGAGGCTTTAGCCGCTCAGCTTCGCGAGCGAGGCCATTCCGTGGAGGTGGCCGAACTTAAGCAGGCTCCGACTTTAGACGCCGTTGGCGAGCGGGCTTTCGATAATCTGGTGATCGTACCCGGCCGTACCAAAGGTCTCGGCCGTGAATTCACCAGTAAGAAATTGCTGTGGTTCATTGCCGATGGCGGCAACCTTCTTACCGTGACGTCGCCCGAGTCGGCTCCGTCGGCTTTACGGGAGACAGCCGCCCAAATGGGCATCCATGTTGGAGCACGTGGCACGCATTTAGTCGATCGGTTCGGCACTGCGGCTCAAAATAATCCGGCCCAGGCGTCGGAGATCGCGCTGGGGCGCGCGAACTTCCCCGTTGACGCGGTGGTTCCCTTCAAGGACGATATCACCGTTTCGGACCCGTCGGCTGCCTACTTGGAGGGCAACGAGCTGGCTCTGCCTTTAGTACGTGCGCCGGCAAGCTCGTACGCCTATAACGAGCTGCAGGACGAAGGCGATGGCGTCGCGACGGCGTTTGCGTCGGGTGGAAACGCCTACCTGGCGGCTGGTTTCCAGGCTCGCAGCAACGGCCGGTTTGTGTGGGTGGGTGCCCCCGATCTGTTGGCCACTGCGTATGGCCAGGAAATCGAGCAATGGGTTTTCCAGGAAACCGGCAGCACTCTGCGGATCACCGGCACCGAGCACACGCTGGCCAACGGCGTCAAACCCGAGCTGTACAAAGTCAACGACCAGGCCCGGTACTGTATTGATGTCGAGAGCTGGACCGGCGAGTCGTGGGGGCCGTATAGCGGCGCCACGGATCTGCAGCTCGAGTTCCGCATGCTTGATCCTTACTACCGCCTGGATCTTATCGAGGAAACTCCGGGCCATTACTGCGTGGAGTTCCAGGTGCCTGACCAGTACGGCATGTTCACGTTCCTGGTCGACTACCGGCGGCCCGGCGGAAGCTTCCTAGAGAGCCGCGAGGTCGTCACCGTGCGCCACAATGCCAACGACGAGTGGCCGCGGTCGTGGACTATCACGAACTCGTGGGTGTACTTGACCAGTGCCGGGGCGGTGATTGTTGCTTGGGTAGTATTTGTGGCTGTGTATTTGGGCTTGGAGCCGATCCCCGCTGGCGCCAGCGAGAAGCCGGCAAAAACCGAGAAAAACTCTAAAGAGTAGATATGTTTAGATTAGTGACTTTCACTGTATATTACTGCTACTTCCTTATGTCCATATTGGTTATGTCCATCAGGTCGACACAACCTTTACATGGTTCTTGGTCTTCCAGTCGTCCAATCCCTTTTCGGTATTGGCAAGATTCTCTTTGAGGCCGCCGACCGCTTTATCCAGGCCTTCTTTAGTGGTCTCCAAAGTAGGAATCACATCGGCCACCGTAGTGTCGATCAGCACTCCTCCTACCATCCGCTTGCACTTGCGAGAGCCGTCCAGCGGCTTAAGCGTTTCCAGAACAGCGTTGTATTCGTCGGCCTCGGTTTCCAGCTCGCCGATTTTCGCCGACAGTTGCTGGAGCGTGCTCTTAAATTGGTTGTATTCGGTCTGAAGCTTGGACATGTCAGCGAGGAGGGCCCGCAGACACTTTGCAGGTAAAGGCCAGGCCAGCGATAGCGACCTGTCCTCTGAGGAGGATGATGAAACAACTGTTTTAGAGTCTGTTAGCACCCCTTTAGTTGTCCAAGAAGCTTCAGCCCGCGCAGGGTCTTTACATGTTTCCGTGGAACCCGTGGAAACCAAAACTGCAGAGACTGCAGAGAATGACGATCCAGAACCGGTTTCAGAATCCAGGGAACCAGATGAACAAAGTGAATCGGAAAATTCTGAGGAACCAGACTCAGAAGACTCCGAATCAGGATCGGAATCAGAATCTGACTCTGAACGGCCGAAACCAAAACTTACATTTGTACGCAAAGCCCGCCCCAAAGACCCGGAAGACCCGCAAATATCTTCGAAACAAGAAACTTTGGACCGCATTGAGCGCTCTATTCAGGCCGAAAGCCGCCCTATTAGCTCTATAGACGATACTGATGGATTAGATCCGCCGGCCGAGTATGCGGCCTGGGTAGAGCGGGAAAAAGCGCGGCTCCACCGCGAACATGAGAAATTGGCCGCTATTGAGGAATTGTACGAGCAACAGGCGGCTGCTCGCGAAAAAGCTGAGTTGGAAGGACTTGCATCTGCCCAAGCCGAACTTGCAGGACAGACCAAGCGGTCTGCACCCCCTGACACACGACCTACCAAACGGGGGCCTTTCTTTGCATAAATTAATATTTCCTAGTTTGGTTTGTGCTATTTGACTGAAGAATTGATTCGAGCTTTTACGGGATTGCCGGATGCCGGGTGCCCCGGATTTGATCGGATTGGCCGGATTGGTCCGGGTTGGTCCGGGTTGGAATAGATGTGCAGTCAGTGATACAGAAAAGAACCAAAGTGACAAAAAATAAACTATTTATAAAGTCAAATTGGTTAGAACCAGCCTTGACATAAATATATCAAACCTTAAGCTCGATTAAACCCTAGTGCTGCTCGTGGTGGTGGCTAGCGAGGGTAAGGACCAGCGGCAGTCGACCTGACACATAGCGTGCTGACAAGCGAACGCATCATCGACGCAACCTGACATGTTTAACGTGTTTCGTATCGCCGCAGACCTGGTGCACTGCATTAGCATCTACCTGCTGGTGTCCAAGATCCTCAGCTCACGCTCGGTGGAGGGTCTGTCGTTCAAGACACAGTTCATATACCTGGTTGTTTATGTGTGCCGGTACCCTGATCTGTTTATACGGCCGTGGCACTCGTACTACAACGTGCTTCTGAAGGTGGTTTACCTAGCGACGTCGGGGTATATCTGTTTTCTGATGAAGAACAAGTTCCGGGCCACCCTCAATCCTAATCTGGATACGTTTAAAATCGAGTATCTTGCCGGAGCAGCCGCCATCGCCGCGCTGTTGTTCCATCTCAAGTTCAGTGTACTGGAACTGCTGTGGTCGTTCAGTATCTGGCTGGAAGCGGGGGCCATTCTGCCCCAGCTGTTTATGGTGCAACGCACGGGCCGGGCAGAGACAATGACCACGCACTACATATTTGCATTGGGGGCCTACCGCGGGCTGTATATTGTCAATTGGATCTACCGCTGGTTTACGGGCGACCCTGCCGACTGGATCTCGGTGGTGGCCGGGATTATTCAGACCGTTTTATACTCAGACTTCTTCTATGTGTACTACACCAAGGTCGTCCATGGCGAGAACTTCTCGCTTCCTGTATAAGGCTAGTTAGCCTAAAGAGACAGCAGTTTTTCTCGGCGCCCTTGGAGGGAATTTGGTTTTGGTTTCTAAAAGTAGACCGGTTATTCATATGTAACTTAGCTACAACTTAGCACGGCGGTTATTTTCTAGTTTCTTTGCCCCGGAGAGGTGGCCTTTTCGACCGGGCCAGTAATCCCAACCCTGTCATTTACACTCGATTTGGTTTGTGGACCCATAGCTAACCCAAGGACCCAAGACCCTTGGGCCCAAAGACCCAAGACCCCCTCGGGTGACTAAACCAACGCCTTCCCAGAGCGTGTTCCTTCCCTCCTCTATAATGATCCAACACCAATTTAATCCTTATGGCGACAGCAGTGGCGGCTCGACGCTGGCCATTGCCGGAAAGGATTTCGCCATCCTGGCCGGCGACACTCGGCATTCGACGGGCTATTCCATCGATTCCCGTAATGAGAGCCAGATCTTCCCCGTGGGCGACGGCATGCTGCTGTCGGCCAACGGGTTTAGTGCCGACGCCCGTGCGCTGGTCGACGACGTCCGCACCCGCATCAAATGGTACCATCACCGCCACAATAAAAAGCTCGACATCAACTCGTGTGCTCGCAACATGATGCATGTTCTCTACAACCGCCGCTTCTTTCCATATTATGTGAACCCCATCCTGGTGGGCATGGCCGCCGATGGCACCGGAGCAGTGTACTCGTTTGACCCGGTAGGTTCCTACGAGCGGGAGGCCAGTCGGGCGGCCGGCCAGGCCTCAAGTCTGCTAACGCCTTTCCTGGATAACCAAGTGCGGTTTGCTAACCAGCTGGACCCCGCAACTGGCAAGCAACGGGAACGTACTGAACTTGACTTGGATACGGCGGTGCGGCTCGTCAAAGATGCCTTCACGGGTGCTGCCGAGCGCCAGATCCAAGTGGGTGATACTTTACAGATCGCCATTGTCACTAAAGACGGGGTTAAGACCGAGCATTACCCTTTGCGAAAAGACTAAACTGGTGCATTCTGTAAAAAAACTAGTTATAAACTAGACAATGCTACGAATATGTGTTTATCTTCTGTCTATCTGTACTGCTTGAAGGCGTCCACTGGAGTGATCTGACTCAGCAACTATACTGAGTCAGCATCTCCCCGGGCTCAGCCGTACGCTCAGCCGTGCCTGCTCAGCCGTGCAATATTACTATATGCATGACCCGAATAGAACCGGGTCGATACTGTATCGAAGCGTTCAGCCGCACGCTGGGAAACTATATAAACGTCCCCGCTGACCACGTTTTTCCCCACCCCACCTTCTCCAATGCCTTGCTCTTGCTCCACTACTACCACCTGCGACTGCGCTACCACCAAGCAGTGCTCCTGCTCTGCTGGCGAATGCAAGTGTGCCGGCTGCTCCAAGTAATGCACCCGCTTGCTGCCTCGCCAATTTTCCCAATTGAACTATGATATGTAGATCCTACTTTAAGATTTTGTATACATCGTCTATCTGGGTTCGTATCGGCCCGTTATCAGCCTGTTACTAGGTTAGTACGCTCGGGGCGCGTTGTTTAGGTTGTTGTTGATGGGGAAGATATTGCTTATCAGTGGCCTCGGGAAGCCCCAGTTGATCCCATACGGGATCTACATGGGAACCCACGGGAACCCAGGGGAAACCCAGTTGATTGGCGATTTGCCGCAGTGAAACCGACCGTTATGCACTATAAATCTTGTCAGCCTGCCTTTGTCTTATATTGTTTTTATGGTCACTAATTGCCGCCTTACACAACCGAGATAATGACACATGCCTCAAGGGCACAAATGCCTCAGGGCGACAACCCTAGGGCACAAGTGCCGCAGATCCGCCACAAACCACGGCATATAGCTTGATTTCCGGGTAATAACGGTATAATTTAGGGGTAAAAGTCATTATTTACCGGTACTCATAGTTTTCGAGTCCGGTCCGCATCCAACGCCGGCCGTTACGGCCTTACCCATGCCGGTGCCACCCGGATCTCGATGGCCTGCAGATAGTGCATGCATATCTGGGCTCTAATATAAATATATAAAGCGGGGCCAAAGTTTTCAATCCCCTCGACCAAGTTCTTCCGAATCGTCGCCTTTTCCCTCCATCTAAACTCTGAAAAATGTCTCCTTGCACCTGCACCAAATGCTCCTGCCCCTCTTGCACCTGCACGTGTGGCCGCTCCACCTAGTATGCACACCCCTGGTGATGGTGGGTTCCCAACCAACCACCGGCAATTAATTTGCCTTCCTGTCTTTAAAGACTACACCAGCAACTTGTAGTGTCAGAATAGCTTTAAACCTGTCTTTATCTTGAAACTTGCCAGGCCGCTGATAGGCCGCTCCGCCCCTATCTCTGCCGCCTTATTGCTTATATCTCACCTTCATGCCTCCTCCTAAAGAGGCGCCTACGCGTCTGCGCAGAGGCTCCAGCTCCAGCGTATCCAGTCACCGCCGAGGCTCCGATATCGTGCCCTCGGCAAGCCCCTTCGATTTTACCGAGCAGCCCAAGATCCAAGACTTGCCGCTTTGGCAGTGGCTGGGCGTGTTTTGGTTCTACATCCGGCTGCCGTTTTGGTGGCTGCTTTGGTGGTTCCAAGCCAGGCCGAGCACGGAACTGCCTATTATCACTCAATTGACCAATCGGTCTATCCGCCAGGCCTGGGAATCGCTTTCATTGGCCCAGATCCGCGCCATCACGAAACCGATTCCCCTACGCGTGTTGATGGGCCATTCCAAGTACGTTGCCAAACGCCGCGGACTATCGAATTTCAACAAGATGTTCCCGGTGTCCAAAGCCAGTGCCCGGTGGGTATCTGAAGTACGGAACCGCCGGCCGAAAGACCCGGTCATTCTCTATCTGCATGGCGGAGCGTTTTTCCTGAAAATGGACCATGCCCAGCTCGAGTGGGCAATCAATATATCGCATGCGGTGCTGCCCAAACGCGCGTCGGTACTGGCAGTCGACTACACGGTGACTCCGTACGCAAAATTCCCTACCCAGCTCCACGAAGCGCTGGCCGTTTATTTGGAGCTGCTGGAATCGTGCGATAATGTCATTATTGTCGGCAATTCGGCGGGAGGGACGTTGGCATTGTCGTTATGTGCGTTTCTGAAACATAAAGCAAAAGTGCCCGCCCCGACTGCCTTGGTGCTCTCGTCGCCAACTGTCAATCTTGCTCCCGGTCCGCCCGGGATCACTCCGGCCCAGTCCTATATCGACTATGATAAGTTCGATATGGTTTCGGCCCCTATTCTTACTACTCTCTTTACTCTTTATTGTTCTGCTGCTCAATTGTGTGATCCGATGGTCAATCCTATGGAGGGCACCAAACTGTTTTGGAAAGACGTGGTGCCCAAAGACACTCGCATTGTGTATGGAGGCCTTGAAGTCGCTTCAGATGATATCTCTGAATTCGCGAAACTCCTAGATATCCAAGAAGCCCGGGCTGCGCCTTTGGATTCCCACGATTCTGCAGTATTGGGCTCGTGGGACCGTCCTGCTGCGCAGCTTCTATTGGAATACTTGAATGACATTCTCTCTAACCTGGAAGGACATTCCGGACATTCCCTCACGTAGTTCTTTTTCTGTTCGCTTCTTTTCGTTTATTGTACTCTTATTATGTTTGTTTGTTTCTCCGGTTGTTTTTACCATTTATGTCTTTTAATTATTTAATTACTTTAAATTCAAATCGCTTTACAGCATAGCAATAGCGGCAGCGCACAGAGCAGCCATGGACAGACCGTTCGAAACGGCATTGTTCGAAACAACAACCGACGAGCTGTTGGTCGAGGCGCGCTGGGTGGCCAGCTGCGCAGGGGCAGTGGACGCCGCCGACGACGAGCACACAGTGACGTACTGAGTAGACACGGTGTGGGTGCGGGTGCACGGGCAATTGGTGATTGTAAGAGTGGTGGGCGCAGTCACCGTGTAGGTCTTATTAGCCTCGGTGAAAACAGTGGCGCTGGGGCAGTAAGTAGTGTAGGCGGTCACAACTTCGGTGGTGGTGCCGACAACATACGACACGCTGGTGCTGTTGGCGGCGTGGGTGCTGTGGGTGCTGTGGGTGCTGTTGGTGGTGGTGTTAGCGGCAAGGCTGCCAGCGGCAAGAGAAGCAAGGATAGCGCGGCTCTGCATTATAATGAGTGAATGTGAGTGGGAAGAGAGGCGGGGCAAATTTTCGGGCATCTCATTATATATATTCCACTAGTGGCTGGCTGGGCGTGCATGCATATGCATGCAGGTGGCTGGGCAAATGGACAAAAGTGGAAACTTGTGGCTGGCGTGGCTGGTTGGGTGGATGTGTTAGTTCAGTATCGCTGAATATTTATTTTTTGCCAATTATTCGTTGAATCAATTGGGTTATTGACGAATTGGAGGAGATCTAGGTTGATGTGAAAATCTGGTCATTAGGGCCCCTGGCTCCCTCAGCAAAAGCAATTTTGGATCAAGTTAAGAATTTAATTAATGTTAGTAATAGGTTCCCCGGTCTATATCCTTTTAAAGGGCTTTGAATCTTGAGTTAAGCGAATTTCTAGGAGTGGGGTTGCGTAGGTCCAGAGAAAAAAACGTGTGGCTGCGGCCATATCCAGATGAAAGCAAGACTTCCCGTCCGATCAGTCCTATTGAACCATCTGAGAGCCTTACCAAGTATTGTAGTGGGAGACCATACGAGAACAGAAGGTGCTGCAGTTCTTTTTTTGGCCCTTTCTCATGGGAAAAAGCCCAAAAAAAGACCGAAAGCAAGTGATTTTTTAGTTTTTATTTATATCTGATCTAATTATGCAGATCCTTTTGTAGATCCTTTAGATTTTGTAGATTTTGTAGATCCTTTAGATTCTTTAGATTCAAAATAAGTGGAAAGCACGTCAATCATAGACTCTTTGGTGACTTCCTTTTCTTTTCCACGCGCATCGAGCTTCAAACTTTTCAAAACCGTGTAGAGCTTGCCGTATGTCAATGTCTCCAAAGCATTGTTGTTATACAGAGCCTCGATGTCGGCTAGTTTCTGTTGCTTGCCATCAGTATTAGGTTTTTTGGTAGGAGGTTCTTCATCTTTGTCTAAAAACTCCCGCTCAATTTGGTGGAAGCTGTTGATTAGATGCCCCGCCCTGGTATTGATTGACTTGTATTTCGGCAGGGTATTGTCCAACTGGCCACTTGGAGCTTCAAGGGATAACGCCTGGGCTTCGATAACTTTATTGAAATGGGCCACATGGGGATTAGAGTATCTTTCCAAGTCAAAACCATTCTTCAAAGTCAAAGTCTCAATGATCTCGCCCGTCGCATCAATGGCCTCGTCAGACGCCGTTTCCTTACAGGTATTCTCGGGTATGTCCCGCATATCATCGAGATAAGGCAACGGAACCAGAAACATCCCTCCGGGAATGCCTTTTACCTGCGACTCATCCCGAGGTGTCGCATACATCCATGCAAACACCGGGGTCGAACTCTTGCGGAGGGTGGCATAGACAAGGGCCATTTTGTCGGTTTTGATCATTGTCCGCCACAACGAGATAAACGCTCTTGTAGAGCCCTTGCGATTGAGATCCCAAGGATATAAGAAAATGGAATGGTTCATTCGTCCATAAGGCATAAGATCTTCGCGAGGCTGGAAACCGAGAATGCGAATTGAGGGCTCTCCGAAATCATGTAGACGCGCTCTGTCTTCCTCGGAAACCGGGATCATATCGGCTCCGAACGAATATGCTCGACTTAGCACGTCTTTGTCGAGCTCTCGCCCGCTGTTTTCCGATACATATTTGGTCTCCGTTACGGCTACCTGCTGAGTATCAGGACCAGAGTAGATTTTGTGGGTTTGAGGAGCGGATTTCTTCTGGAAAATATTGTATCCTCGAACATCGATATGGATATCGCCAAGTAAGATATGGTTGTGGAATACCGGGCGACGGAGCTGTTGTTTGGAAAGTACTACTGCCTTGACGGACACAGCGTCGACCGGGTACGAGGGCACTTTGCCCGTTTGGTTTTCGCCGCTATAATCAGGACTAAAGTAGAGGTCTTCCCAGAACTTTGTGACGTCAAACGGCTCGCCCGATGCTGCCGGAGAGATGAATACGGGCGATATAAACGCATTCTTTTGGACCAAGTCATACGACCGTGTTTTGGCGACCTGGGCCAGTTTCGAGTTGGCAGGATGCGGGCAATCGTTATTGGTGACCAGAATCAACCGGCGATAGGCCTGAGTCTTATCGTTTTCAAACAATGTGCCTGCTAAATAGAACAAGTCGCCAATAGCAGTAGGTTCGCCCGATTGGACCTGTTTAGCGAAAAAGTCCGGGTCCTCCAGCAATCTAATAAGTTTCTTAATAGAAGTCGAGTTCTGGGGCTCTAGATTTAGCAATACTTTGCAGTTTTCCGGGTCGCCATGTACGCCATAAACAATGATTCCCGCATTGTCATGAGGTGAGAGCAGCGTGCGGTTGCGAATTGATTGGGCGGCGGCTTCCAAGGCAAGCTTTACCGAACTCTTACCTTCCGAATCCGCGGCCATCATGGACGGCGATGCATCAATGGCGTACAACAACGAATCTTTGGTGACCTCCATTCAGGGTAAGGGACAGATCCACGACAACCAGAGAGAAGAGTGGGTGTGGGTGTGTGGGAGTGGCCGTCAGCCGTGGAGCCAATCACCCGTAAAGCTTTCCTATTACAAACCCTTTTCAACCCAACCCAAATGCTCAGCAGAGGACCGGTCGCAAAACGGCTTTTCAGTTCAAGTAGCGCCGCCTGCCGCACCTATGGCGGGCTCAAAGACTCTGACCGGATCTTCCAGAACCTGTACGGCCAATACGGCGTCGATCTCAAGAGCGCAGAGCGCATGGGCGACTGGTACAAGACCAAAGACATTCTGCTGAAAGGCGACGAGTGGATCATCAATGAAGGCAAAATCTCGGGTCTACGCGGCCGCGGCGGCGCCGGGTTCCCGTCCGGGCTTAAGTGGTCGTTTATGAACCCTCCTGGTTGGCAAAACAACCCGGGCCCGCGCTACTTGGTGGTCAACGCCGACGAGGGCGAGCCGGGCACCTGCAAGGACCGCGAGATCATGCGCAAGGACCCTCACAAGCTCGTGGAGGGCTGTTTGGTGGTGGGCCGGGCCATGAACGCCACTGCCGCGTATATTTATATCCGAGGTGAATTCTACAACGAGGCGGCCATTGTGCAAAGCGCCATTAACGAGGCATACAAGGCCGGTTACCTGGGCAAGAACGCCTGCGGCTCGGGCTACGACTTCGACGTATACATCCACCGCGGTATGGGCGCGTATGTGTGCGGCGAAGAGACGTCGCTGATCGAGTCGCTGGAGGGCAAAGCCGGTAAACCTCGGCTTAAGCCCCCGTTCCCGGCCGGGGTAGGCGTTTACGGCCGGCCCTCGACGGTCACCAACGTCGAGACCGTCGCGGTGGCGCCCACGATTATGCGTCGCGGCGGCGAGTGGTTCGCCAGCTTCGGCCGCGAACGCAACCACGGCACCAAACTGTTCTGCATCTCGGGCCATGTCAACGAACCCTGTACGGTTGAGGAGGAGATGTCGATTCCGCTTAGAGAGCTGCTGGAAAAACACTGCGGCGGCGTTCGAGGAGGCTGGGATAACCTGCTGGGCGTTATCCCTGGCGGCTGCTCGGTGCCGGTGCTGCCCAAAGACATCTGTGCCGATGTTCTTATGGACTACGACGCTTTACGCGATGTGCAGTCTGGTTTAGGCACTGCGGCCGTCATTGTTATGGACAAGAGCGTCGACATTGTGCGGGCCATCCAGCGGTTCTCGGCCTTCTACAAACACGAGTCGTGCGGCCAGTGCACCCCCTGTCGCGAGGGCACCACCTGGCTTAACAAGGTGATGAACCGGATGTTGGTGGGCCAGGCCAAGGAGCGGGAAATCGATATGCTGCAGGAGCTCACCAAGGAGATCGAGGGCCATACCATCTGCGCCTTGGGCGAGGCGGCCGCCTGGCCCGTGCAGGGCCTGATCCGGCATTTCCGGCCCGAAATGGAGGCCAAGATCCGCAAGTTCAACGACGACGTGAGCACCGTGCAGCTTGGCGGCTGGACGCCCAAGGCCCACTTGCTAGATGGTAAAGTAGTAGACGCGCCCAAGAGCCCTGTGGCCGCTCATTAGCTTAAGGCTGTAAATGTGTAATGTAACCTGGTACTACCCCTATATACAACTTTTACTTGTGGTTAGTCGTTATCGCTCAAGATCCTTCACCTCTTTGAGGGTATCGGCGGTAAGAACCTCGTAACTGGTGTCGCCGACAACAACATTGTCTTCAATGCGAATGCCAATACCCTGGAAATGTTTGGGGAACCGGTCGTCTTGCGGAATATATACCCCTGGCTCAATAGTGATCACCATATTGGGTTTCAAGGCCTCGCCAGGGAACCCTGGGCCATCGTGGACATCAAGCCCTAGGTGATGGCCGATCGAATGCGGATATACTACTGATACCAGTCCTTCCGATAGATCGAGGCCGGCATTTGCCAGCTCTTTTCGCATCATTTGTTCCGAGAATTTATGGATATCGCTGAACATCAGGCCGCTTGCTGCCGTGCACTTCTCGATACAGGCCTTTTCGACCGCCAGCACTGCTTCATAAAGATCGCGTTGAGGACCCGTGAACTTCCCGTTGACCGGCCACGTCCGCGAGATATCGGCACAGTAACCTCCATAGCGGCCGCCGGCGTCTACGAGCACAAGCTCGCCAGGACGAAGCACATCGTCATTACGGACATAGTGGATGGTCAACGCATGAGGTCCGCCGGCCACCACCGCCAGGTACGCATCGCTTTCGCAGCCATGATGTTTAAACATGAAATCGAGAAACGAATGCAGCTGTCGTTCGGTGGCGAACTCCTGTTTAAAGGCCCGGTTATAAGCCAGGGCCGACGCATCAGCGGCAATTCGCATACAGTCGATCTCGTTTTCAGACTTGATGGCTCTCAAAGCCTCTACCAAAGTCCGGGCCGCTTTTACGCGGCCTTTTTTAGCCGCCAGGGCCGGAAGTTCATGGCTGAAAAAGCTGCCAAACCGAACAGTAGCCGCCGGCTCCAAGTCGGCATAGACATAGTCGGCTCCGGCCAATGCCTGCGACACAGCATTCCGGATACTGCGATTCGGCAAGGCCGAGTCCACGCCGAACTTCTCGGTCGCCAGTTTCGTGCCGGTACGCTCGCCTTCCCACTTCTCGGCCCAGGAGTCTTTTTCAGCTACAAATAGCACTTGTTCCGCCTTGGCTGAAGGGTCTTTGGGTTTGCGGAGCATCAGGCATGCTCCGGGCTCCAAAAAGCCTGTTAGGTACTGCAGATTGGGGTCCTGCCGGAACGGATAGAATACGGAAGGGGTCGCGAAATGCACCTGGTTCCCCGGGAACAAAGCCACCGAATTCGGGGCCATCTGGGCCAACACTTTCTGCCGTCGCTCAGCGAACTCCGAAGGAGGAATGAGCGGAGTTAGATGGCCAGGCTGCACCAAATGAGGCCGGTTCTCAAACACGGCCTGCCCGAATGCCGACCACAGCCGGCGGGTCGGTCGCATGATGAGTGATCTGCCAGACCGAACAGACTGAACTGACGGACTGACTGACTGAACAGACTACAGATTAAACTGGTTGGTGAGATTGGAGACTGAATGTCAGTTGCCTATATGCTGGCTATGGCTACTTTTGTCTAGTTAAATTACTGGTACTCGCCCGACTCAATGGCCCCCCGGAACCGCTCGTCCGCATACCGGTTTCCGCAGTACGTGCAGGTATGCACGCCCTCCTGCTCGACGCTAATATAAATCTTGGGGTGGCCCTGCACCTCGCCGCGCAGAGCGTCGTAGTTTCCATCACACACAGCCGTGCCATGAACGAACTGGATCGGCTGCTGCTCGATGAGCTCGATAGCCGCGTAGGGCCGGGGCTGAGTTTCGAGATCCTTTCCGTCGAACCGCACGCCGGTCATGGCGTCTTCCCGCGGCCGCTGCGAAGGCGCCCAGGTGGTTTTCCGGTTAGGAGCCTGGGTATCGAGAATCGCGCTTTGGTCCTCGCCCTCGTAGAAGTGCTGGGGCTTCTTCTCCGTGGTCTCTGCCAGGGTGCCTTTATTGCGGCGCAAAGATATGTTCAAAGATGCTGCGAGCGACGCCCGCAGCGGTGCGACACGCGCGACAGGCACCGTCCGGCAAATCCTCAGTCCAAGCATTGTCAGCGATGTAATAGGTCGAGACGTTAGTCACTCTGGGTTTTAAGGCCTAGCCAGACTAGGACAGGCACTAAGGGATAGGCTAGTGAAATAACAAAATTAAAAGCAATAATCGATTAAAAGTCAATTAGTTCAATTAGTTCGGTAGCATTGTCTGTACAAGACTTGCTTTTGTGCTCAAGTTTGTGACGATATGCGTTAACTATAGTACTGCATCGTAAACTAATAACAGGGCCCCGATTCCGACCGCCCCGTAGATAATCATTTTTGACGCCCGCCGGTTGCGGGTCTTGGCTTGCTCCAGTTGCACATTGGCACCCCCTACATCTCCAGAAGTCCGGAACGCATCCTCGGATAAATGAGTGATCATTTCCGTCTGGGCAGCCAGATGAGTAGAAAGCTCGGTCTGGATAGCCGAGATCTCGCGCATTGATTTCTCTGCTTGCTTGGCCTGGTCCAAAGTAGCGTTTAATTCAGCTACTAAACTGCTGTTCTCTTCTAAGAGCAGGGCCTGCGTTTGCGAGTCTGATGGCAAGTCAAAGGCTGGCTGGCTGGTCTCACCAGACTTTCCAAACTGCGAGTCTTCTTTTGATGCACCTGAATCCACTGCCGGACTGCCTGATGCTCGTGGAGTCCATGATCCGGCCGGCCGTTTGCGTCGCCCGGCCTGCCGAGCAAAACGAATGCGTTGCTGCTGCACATGCTCGTCGGAAACATGTTTCAGCTGGTCATTAAGATAAATAAACATGCCCTTGCGATGGAGATCAAGCGTGTTCTTGGCTCCTTCTAGTACCGGGTCCCGCATGAGTCTGTGGAACCCGCGAGGCTTTTCCTCCGCCCGCCGCCGCTCCAGCTCCTCCAGCTTGCGGATCTTGGCATGCTCTAATTGCAGAATATTCTGCACATCGTAGTCGATATCGTCCCGTTGCTTGTCGGTTAACCGGCTTCGGCCTGATGCTGCCAGGTAGTGACTACGAGCATGCTCCAGCTGGGCCCGGAGTCCGGCAATCGATTTGGCTATTCCCACACATTCCTTACTGACGGCATCGGTGGCATCATGCGGCTCTATAACATTATCGGCCCCGGGATTTGCCAGTCGTACCAGCTCTCTGTAGAGGAGCGTCCGGTCCATGGGGTAGCTCAGCTAAGCTAGTGCTAGGCTAACTACCCCCTGTCACTGTCAGCAGGGGGGTACAGTGACAGGGGGTACTCAGCAGTAGGAAGATCGTCACCCATGGCCACCACTTTCAGTCAAACGCCAGCAAAACAAAATAAACATATATTTAACCCAATTAGACTTCTAACCCAACAATTATGCCTGCCGCTGGCGCTCGCGATCGAGCAGTTCTTATCGTCCCGATGGCCCGGTGTGTGGGTCCCATTCTTGGCGCCGCACGTCATTCAACCCTTGCCGATGACAGGATCAGCATCCCTGAGGTTGCACCTCGATCGATGCGGGGATTTGCTCATATACCAGGGTTGATGGGTCTGCTGGCAACAAGGGTGGATCCGGCTGGTTCAGGCAGCCCACTACACAGCAAATAGAGCCTGTCCGCTAGGGAATCTAGACCTTTTTTGCCTGGGGTTGGGAACTCTATCCTGTGGTCAGGGTAGTTGCGCCAATAAATATTCGCCTGCATATGGTCAATGATGCATCTGCGGGTAGGTGTTTGAGACAATAAAGTCAAGGGTATTTTGGAAAAGTCCTCGATGGGGGTTTGAGGGTGTTTTCTGCATGATCTGAAACTGAAGTGACCTCAATATTATTGGTGGCGGGGTATGAAGGCGCGCGTTGGCATGGACACGAGAATATTTGGTTGTCCAGGCAGCTTCAATAGACGGGTGCAGCAACGCCCTTGCCCTGCTACAGCGCGTCATCGTGCCATGGATATGATGTAAGAATGGTTGACAGCTGCAGCCGTAGCCGTGCTAGCCGTGCTCTCGGCCAGGCCCCGGGATCCCCCGGGGAATCTACTATTAATTTAACCTAAATAACACAAAATAACTACAAAATTAACTACAAAAATACCGGTGCTTAAGAATGGATCGATATCTGATTGCATGCATACATGGCTAGAGTTAAAATTTCGAGGACTGGGATCTAACTGGGATCAGATTCCGGGCCGCCAGCTGGCTGGGGAGCCTCCTGGACCAACGCCCGGGTGGCGGCCTCCAACTGCTCGGTCTGGGCCTTAATGGTGGCAGACTTGGTCTTCAGCTGCTGGAGAGCGGCCTCGGTAGCGGTTAGTTTGGCCTCCTGGCTCGCCAGCCGGTCCTGGGCTCGTTTCAAACCGCTGTCGGACGGTGGGGGGATGCGCATGTGCAGAGGAAATGCAAGGGCAGGGAAGCTTTGGGATTATGCACTGTACAGGGCGGGGGTTCCCTGGGCGAAGCCTGACAAGATTCTGTCAGACAGTAGTTGCGGTGCGCGCGTTCCAGGAGCCAAAACAAACCTCCGGATGTACATTCCGGAGGTGACTTACTTGAAAGAGATAGCTTAGAACCCTGGTGAGCAACCTAGAAACTTATATAGTTGAGCAATCACCTCAGTGGCTAGCCACCCTGGTCGTCCCATCCCTTTCCCTCCCCCCTTGATATTTGATTAGTGCTAGGCAGAGACCCCCCCTCCCCTTTATGCAGGGTTGCTGCAAGTCTAAATTTGGATTACATATAATCTAGGCCGGACCATCTAGCTTTCTGCACTTTGCATGGCTCAAGTTCAAGAAGGAAATGCCACGAGTACCGTCTCGGGGGATCCCTTTGAGCCATGGGGGTCGAGTATTCTCACTACTACCACCCCGCTAACCTCCTCTAATGGGGTCACTACCACTAGTTCCACCGATTCCACGTGGGGATGGTCAAACGATGGAACCTCCTTGTTTGTGTCCACGACTTCTGAGACCTCATCACCAGAACGGTCCCAGGCTTCGTCGACCCATACAACCAGTTCATCCACTGATCATACCACTTCGCAGCCCACAACGACGTCATCCGTGCCGACATCGACCAGGGACCGCTCAGCGAGTGCCAATCCTTCTAGTAGGTCTGGTTCTAATGAGTCCACTAGTCAAGTCCGAACTTCCTCAACTCGCACTAGCCAATCGCCAAGATCGTCTACGCAACGCTCTACAGTGCATTCCACTACATCAGCGGTTTCGACAAGTGAGGAGACCAGTTCGAGTGCTAGTCCGTCCAGCACTGATTTCAGCTCCAGTGCGGCCTCTTCTACTATAAATTGGAGCAGTCTGTCGAGTTCGGCCAGCTCCGCCGGCTCGAGTTCGGCAAGCTCGGCAAGTTCGGCAAGTATCACCAGTTTCTCCGACTCGTCATGGAGTGTTACTACCTCTACCGAGCTCTCGGAGACCGGCGGGTCCACGGTTACTGTGCTGCACACCTCTTCTATTATTGTCGAAGTCACGCCGACCGCCTCGGCAGTGACTTCGGTCTCTGCCTCGTCTACTGCGACTGTATCTGATAGCAGCTCCAGCTCTAATGCCACCAAGATCGCGGTAGGCGTGGCGGTTCCGGTAGGAACCATTGCCGTGGCCGCGGTGGGGATCTTTTTCTACTATTTGAAACGACGACGTAATTATACAAAAGAGTCGTCGTCCACTCTGGAAAGTGAGACCACCAGTGAGTACACTCGGCGGCATTCCCGGCACAACTCTGTTAATGCTCACCACATGTTTTAGTGGGAGCCCAATTCCAATTCCCCAATTCCAATTCGTCCAATTCGCCCAACTCGATTCCAACTTTTCTCGTTCCCTATTTATTAATTTAGCAGATGGTTATCTGTGTGTATTTTCTTGCACCTTCGTTGTATGTAATATAGCAAGTTATTTCTTTATTTTTCGGCTCTGTTTCCGGTTCCGGCTCCTAGTACTGCTAGTACTCGAGCTCGGGCCGCGGCCGTTTGTCCTTGTAGTGGTCCTCTTTAAGAAACCGATAAATATATGGCAGTTTAGATTTCTGGATCCGCCGGTCCTCTTCAAATAAGGCAATAAAGTCTGGTTCACTAAGGCTGGTCATGTCCAAGTTGCGGGCAGTTAAACTGTCTTCGACAAGCCCGGTCTGAACGCGCACTCGACGCTTTTCCTCGCTAACAACGTCCCAAAACAAGTCCAGCGGACTTGATCCTTGGCCGCCGCACATGTTCTCTAAATCCTTACTTGGAATCTGGTCGACAATGTCCTGCCACTTTGTATCTGCAGTAATAAGGTCTTTATCCCGCAGCTCTTCCAGAACACTAACAAACTTCACCCGAGCCTGCCATGCTCGTCGGCCTAATCGCTCCTGCTGTTTTTCAAGCTGGGCCATGGCATTGTCGTGCTTGCTCTGAGCAAACTTTTCATATACAGCGATGAGCCGGCCTCGGTCCGTATCGGGATCAAGAGCGAGTTGGTTTTCAATAGTCGTGCGAATCGAATTCCAATCTGATTGAGGGCCCAGAGTGACTCCTCCTAAAAGCTCTTCTAGCTGGGGAGCTACTTGGTCATGAAGGGCACTTTGCTTGGCTTCGAGTTTCTGCCGGTGAGTTTTCTGACTCTTTATGAATGCAAACGCTTTTTCCTTTTGGGTTCCTGCACAGGTCTCCAAAACCTGAGATGCATTCTCCCATGATTCCAAGCTTTCAGGGGTCTTTTCCAGGGTGCTGCACAGGTTAGTGATGCGGGTTTCGCGGTCACTAACCTCAATTGACTGCTGTTGTCGAACTCGGGCCTGTAAGAATTTGCTAAACCGGTTTTGGCGATCGACAGATGTCGGAGCTGCCCAGAAAACCGGCTCTTTCACTAATTTAGGGAGCTCCGCGTCGTAGTCGTTGCCGACTTGTAGCCGGTCTAACATCAGTGAAAACTGGTTGTCTAAATCAGCCAGATCGATGCCATTTCCTTTCTGTTCCGGCACGTCTTTGCCTTCATCAGCCTCCGTAAGCCTTTTGAATTGCTCAGGAAGTTCCCAAACACTTTCTTCAGTCTCGGTGTTATACCAGTACGGCCGGCCCTTTTCCGTAGAATACTCTACCCAGTAGGCATTGCGAAGAGCTCTATCCAAAGGGGTCCATAGCGGCTCTGGCTTCTCCCACACGGTTTCGCCAGTTTCCTGGTTATAATAATATGTTCTTTGGTTAGCATCTTTTGCAGACTGCCACATACTTTTATCCAAATCCAAGGGCCTATATGTGGTGGGCTTCCCTTGGGTACTAGTAGAGCTTCCCTTGGGTACTAGAGTATTAGTAGTGGTTGGTCACCCCCAAGTTACATCAGCTGCCACTCGTCAAAATGGTAAGTAGCCAAGGCCAGAGACTCTACGAGTCTGGTGCTCAAGGCAGCGAATTGATGCCCTACCAACCAGAATACTAACCAGTCACAATCGCTTAAGCCGTATCTGAATGCGGTGCGGGTGTCGCTGAACGCCGCGTTGTGCCTCGAGAACTTCCCGTCCGAATTGGTGGAGCGGTTGAACTACCCCGAAGTAGAGGCCGGAAACAACCCGCAGGCGTTGTTGAACCCGATGTATATTTCCCGCAATGAGCATGAGAGAGTTCTGATCGAATCGAGCATCAATTCTGTGCGGGTGTCGTTGAGCATCAAGCAAGCGGACGAGATCGAGCAGATTCTGGTGCGCCAGTTCACCCGGTTTCTGACCCGCCGCGCCGAGAACTTTTTTATTTTGCGCCGCAAACCGGTCAAGGGCTACGATATCTCGTTTTTGATCACCAACTTCCATACCGAGAAGATGCTTAAACACAAGTTGGTGGACTTTATCATTGAGTTTATGCAGGAGGTCGATAAGGAGATCTCGGAAATCAAGCTGTTTTTGAACGCCCGAGCCCGGCTGGTTGCAGAGGCCTATTTGGTACCGGTAAGTTAAATCTAAATCCCATTTAAGCAACTTAAGGTTGCGTGGACCCAATCTCGCCCACAAGGCACCCCCAAAGCAAATACTAACCTCAGTTTGATAGTTGATGAGTTTAACTTTAAAAGCTTAGTTGCATCAACCATATAGGCTATGTAAAATCGCTACTAGTCTCAAGTAGCTACGAGTAGATACAAGTACTCTCAGACCTGTCCTAGCCCGGTCCCCCGCCCTGCATACGCCCACCACTAACCACATCGGACCGGCTCGCTGAGTCAGAAACCCGTTTCGGGCTGCGTCAGGGTCGGTGCGTCCCTTTATCCGCAAGGGATAGGGTAGTTCTTATCGCACCTCTCAACTCTCAGCCAATTTCTCGGTGAATGCAAGAAGAAACGGACCGGTCTGCCCAAAATGAATTCTTGGACGCTTCTGATGCAGATAAGAACTTGCGGTACGAAACTTCCCTGGCTGCGGTTGTCTATGGTTCCCATGGTTCCCATCCCCCGGCCCATGCTGGAAAGGCCCGCAGGCTATCGACCTCATCCCAGCACTCGTCCACGGGAACCAGTCCGGGCACCTCCAAGCCGAATATTCAGAGATCTACTGAAATCAAGCAACGGGCGTGCACTGAATGCCGCAAACGAAAAGTCGCTTGTTACATGATCGACAATTCCGGTACCTGTTTCCGCTGCCAAATGGAGGCGGTAGACTGTGTGTTCAGTGATATGCCAATACCAAAGCCGGTTTCCAAGCCGCTTCCCCTTCAGAAAGTCACCCATGTTGAGGCCGGCTCGGGGCCCATTGAAGACTACTCAATGTTACCCGGCCGGTCGCTTTTGAAGCGGTCATTGAGCTTGCAGCATCCTCGGTCTTCATTTGTGGTAGGCAGAAGTGGATTGTTTGATGCCCAGGTTCTTGAATCAGTGCCGCTTGATAAACTATGTCAAGCCCGGTTGTCGCCGAATTTGGTCTTACGCCGTTTGGATCATGATACGTTGTTCCTGCTGTCCAACGATAACGAGATTTCCCATTGGGTCCACGAATGCGACGAGATCGAGCACACTGTGGGCTCCCATGGACGGGCACTGATCAATTGCTATTTCCAACATTGTCACCCCATCTATCCGATTCTCCACGAAAAGGTGTTTGTCGAGAAGTACTTGCGGACCCACCGAGAATTGACCCCGGCTCTATTAGGGGCCGTGTACATTCAAGCCATTAAGCTCTGGTATTATAGCCCGGCATTAAGCACAACTCCGCGACCGGCTCATTGGATACCTCGGTTATACGAGCTGGCCATCTCGGCCTTCTTCCGAGCATCCGGCAAGCCGAGTCTATCGCTGATCCAAGCCGGGTTACTGCTAATGCAATGCGTGCACTCCGATACCCGACATGCAGCAGTGGTGAGCGTCATTACCACTACTGCATATCGCCTAGCCTTGAACCGCGACTGTACATCTTGGAAACTGCCGAGATGGGAAAAGGAGCTGCGGCTGCGGCTGGCGTGCGCCGTGTTTGCCCAGAACAAATGGGCGTGTTTAATAGAGTCTATTCCCTCACAAATCGACGATCGCACCTGGAAAATGGTGCCGTTGTCGGAGGAAAACTTCGAGACCGGCTGCATGGCGCCGGCCTCCAACAAACTGTTTATTCATTTCATGAGGTTATCGGAAATCGTCGGCGAGATCCAAAAGTATTTGCTGTATGAAGATGCCTCGCCGGAAGTAGACATGGAACATGTCCTTCAGGAAATTAAACCTTTACAAGTATCTCTGCACAAATGGCATCGCGAGCTGCCTGAAGACCTGGGCCTTGACTACCGGGATCCTTCATGCAAGGAAATCAACCCGAACTTCCCGCTGCATGTTGCCTATATTGCTGTAGAGACCTGTTTACACCGGTTTATTATCCGCCAGCTGTCGGTTGCCAAGTGCGAGCCCGAGCTGGCAAACATATGTCGTAAAGCCGCCCATACCCGGTTGGTGATGGGCATGGATTTGGTATTATCGTTACGAGTCCAGCATGTGCAGTCGTTTTTCTACCTTAGTTTCGCCCACCAGTTGGCGTTGATCGGTTTATTTGCGGCTCTCATGTTCACTACGAGCAGAAACAAGGAGGAGGCCGACTTCTATTGCCAGTATCTAACCGATTACATCCGGGTGCTACGGGCGTTAAGTGAATCTGAAGTGATTGCTTCCGCGGTTCATCTCCTCGTAACATCAATAGCAGGAGTCCCAGGACTTCCTTCCTAAAAATCTCTGTGTATTTACATAGTTCACATAAGTCACATAGTTAGTTGTGTTCTAAAGGAATTTCGAACTTTTGCCTTCTAATGGTTGTTGAGATTGGGGTGGGGGTGAGGATGGTTGGCTCTTTTTCGGCATAGCGTTCGCAAATTTCCATTGTTCGTCCATCTTTTCTAGTTGATCAAGAATAGCCCCAACAGGTACATCCTCGCTAGTCTCCTTTTCCAGCAGTTCCTTTTCGACATCAACCGATTCGCCTCGCTTAGCCTTGCCAAGTATTCTATCCAGCAACTTAATCTCTGTTTCTGCCGACCTTACGACTTCCTCTCGTTGGTTCTTAATGCGGATAATCCACATCAGCTCGGAAGCAACAAAGCCCACTAGGACAAACATGCCCATAGTTTCTCGGCGGTTTACCGGCTGGTTCCGCAAAGTAGACGCCCTGCGAATCCCTATATGTCTCGCCAGCCGGAAGAATGTTCGGTTATGACCCCAGATCATGTTTAGCGGGAGAGTCCCAAAAAAAAGCCCGCTTACGCCCAAAGCGGTCCAAGTTGGCCATCTCGAATCTGACACACAATCCTCCTCCATGCGTCACCGACTGATGGTCACCAAGGGCCTCATCCTTTTGGTAGTGGCCTTGTCGGCGCTGGTGGAAGGCTATCGGATATGGCGATTGGCTGCCGAGGTCGCCGAGCACGGGGATATTCGAGGAAGCCCGCCCGACGAGCCGACCCCCAATTTCGATGCTTTCTACCTGGTATTCACAGTGGGCAAAACGCCGTTTTGGGCTCTTTGGACATTATTTACTACCTGTTTTGTGGAATTAAAGCTGATTTCCTTGATTATGACCGTGTTTGTGCTCTGGACCGGCGGCCGATACTGTGAGTTGGTTTGGCTGAGCCGGCCCTACTTTATGTTTGTAGGCGTAGTGCTCGGGGTATCCAACGCGATCGAGCTTGCTATATGTGCATTTGTGATGGTCTCGGGCGTGATCAGCACTCCCGTGCATGTGGCCGGGTGTGGGGCTTTAGTAGCCGGCATTGCGGTTGCGTTGAAGCAGCTGATTTCCGAGCACGAGATTGTGTTGTTTCGCGGCAAATTAAGAGTGCGGCTGAAATGGGCCCCGCTCATTCTGCTTGTATATGCGGCTTTCACCAGCCTGGTGGGGCTTTCCACCTGTTTCCTAAGCTATCTCATTGGCTTCATGGTGAGCTGGGTATACCTGCGGTTCTTCCAAAACCTGGTCGACAGCGGCACCAGCAGTCGGATTCTTACCACCTCGTCATCGTTTGTTGGAGATGCCAGCGATGCGTTTGCATTCTCCCAGTTTTTCCCTCTGAAATTTCAGGGCGTTCTTAACAAGCCCGTAACATTACTTCATACCGTCATGACCGCCACCGAGGTGATCCCGGTATTCTCTCCGGAACAGATCGATGCTGCCAACCAACGATACGCTTCCCGGTTGACCAGTAATGTTTTGCCCTTGTACCAGGGAGCCCGGACCACCAATGAGCGTCGCAAGTTCATGTTGTCCTTGGCTTCCCAGCATTAAAATCGCATGTACTCATGCTATACAATAATTATTAGTTCATTAGATCTTGTTCGGTTCCAGATTCGGGTTCAGACTCGGTTCCGCACTCGGGTTCAGACTCGGTCTGTCCCCACAAGCAATGTATATTCTTAAATTATTCCAATAGAGCCGGTTAAGCGGCTCAGTTATAAACAGTTGATGTAAAGTAGAATGCTAGACAGTACCAAAAAGACTCTAGTTCTTTTCAGGGAACGACGGACCCACGAGCTGCAAGGACTCCTTGGCAAGGCCCTGGCCCTTGTTCACACAAGCAGCCAGATCCTCACCCTCAACAAGACCAGCAAGGAAGCCGCCCGCAAACGCATCGCCAGCTCCATTAGAGTCCACAATTTTGCTCTGCTCAAGAGTATGCACCGGGAAAGTCTTGACAGTGGCAGTGCTGTTGGCAACATCACCAATCACCACAACAGTAGGATCAACTCCCTGGGTGATCACAACCACCCGCTCGCGCTTAAGGTTCTTCTTGGGCAGCAGAGCAATCGCCTTAGCAATCTCAGTGATATCAGTAGTCTTGAGATCGTGAGATTCAGCATAGGCAAGCGCTTCCGACTCGTTGCCAATCAGGTAGTCCCAGTAGGGCGAAGCAGCGTCCAAGGGCTCCTTGTAGAAAGTAGGCAAGAACGGAGCACTCAGGTTCATGCTGAAGACCTTGTTGGTCTTAGCAGCGTACTCGGCCAAAGCCTGGATGGCAGGAGGGCACACCGTCAGGTGGAAGCCACCCACGTAGAAAATCTTGGCCTCCTCAACCAGCTTCCAGTTCTCGGGCTTCTCGAGGTGAACCAACTGGTAGTGGTTGGCAGCAGCAAGATCAGTCACCAACGACCGGTTCAGACCGGTAATAAGGGCCGCACACTTGCCGGTAGGAATGTCTTCCTGGAACATGTAGTGGGTGAGCACCCCGGCCTTTTTGTTGGCCTCCAGCAAACGCTCGCTATAAGTGTCGCGACCAACCGAGCCAATATAAGCCACCGAGTGAGGAGGCAGAAGGCTCTGAGCGCCCCGAGCAGCGTTCTGAGCAGCACCGCCAGCAATGACGATAACGTCCTTTTTGGCCAGCACCTCGTCGAAAATAGGCATATGCTTGGGGTCCACAAGAATAGCATCATTGGCCTTGAGATCGTATTTCTTCAAGTAGGCATCGTCTACGTTGACCTGCAGGTCCAGTAGAGGGTTTCCGAGACAAAGCAGACTGATAGGCATTAGGATGTTTTTAGGGTCCAGTTGGCACCTGAGTAATAATGCTTTTTTGTGGTTCCTCGACTTGGCACGTGGACAAAAAGGATGCTTTCCCAGATTTGTAAAACCAGCAGCGGAAATCGCAATCTCGGGAGTTTTGAAGGTGAGAGACAAGTTCCTATATAACCTATTTTGAAAAGTACTATTCAGGCTTGATCTACAATTACCTTTTGCGACCACCCTGGCGGTAACCCTAAACCTTGAGGGTCCGCCGCTCTTGACCTCGAACCATGACCGCGATCCAAACATACAAGTTGAAATAATAAATACTATTTTCTCAAGTACTTTAACGCGTTTCCAGACATTGTATTTTGTTTGTTATTCTAGTCACCAACGGTACTCACGTCGGTCGATGCAAGATTATGAAATGGGGTATTGCCAATAGCTGCATGAATGATGCCTATAACCTATATAGATCCCGGCCCTGAAACTAAAATAGAAATGAAAAATTGGTTCAATATTGTTATTTATGGCGGTGTATGCCTGGCATACAATCCCGAGTCCTATTATAGGGATGTAAACGGTCTACCGGAAATACTACCCGTTACCGAGCTGCCAGGACTTTCACAAGCAGTGCTTTATAGCAATGACAATGTTCATTTTAAAATCAGGAGCAATGCCACCGACAAAACCGTAAACATGAATAGCCTCGAGCAGGAAGTGAAGGATTGTCTGGCGGTTAGCGGCGGCCAGCTTAGCGATTATAACTTCCGATGCGCCAGAATACAAGATGACGATGGCCGAGAGATTCGACTAGCCTATGGAACAAATGAGCAAGAGGTGAGCACGGTAAACCTGTGCTGGGCGGTGGACGAGCATATTGGCATGCTGGTTTGCAAACCGGCCAAGGGCAATATATTTGCTGTTCAATAATTTCAATGTAGCTTTCATTATCAGTTCTAGGTAAATGTGTATATGGAACAAGTTAACCTGGTTTATCAGTGCTAGCCGGAGGTAGGCGCGTGGTGCCGCCGAAAATTGCGATTTTTCACAGTCAGCCCGGGCAGAGTACATACGACCAGACCCGAACGTTGACCCGAACGTTGACACGAACCTCCCCCTAACTAGACAGCAAAAAGGTACCTTTTATTTCAAAAGTGAATTACTGATTTTAGGATGTGTGCAGGGCACAGACTTTTTGCTCTCGCATCGAACTATAAAATACGAATTTCTCACGTCCGCTTGCGGACGATACCAGTAATACCACCACGGCGACCAGTGGTCTTGGTGTGCTGGCCACGGACACGGTAGCCCCAGTAGTGACGCAGACCCTTGTGCAGACGCATGCGCTTCATGCGCTCGATATCATCACGCAGCTTGGTGTCAAGGTGGTTGACCAGCAGGTGCGAGTCCTTGCCGTCAGTGGGGTCACGCTGTCTGTTCAGGAACCAGCTAGGGATCTTGTACTGGCCAGGGTTCTGGATGATGGTGATGATGCGCTCGAGCTCCTCAACGGTCAGCTCACCGGCGCGCTTGGCCATGTCGACATCGGCCTTTTTGCAGACCAGGTTGGCGTAACGGGGACCGACACCACGGATGGTGGTGAGGGCATACATGATCTTGGTGTTACCGTCGACGTTAGTCGACAGCAGACGCAGGATGTGCTGGAAATTGCCCTTCTCAGTGACCACGAGAGACATGCTGCTTGGATGGAGGTGTTGGCGGTGCTTGGAGTGGGATATGAAAATCACCGTTGGGTGTAGCCCTAAAGCCCTAACTTTTCTGGGTGTGTGATTACTAATGCGCCTGGAGGACAACCTGCAATCTGGGACTTGACTGACCTGCCAAAAAAACTAGGCCGGGTAAGGTTATGAAGGTCCTCGAGTCGGGCCAGAAACTGTTAACCAATGCCGAGGTGCTGGCACATCTCCACGATGTGAAACAGACTTCGAGGGCAGAAAACCTTCAGACCATTATCGTCGAGCTCCAGGCATATTTGCGGGAGCGGCCAGCCGGCAACATTGCCGGCCCGCAAAGCATGGACAATATCGGCAAGTTTGTGGCTGCCATCAAGGAAAATGGGTTTGAGCTGGAGAAAGCAGAGCTCCTTCAGATCATCAACTCGGCCCCTTCGTCGTTACCGGTTTTATTTTGCTTGGTAGAGGAGGCGGACATGCGTTTTTCCGAGGATCAGCTGAATACGATTCTGGCTCTTAGTACCGAGTATCTTAGTTCCGAGCCGGTTCCTGAGTAGGCCGAATGTAAGTAGGCCTAAATGTAATTTAATGTAAAATATCGATTGCCGAATACCTAATTATATACTATTAACCCATCATACCCGGCATTCCACCCATTCCGCCAGGCATTCCACCCATTCCAGGCATGCCACCCGGCATACCGCCAGGAGGACCGGCCGGAGCAGAGTCTCCACCCTCCTTCCGGCGCGCCGAAACGATATCGTCGACCCGCAACAACAAAGTGGCGCTTTCGATGGCAGTCTTGATGGTCTGCAGCTTGACGGCTTCGGGCTCCCACACGCCATATTCGCGCATATCCACGATCTTGCCGGTGTTGCCGTCGATACCCGCGTACTCATCGCCCTGGGCGTGCTTTGCCCGCAGCTCGGTAACGGCCTTAAGGGCGTTTCCGCCGCAGTTCTGGACCAAAGTACGAGGAATCACTTCAAGAGCATCGGCGACCGCGCGGTACGGCCACTGGGCAATCCCCTCGATCTGCTTAGCCTTGGCAGTCAAGGCAACACTGACGGCCATCTCAGTAGCGCCGCCGCCAGGCGACAAACGAGGCTCGAGCATGACGTTGCGGGCGACGGCCATGGCGTCCTGGAGATTGCGGTCGATCTCGTTGAGAATGTCCTTGGACGGGCCTCTGAGTAGAATCGTGCAGGCCCCCGGGTCTTTGCAGTCGGTGATGAACGAGTAGTACTCGTCGCCGATAAGCTCGACCTTGAACAGCCCGCAACGAGTGCCGATATCGGACTCCTTGATGTCCTCGACCCGCGACACAATCGACGCGCCCGTGGCGCGGGCAATCCGGTTGTTATCGCTCTTGCGCACGCGGCGCAGGGCCGTGATGTTGTGCTTGAGCAAATAGTGCTGAGCCAGGTCGGATACGCCCTTTTCGGTAATCACCAGGTCGGGCTTAACAGCGGCGATCTTCTCTGCCATGTACTTGATCTGTTCCTCTTCAATCTGCAAAATGCGCGACCACTCGTCCTCGTTGGTGATCTCGATATTGGTCTGCGACTCGCCCTTCTTGTACTCCAGGGGCATATCCAGCAAAAGAATGCGCGGGTTCTCGATCCGGCGCCGCATCTTGGGGTGGGTGATGTCTTTATTGAGGATGACGCCGTCCAGCACTTCCGAGTGCTCGATCTCGTCGCCGGCAATCTTCTCCACCCGGACGTACTTTTTGATATTAATGTCCTGGCGGCCGTTTTTGTCGTCCTGGGCAACAATGCGGACCGCCCGCAGCGCCAGTTTGCACATATGGTCGCTCCATTTGGCCACGTACTTGGTGCCAATGGACGCACTGATGATTTTGAGCATCTCGGCCTCGTTCTCCGGGTCCACCGGCCGCGAGATCTTGTGGATCACGGCAATCGCGTCGGTCAGGGCCTGGCGAAGCGCCTTGATGATCACTACAGGGTGGATATTGCGCTCCAAATACGGATAGGTTTGGGCAAGGATCTCGCCGGCAAGAATGATCACGCTGGTGGTGCCGTCGCCGACTTCCTCGTCCTGGGCGCGGCTGAGCTCGATCATCGACTTTGCGGCGGGGTGGGTGACCTCGATTTCGCGCAGAATGGCGTGGCCGTCGTTGGTAAGAACAATGCCGCCCACGGGATCCAGCAGCATTTTGAGCATGGCTTTAGGGCCTAGGCATGTCCGGATGATATCTGCGACGGCTTTTGCGGCGGTGATATTGGACGTCTGCGCTTTACGGCCTGTTTCCCGCTCGGGGCCGGTATTGAGAAATACCACTGGGGCTTGCATTGAGGTAATCAAGTTCTAGATGGATCCTGGGACGAGATATGGCCAAGAGGAAAGCGCCATCTCAACGAGGAATAGAGGATTTAAAAGGTATATAGACTTAAAATGGGATTCTTTTTCGTACTATGTTGTTGTTTTTTCGCTTGCTCTTTTCTTTGCCGTTAAATTCGGTCAAATAGCGTCGCTCCCGAACTAGCTACCATTCTGCGAAGCAGAACTACAGGCCGACTTGTCGGCCTAGTATTAAAAAAAGAAATAAAAAAAAGTCTAAAACAAAATAAAACCCCCCAAATTCCAACAAAGAAACCGTATTTTTCGCCCCTCTATTTACTACCCCCAGTTACCCAGTGACCCCCCGTGAGGGCAAGGGCCACGCCCCGACCCAACCCTGACCGCAGGCGGCCTTCCCGCTCCCATTGGCTGCCCGCTTAGTTACCCACTTCCCATGTCTCTACGATCAGTGCGTCCCCTGGCCGCCATGACCGGCCGCATGGTGCCGCGCCCCGTGATGGGCGCCGCGCGTCTCACTGCATTCCGCATGTACTCCAGCGAGGACCCGCAGGCCAAGGCCAAGTCCATCATCGACGCCCTGCCCGGCAACTCGGTGCTGTCCAAGTCGGGCATCCTTGCGACCGGCCTGGCCGCCGGCATCTACGCTATTGCCAACAGTCTGTACGTCGTGAACGCCGAAACGGTGCTGCTGACCGTGTTTGCCGCCTTCATCACCGTGGCGTCCAAGACGGTTGCGCCCGCCTACAAGGAGTGGGCGGAGGGCCACATCAACCATATCAAGACCACCCTGAACAAAGCGCGCGAGGAGCACGTGGTGGCCGTGCAGGACCGCATCGAGAACGTGCAGAAGCTCGACAGCGTCGTCGCAGTGACCAAGGACCTGTTTGCGGTGTCCAAAGAGACGGTGAACCTGGAGGCCAAGGCGTTTGAGCTCAAGCAAAAGGCCGAGCTGGCCTACGAGGCCCGGGCCGTGCTCGACTCGTGGGTGCGCTACGAGAACAGCGTGCGGTCGCGCGAGCAGGAGGACCTGCTGCGGTCGGTGATTGCCAAGATCGACAAGGTGGTGCATACCGACAAGTTCCAAAAGGACACTCTCAACCAGGCGGTTACCGAGGTCGAGCAACTGTTCAAGAAGAAATAGGCTTGCCATAGTATAGATAGCTATGTCTTATGTGTCTCCGCGAAGCGCTTACAGGCCGACTTGTCGGCCTAGTATAAAAAGAAATCACTATATGGACTTTTTTTTTTCTTTTTTCGGCTGGTTGACAAGTCAACCAGCTTTTCGCTTCGCGAAACCTCAATTGCCTGCGGTTATCTTCCGCGAAGCGGGTACAGGCCGACTTGTCGGCCTAGTATGAAAAAAAAAAAGAATCTCTATATAGACTTTTTTTCTTTTTTTCGGCTGGTTGACAAGTCGGCCTCGGATCTAAAAAAAAAGTAAAAAATAACTAGTTATATAGACGTTTTCGGCTGCGTGACTTATCCGCTCAGCGGAACTGGGCCAGTCATTTTTTCAAGGTTAAGTCTAGCACTTTGAAGTTAAGTACTTTTAAGCCCGGCCCGTCTCCCGCTATATACTTTGCCGCTGAGACCTTGTTAGAACTTGACGGTGCGGTAGAGCAGAATCAAGGCCGAGTCCGACTCGCCGCCGCCCGCAAGCGTCTCGACCCGGGCATCCTCTACCAGCGTGACGCGGTCGTCGTTAAACCGCCACCACGTGCCCGGCTCCTTGTCGTTCCGCACAAAGCACTGGTAGTGTCCCGAGTCGGCGCTCATGCCCTGGTGGGTGATGACGGCCTGCAGCTCGTAGAGCCCTAACGGGTTAGCGCCGTTATCGGCGGCAATCTCGGGGTCAATGGCGGCCTTGATCTTATCATGCAGCTGGCGGCGCCGCTCGTCGCTGAGGGTCTCGGCCATGGCCTTTTTCTTGGCCTCGGCGCTTTGGTAGCCGGTTCCGGCGGCGCGGCGAGCGGCCCGACGCGCCTCTTCCTCGGCATCTTCAAGCTGGCGGTACTCATCACGGGCGGGCACCAGTTTCGCCCGCAGCTCGTCGGTACAGAGATCGCTAACATCCAGGGTTAGCGGGAACGCGACTTTACGCAGGATCTTGGACTTCTTGCGGGTATCGCGGCGCCAGAAAAAGCGCACGAATTGAATGGTAAGATACTGGGGCAGCCGGCTGATGCGCTTGGTGAGATGGTAGTTCGCGTTGCGGCCCAGGCTGTCATTGTGTTTTTCGATGTCCTCGGTCAATCCTGCCAGCAGGCCATCGCGCAGGAAGTTGGTGGAGATGGAGATGTGGCAATTGAGTTTGCCGAACTCCTCAATGCCCTCGGCCGCGGGCTCCTCGGTCTCGGTGCTCTTCAAGCTGGTCACAAACCGGCCCTCGAACCGCTGCTCGGCGGCGGGGATGCCGGCCGCCTTGAACGTCGAAAACAGCTGGGTCCACAGCTCTTCAGCGTCCTGTTGTTTAAACACGCCGCCGGGCCCGGTCTCGCCGAACTGCGGCAACGCCTGCCGTAACACCTGCAGAAACATGCTGGGCGTCACCGTGGCCTGCGGCTGCTTCATGCTGGTGAACGTGGTGGCCAGCATCCGCACCAGCAGGTTGTCGCCGCGGTAGGCGGCAATGGCCTGGGCCAGCTCGGGCGCGGTGTTCATGGCCTGCAAGGTGGCGTTGGCATAGCACGTGTTGCCGAGATTGCGGAGGCCTGCCGGCTCCGGGTCGCCTTCGTCGGCGTCCTCGGCTACTTCCGTGGTTGATCCGCTGGTGGCAGCCGCTACAGGCGCTTTGGGCAGCTCGCCGGCCGTGCCCAGCATCATCAACGACTGCTGAGGCTTGATGCCCAGCTTGGTGAGGTCGGCGTCGTCGGCGAGCTGGCCGCCCTTGACGAGAATCTTCTGCCGCTCGGGCACCACGCTGGTGAGTTCCTGCAGCTGTCGTTTGAACACGATTCCTGGCTGGTCAATGTCCAGCTCCACGCTGTATTTCTTGCCATTGTGACGCACCTGGACGGGCACGATAGTCATGATGACACCACTGGGGGCCGGGACCCCCCAGACTTGGTCCTGGGCCCTGGGCCCTGCTTGGGACCTGCCTAAGACCTGCCTAGGACCCTTGGGCCTAAACCAGGCTAAGCCAAAAATAACTAGCTAAATAGACTTTTTTTTTCTTTTTTTCGGCTGGTTGACAAGTCAACCAGCTTTTTCGCTCCGCGAAACCTCAATTGACTGGCTTTTTGTAGTCTCTTCCGCGAAGCGGGTACAGGCCGGCCTTGGCGGCCTAGTATGAAAAAAAAAGAATCACTAGGTAGACTTTTTCTTTTTTTTTTTCTTTTTTTTGGCTGGTTGACAAGTCAACCAGCTTTTTCGCTTCGCGAAACCTCAATTGCAGTCAGTGATCATCTGCGGTGCGGTTACCCTGCTTGAGACCTGCTAGGACCCTTGGCCTAAGCTTGGGACCCTTGGGCTAAGCAGGTCTAAGCAGCCTTGGGCTTGGGGTGTCATCATCGCTCACCCCACATGCACATTAGCAGCCATCCACGGGATATCAAAAAAGCGGCCCAGCAGCTGCTCAATGTGATCATGGTGCTTACCGGCGCCTTTATGTGCTACAAGGCGCTTGCTGTCGCCGTGAACTCCCCCACGCCGGTCGTGGTGGTGTTGTCGGGCAGCATGGAGCCGGCGTTCCAGCGAGGAGACATTCTGTTTATGTGGAACCGCGGGAAGCACGTGGATATCGGCGACGTGGTCGTTTACGATACCTGGTATCGCGATATCCCGATTGTGCACCGGGTTTTGCGCGAGCATACCAGCGACCGCAAGCAGCTGGTTCTTACCAAGGGCGACAACAACCCCATGGACGACCTGGACCTCTACGGCGGCAAACAGATGTATCTGGATAGAGAAAAGGACATTGTTGGCGGAGTAGTCAAAGCCTACTTCCCCAAACTGGGCTATGCCACTATTCTTCTCACCGAGCATCCTAACATCCGCACTGCCGTGATTGGCGCGGCTCTTCTCACCACCATGTTTTCCAATGAGTAAACTAAACTAAAAATAAAACCCCTAAAACTATTAATTTAGGCTCTAAACGACCCAATTAGTCCCCAATTAGACTCCTCTTCACAGGCCTTTGAAACCTGCCTAGCACCCCCATTTGTCATGTCTCGACATCGACCCGACCTCCTCTTATGCTTGAGGCTGTCGGGATCGTCGGTGGGCCAGCTATGTGAGAAATGCGACGGCAGATGCCCCGTCTGCGACTCCCACGTCCGGCCTACCCAGGTAGTGCGCATATGCGACGAGTGTGCCTACACGCAAAAGTGTCTTATATGCGGGGGCCAGCCAAGTGCCCCGGCCTACTACTGCAGCGAGTGTGTTCGGTTAGAAAAGGACCGCGACGGGTGTCCGAATGTCCTCAATCTTGGCTCCAGCCGCGCCGATCTTTATTACGAAAAACGCCGTCTCCGATCATGACCCCAAACATCAGAAAACGTTTCTTTCTTTCTTTCTTTTTTTTTTCATACTAGGCCGACAAGTCGGCCTGTAACCGCTTCGCGGAGAATAATACAGTGGGTAGTCGGTTTCGCGAAGCGAAAAGCTGGTTGACAAGTCAACCAGCCGAAAAAAAAGAAAAAAAAAAGTGTCAACCAGCCGAAAAAAGAAAAAAGTCTATTTAACTAGTTATTTTGGCCTGGCCTTTCTAGCAAATCTAAATCTATAGCAAGTATGGCAATTTAGGCAATTGAGCGAGTTAGGCACTGGTGTATCGTTCCGAGCCGCTGCTGTGGACGGAACTGCTATCGGCGAGCAGGTCCGGGTTCACGTTGACGAGCGAGCACCGGTGGCCGTTGACTTCGAACTGCCGCTTGTCGCGGAACAAAGGGCTTTCCGAGGCGGTGCGTTCGGGCGCGGGACTCACTGGGGTCGTCTCGCTGCTGCGGTCGGCGCTTAAAGCATCGGTTTGCACTCGCAGTTGCGGGTAAAGACGGCCGCCCTCAGTGAGGCGGAGATCGATTTCCAGCACGTTGCGGTAGCATAGGTACCGCGCGCGTTCCAGCCAGCACCACTCGAACTTGGACGCGTACTGGCCGGCGGAGAACACCAGGGACTCGCGGGTCTTGGGCTGGATGGGCGCCAAGACCAGCAGGTGGCGGCACTCGTGTTCGTGATCGGCGATTTGTTTCTGGACGCTGGCCACTTTGCGCTCGATCTCGCCCAGTTGCCGCTTGATCGCGGCCGTGCGCGCCTGCTGGGCGGCCACTGCGGCTGCCGTGGTCAGCGACGAGTCGGATGCCGACCGGTAGAACTGCGAGCGGCCGCTGCTGGGGCTGCTGCGAGGCGCCAGGCCATGTGACAGTTGCTGGGGCAGTTGCTGCGACGGTTGCTGGGCCAACGGCTGGGGCTGCGCGAGCGGCCGCGTCGACAGGTCCGGCGTGTTCGGCACCGACGGCGACGGCGTGGTGGCGGTGCCCACGTGGTGCGTGGAGTAGGTCGCCGCGCAGTTGATGCTGCGCATCCAGTCGCCCAGCTCGTCCTCGTCGGGGGCAGCAAACCACGCCTGCGTGCCGCCGCGGCCCGTGAGCAGAAACGCGTACTTATCCATAGGCTCGCCGGTGATATTGGCGGCCGTAGGGTTCATTTGCACCGCCGCCATATCTTTGGTCGATAACATCGTCGACGCCTGGAAGCCTTCTAAAGCTGTCCGTGTAACTGTGCCGTCGTTCGGGGTGGTCGTCAGTAGTGATTTGACCCAGGCAACGTTCTTAAACAAGTATAGTTGTGATTCGGTAAGAATCGCGCCCCATTGCCGCCAGGTGTTTTTCGAGTACAGCATTTTCTTGCTGCTCTCGCGCCTAAGTAACACCCCCATCTTCACCACTTTGATATCCACGACGCCGGGGCTGGTCAACAAAATCAGGTCCTGGGCAGTCAGGTCGCGCATATCTTCGCCCACATCCGCGCTGTAGGCATCGGGCCGCGACCGCTGCGAGACTAACTGGATAATCGGCCCTGCTTGCAGCTTGTGGAGCAGACTTACCAACTCAATTGGCGATTGCAACGGCAGCAGATGGTACGGGTCGTCGTTAGCGAGCACTGACGCGATACTGGGCCGCAGCAAGTCTAGTTTCGCTTCCAAAATCAACGTATAAGGATCCAACGGGTCCTTGGACCAGCCAAAGGACGTGCGGCGGATGGACTGCGAGCCCGTGGTAGTAGCGGTTATCGCGCCGCCGTTGGTGGCCGTAGGCGTAATCGGCATATGGTTTGCCTCCAAACTTGCCGTAGTGGGCTCGTCGTCGTCGGTGTGAATAAACTGGGTATAAGTGATATTGTCATAGAGATACTCAAACAAATCAATGGGCAGGCCCTCGCAATACGCGCTGCGCATGTAGTCGTGCTTGCTCATCTTGTGTTTGACGTTCTTGTTAAAAGTATCGGTGTGCAGAATGACCATGCTGAACACCACAAAGTATACCTGGTCGGCGCTGGCAAACAGCTGTTTGTTCTGCTCGTGGTAGACCCGGCTGAACGCCTGTAAGGTGCGCTCGATCTGCTGCGTTTCCAAGGGAAGCCGCTGGAACATCAGGAACTTCCTTAACGACATATCTATCGGCTCGTTGGTGAACTTGAACCCGCGCAGAAAGCTCAGCATTACCTCATGGTAGAACCCGTCGCTTTGCTCCGATAACTTCAAACAGGTGCGAGCGCCGAACCCTTCAGTCCGAAGCAATTGCATATACTGGTCAACCGATAACCCGTGTTTATCGGGCAGCTGCAATTCCTCTTCGCATTGCGACAGGCTTACGCTGGGCGCCCGCGACGTGGCCCGCGATAACCGGCCGTCCGGATCGGTGCCGGCCGGCGTGGGCGACCGGTTGAAGTTCACGCCGACCTCGCCTTCGGTGCGGCGCCGCGGCCGCTCTTCTATACTTATACGGGGCTCGCTCGGACTTGCCGTTAGCGACGATTGCGACCTTAGAAGCGGGAACGGCCGCAGGGCAACGCTGGCCAGCGTGCTAATGCTGGGGGTAATCGAGTGCGAGCCGGAGGTATTCGAGTCTTCGCTATTGCGGGGCCGGGTCAGCGTGGCTGCTTTCTGCTTTAATTTCGATAGCGAGTGCCGCGACTGTTTCCGCCGTCGCCGTTTGGACGAGCTCGTCTTGGCGTCGCTGGCGGCGGCTTCCCTCGCTTGCGGGTCGGGAATTGGCTCTTGCGGGGCCGGTTGCGGGGCCGGTTGCGGGGCTAATTGCGGGGATTTCGGGCTCGGTTTGTCCGATTTCAATATCAAATTGGCGATTCGCGAGTAGGCCATCTCCACTAAACTCTCGTCCTTGTCGGAGGATTTGTCCGACTTGGGGATGGACCCGCTGGCGCTGTATCTGTCGCAGGATTTATCTGCTTCATCGGCCAATGGCTGCTCACCTCCGCGGGATCTCTGCATCCGCTTTTTCAATGACTGCATTTAGCCATGTCACCCGATGTGCCCAGAGGGATTATTAACTACGCGATAGTTATCTACCCGCTGACCAGGCAGGCAGCTACAGGGGGAGGACGGCAGCTTGAGGAGGACGGCAGCAAACTCTGACTTATACCAAACCCCAAGCAAACTGCAAGGGAATTTTGTTCCTTTTTTGCGTTTTTTGCGGTTTTTAATAAATAATCTAAACTAATTAAAGTGGTTTTCATTTCGGGGTAAAAACTTTAAACAGCGTCCTGAAGGATATCCAATAGGGCTGCTAATTAGTGGCTAGGATGCACTAAGCAAAATTTAAACATTGGCAGTCATAGCAACCCTTTAGGTTTAATTTCAAGCCTTCCAAGCCATCCCTTTGACTTTATGGCCAGTTATTGTCTATTTAGCAACCAGTAATTAATTGCCGGTCGGCCAATTGTAGGAACAGCCGGCAGTCCCCGAGTTAGTCAACCGACATGCCGGCCCAGAAGGTCACATCAGGAACGGTGTTCCTCTATGTACCGAACCTCATCGGATACTCTCGCGTCCTGTTCGCCCTGCTGTCGCTGTTTTTCATGCGATGGCACCCCAAGTACTGCACGGTGCTGTACTGTTTGTCGTGCTTGCTGGACGCCCTTGACGGAGCCATGGCTCGCCGGCTCAACCAAACCTCGCAATTCGGGGCGATTTTGGATATGGTCACGGACCGATGCACTACTTCGTCGCTTATTTGTTATTTGTGTATCACATACCCCCGCCACGTGGTGATCTTCCAGCTGCTGGTATCGCTGGACCTTGCCTCGCACTATATGCATATGTATGCCACCCTGACGTCGGGATCCAGCAGCCACAAGAAGGTGGGGTCTCGAAGTAAGTTGCTACATCTTTACTACACCAACACCACCGTGCTGTTTGTGGTGTGCGCGGCAAACGAGCTGTTTTTTGTTGGGCTTTATCTCTACAGCTTCCCGCTTAAGACCCCGCCCCATCTCGGGTACTGGCAAGACATTCCCTTGAGCTATGCCACGTTGATTTGCATCGCCACCTTTCCGCTGTGGCTTCTTAAGCAGGTGCTCAATGTGATTCAGATGGTGCATGCGGCGTCCAGTCTTGCCGAGCGAGATGCCCAGCAAAAGAATGCGGCCCTCAAGCAGAATTAGCCTGGCACTACAAGTATGAGACGCACTTGACCAGGCACTTGACCAGGCACTTGACCCGCCCAAACCGCTTCAAACCGCTTCAAACCGCTCCAACGCACTCCCTTAGGACCTACAGACCTACAGCTACAGACCTGCTAGGGCATACCAACAGGGACAGTCCAAAGGGACAGTCCAAAGGGACAGGACAGGAAGAAACTATAAATAAATAAATAAATATCAAAAGGGCTTTCGATCTATTAACCTGGCCTCGCCCAAAGAACCGCTAAATAACGGGCTCACAGACTAGGCCAGCTTCCAAAGCTAAAGTCAGATACTGCAACGTCCAAACGTAACAAGGTAAAAAATAGGACGCCCTCATCAAAGATGCCTCGCCCGGTCAAGGGAGCACCGGCTGACGCCAGGGGCGACTATGATTAAATCGTTCATCATATTAAAACATTGGAAGGATGAAAAATCAACCGGGGCAAGGCCCCACCCCTAAACCCGCTCCCTCGTCCCCAAACGCAGTTGGGCCCAAACGCAGGGCAGGGGTGAGGGCTTATCGGCCTGCTCCGAGCCTGACCTGCTTGTTGCCTAGCGTCATAAACCAATGGTTGCTTCCAAGATCGCTTCCCAGAATGTTCTGCTGAACGGGGTTTTGAAACCGGCAACGGTCACTTTCGAGGATGGAAAGATCACCAGCATCACCCCCGGCATCGATGCCGACGCTAAACACTACGGCGAGTTGGTGATCATGCCCGGGCTGGTGGATGCCCACGTGCATCTCAACGAGCCCGGCCGCACCGATTGGGAAGGCTTTGAGACCGGCACGAAAGCAGCTGCGTCCGGCGGAGTAACTACGGTTATCGATATGCCCTTGAACGCTATCCCTCCTACCACTACAGTGGAGAATTTCGACATCAAACTTGATGCCGCCAAAGGCAAGTGTTGGGTCGATGTCGGCTTTTGGGGCGGCGTTATCCCGGGCAATGCCGACCAATTGGTGCCATTGGTCAAGAAGGGGGTCCGTGGGTTCAAGTGTTTCATGATGGATTCGGGCGTAGAAGAGTTCCCGGCCGTTCACCCTAGCGACATTGAACTGGCCATGAAAACTCTGCAGGGCCAGCCCACCGTTTACATGTTTCATGCCGAAATGGACACGTGCGGCCATGATCATGGCCACGGCCAGTCGCAGACCCCTTCGAAACAAGAGGATCCGGCCGATTACCAGACTTATTTAGAGAGCCGGCCTGACCGGTTCGAAGTCGACGCCATTTCCACTGTATGTGAGCTGGCCCCGAAATTCCCTGATCTCGACTACCATATTGTGCATTTGGCGTCGTCCAAGGCTTTGCCGGTGATTGAGAAGGCGCAGGGCGAGGGCGTGCGCCTGAGTATTGAGACCTGTTTCCACTACCTTTCTCTCGATAGCGAGGAAGTGCCTCGCAAGGACACTCTGTATAAATGTGCACCTCCGATCCGTACTAAGAGCAACCAAGATGATCTTTGGAAGGCTCTTCATGATGGCATTATCACCTCTATTGTTAGTGACCACTCCCCGTGCACGCCTAACTTGAAACTGCTGGAGCAAGGCAACTTCCTTAAAGCTTGGGGAGGCATTGCCAGCGTCGGTCTGGGCCTGACGATTCTGTGGTCGGTTGCCAAGGCCCGCAATATCTCGATTGCCGACATTTCCAAATGGACGTCGCTGAACCCGGCCATTCACACGGGGCTGGGCCATCGCAAGGGCAGCATCGAGGTGGGCAAAGACGCCGATTTCTGTATTTTCGACCCCAACGTGGACTGGAAGTTCGACGAGAAGAAGATGTTTTTCAAAAACAAGTTCTCGCCCTACGACGGCATGCCCGTGCATGGCCGGGTAGTAGAAACCATTCTGGCGGGGCACAAAGTCTATGAGTATGGCCAGCCGTTTGGAGCCGCTACCGGCAAGCACTTATTAGAGCCTCGCCAGTCGACTTCTCAGACGCCCCAATAAACGCCCCTATAGATACTTCGACTATACTTAACAACTTTACTATAGCTAACAAGTGTTTTTTATAAATGTACACACCTACTAACGGAACCGCCGGCCAGAAGCGGTCTTTGTGCGCTCCTTCTCGGCCTCCTCGGGCTTGGCCCGGTTCAACACTTTAAGGAACTCGTCGGTGCGGTGCCGCATGCGCGAATGCACATAGGCCTTGGAGCATTTGATGTGGTAGTGGAAGTAGTCGCGGAAGGTCTGGATGTGCGAAATGCACCGTTCCTGGCGCTGCAGCGTCAAATGGGCGGGGAAAAGCACAAACGTCACATAGCCAATGGTTCCCTTGTCCTGGAGATTGAGGCCCCTTAGTTCCAAGGGCGGGGTTTTAGAGTACAACACCTGCGGGGCACTTTGGATAGCTCGCCGCCGGGCATCCACGAACTCTTGCAGGAACACTTTGCCGAAAACCTGGTCGGTCTCGTCCTGGAAAATGGTGCTGAACGTCACGGTTACCCGGTCGTGGCTGGGCTGGATGAAAATGCTCTCTTCGTCCCGGTAATGGATGGCCATGACCTCGGTAAGATTGGCCGGCGGCTCGTAGTACTGCGGGTTTTCGGCCGCCTCCTCGTGCATCTTGCTGAAGCGGTAAAAGGCGTTTTCGAAGGGGGCCGCCATGGCGTTGCGGCGCAGCAGCGACAGGTTGTTCACGAGCTCCTCGCGCTCCTCGTTAGTTGACGGAAGTTGTTCGAGGTCAATCAGCAGCGAGAAGTTGAAGCCGGCCTCGGGCTCGGTCACATATGGCCCGTACTCGCGTTTGAGGGTCTCCAAACCGCCGTATTTCACCAGATCGTCCCAGCTTTTGATCGATAACGAGAATAGGATCTTGGTCTTTGTCTCGGGGGTGGAGATATGATAAGTCACGCCGTCGAAGTCACTCACCAGCTGATTGATAGATGCCGGCTCGTTCTCGTCCACAATTGCCTCTGTGAAGATACTTTTCAGCAGCACATTGTGGTACTCGAGGAGATCGATTGCCATAGTGGTTTCGGTTAGTCAATGACAGGTGGGACCGGAGCTTCCCAAAAGGGCCTAGCCTAAAGGGCCTAAGCCTTGTCATCCAAGCCGACCTGCCATGACTGACGAGGCCGCTAATGAGGCTGCTCAAGCTCGAGAACGGCGGCAAGCTCGGATCAGAGCGGCTGCCGGCGACCGGCTAGCCAAAATCACCGGCTCGAAAAGTCAATTCAAGGACTCGTCGTTGACCAAAGAACCTAATCAACCAGTTGCTGAACAGGACTCTCGCCCTTCACAGGAAGTTAATGACACCGACGATCCGGCCGATATTCTTCCCGATGAGCTTCCGCTTGCCAAAGGCGCCGGAGCCGGTACAATTCCAGGAGGAATTCCGACCGTAGTGCCGACCGACGAGCCGGCCCATGCCGGCGATATTCCTAAAGAGTTTGCTGAAGACCCGCTTTTTAAGATGCTGCAACAAATGCAGTCTGGTCTTGGCAATAACCAGGGAGGCAATCCGTTTGCCAATCCCGAAAGCCTGCCGTGGTTTCCGAATGCCAATAATAACGGCGGTTTATCTGTCCCCAATTCAAGGGAAGCTCCCTCGGCAAACGAAGACATTACCGCTAGCCAAGAGCGGCTCGCCAAGGAGAAATCGTTTGCAAAGATCTGGCTATGTCTGCATACCCTGTTGATGGTCCTGGTAGGCCTTTATGCTGCTTGGAACCCGTACCAGCTTTTAGTAGCGTTTATTTCCGCAGAGGTCCTTCTCTACTCGGTCGGGTACCTGATTGGAGCGCCCCGGCCAGCAGGATCCTTGCCGTTCCTGATATATCTGCCTGTACAATTACAGGACTATCTTCGGTTCGGCCTGCAAGGCTTTAAATTGGTTCAGAACGTGTGCCGCGATTTCGGCATCATGCTGTTTGTGTACGGCCTCACGCGACTCAACGACGGCACCAACGCCTCATCTATTTACTATCGTGTTCATTAGCACTAGTCCAAAATCCTGTTTACTGTCGACCAACTTCCCTTTGCAAAACACTAGTTAGTTCCTTTCCGCGCAGCGGAACTACAGGCCGACTTGTCGGCCTAGTAAGAAAAAAGAAAACACAAAACACAAAACAGAAAGTAGTTACCAAGTTAGTGAATTACCGAGTTAGTGAATTACGAGTCTGTGTATTACGTCTGCAAGTGCCTATGCAGGATATATAATATCCTTATGCATGTCCACCTGTCATCATGCTATTGTTCATATTGGTGGTGATAATGGCCTTGGTGTCGCTGGCGGCCGGGTTTGCGCCGATATATTTCCGTTTCGACCCGCATCCCGTGTCGCTGGTGGGTACAGGCACAATTGTGGCCGTAGCGTTTCTGCTGGTGATCCCAGAGGGCGTGCAGGCGATTGTGGAGACCGGCAGCAGTGCCGACAGCATTGGCTATGCGCTATTAGTAGGCTATCTATTAATGTTCACCATTGACGGCTTCTTTGCCCAAAAGAACCCCGAGGAAGAGCACGCAGAGCCCGGCAATGGCATGCTGGGGCCGCTCAGTACGACCTCTTTAGGAATGATCATCCATTCGGTGGCCGATGGACTTGCTTTGGGATGCGCATCCACATCCGGGAAATCACTGCAAATTCTGGTTTTCCTCTCGGTGTTATTTCACAAGGCTCCTGCCGCCTTCAGTTTCACTACTGCCCTGAAAATCCAGGGCCAGTCGGACACGATTATTCGCCGGGATTTAATCCTGTTTTCCTTGGCAGCTCCTATTGCCGCGTTAATTACCCATGCAACGGTAGGCTCAATAACGTCTATGGGCTGGTGGACGGGGCAGGGCCTGTTGTTTTCGGGGGGTACATTTGTCTACGTTGCCGTGCATGTGCAGCCGGTGATCAAGACCTCTACAGACATTCTACTAGTTTTGAGTGGGTCTATTTTACCATTAATAGCGACTATGCTGCCTGACGCTTGATCTTGATGCGGGTGACACGGTTGATCCTGTTGATCCGGTTCATGTGTGTGTTTTTAAGGGAAATAAATATTGGAGTCAGAATCACTTGCGGGGCACCGATTTGCGATACAAAAACTGTTCTCGGCGTACTGCCAAGGCCGATTTAGGCGGAGGAAGTTTCTTAACCACCTTTTTCACGACTCTTAGCTTGAACCCATCCTTTTCCGATTCCAGCCGCCGGTGCTTGCCGGCACTAACTTTTAGAGGAGTTACCACTTGGGGCTCTGTATCTGCATCGTCCTCGCTGTCGTTTGCTTGCTCCAGGACCTCGCTAAGGAGCCGACGTTTCTGGGTCTGGTCTTTCAAAACGGCATCGCGGGCTCTCCGTTTCTGTTTCAGAGATTTTTTATCGATATTGCGAACGTTCCGTAGCTCTCTGGCCCGTTTGAGCATCTGGGCTGCCGAGGTAGAGAACGACTCTTCTTCGGGAGCCTCGTCGTCGCTCGAACTATCATAGTTTTTCACAACCATGTGACTAAGGGTGCGGACGATCTTTGCGACGATCTTTAGCTGCCAAACCTTTGAGCAGTGCTAACTAAAACTAACTAGACTAATACTAAAATAAAACTAAAAGTGATTAAAACAAACAAGAAAACTGATAAAAAGGGAAAAAAAGTTGAAAAAGGACTGAGATAGAGAAAGACCAGAGGACCAGAGCAGAGACCTACATGATTACTCGCACTCAGGCTGCCCTGGTGCTCCTGGTGGTAGGAGTGTATATTCTAGTGGTGAACAACCCCGAATACCTTCGGAGTGCATCTTTGAGACTTCGCGAATTCACAGATAACTCGCCAGTGCCGCTTGAAACAGTTCTTCAAGGAACTAGTTTGGCAACTGCCATTGTGGCCACTGTCGCTTGCCCCGTAGCGTTTGGCCACCAATGGACCGGCCTTGATCTAAGCCCGGAAACGGCCGCTACTGTTTGCAAAGGCTCGTTTGTGGCCATGGTAGTCCAAGGACTTAGTGTAGGAGCATTGAGATAGAGAAAAGCGAAAAGAGAAAAAACAGAACCTATAATTCGGAATTGCATAGAACTATCTACAGAACTAAGGGCAGTGGTAGCCACCGTCAACAAGAATGTCAGTGCCGGTGGTGAAAGTGGATGCATTCGAGGCCAGGTACAGGTAGGCACCCACCAGCTCCTCGGGCTGGCCGGGGCGGCCGGCCGGAGTGAGAATGTTCCATTTGGCCTGGATGTCCTTGGGCACAAAGTCCGAGATCTCGGTGGCAGTGTAGCCGGGCGAAACCGTGTTCACGCGGGCAAAGCCGGCCCACTCCACTGCCAGCGAGCGGGCGAGGTGGATGATGGCTGCCTTGGCGGCATTGTAGCAGGCCTGCAGCTGGGGCACGTTGACGATGTGGCCCGACATGGACGCGGTGAAGATCAGCGAGCCGAAGCCCTGCTTCTTGAACACCTGGCCAATGAACTTGGCGCAGTAGTAGGCACCGTTGAGGTCCAGGTTGATGACCTTGTCCCACTCCTTGTTGTCGGGCTGGTCGATCATGGGGCCCTTGGTCCAGGGCACACCGGCATTGGCAACAAAGATGTCGATCTTGCCGAAGTCTTGGACCTGCTGGTGGATAGCCTTCTCGACGGCATCGCTGTCGGTGACCTGCACCTGGTAGGTCTTGACCCGCACGCCGTACTTTTCGGCAATGGCCTTGGCCTTTTCCTCGGGGTTGTGCGAGTGGTACCAGATAGCAATATCGGCGCCGGCCTGGGCGTAGCCGGTGGCCACGGCCAGGCCAATGCCCGAAGACGAGCCAGTGACCGAGGCCACCTTGCCCTTAAGCGAGAACAGGTTCAGGATGTTGTCGACGTGGGAGACCACCTTGGGGGGCTCCTGCGGCAAGTTAAGTCCAGCAATGGTTTCCGACATGGTTTATGAGTTTTTAAAAGGTCAATTGGGGTCAATTGGGGGGACTCTAGGGGTGGGGCCTAATTGGGAATTATACGCCTTATATAGCTTTTGCCGGGCGGGACGATCGGGGTGGTACCTTCTGGTCGCCTACTATGGAAATTGATTGGGGGGCTTGCTCATGACGTCATGCACAGTTGGCCCACGCTTGCTGTCAGGAAAACCCTGCGCGGTTTTAGGCCAGCACCGAGCAGTACAGCAGAAATAGGCCTCACGGCGGATCTAAATAGATTCTAGTTGCTATAGTTTCATATCAATGCCGGTTATGGACATATCGGACTAACCGGTTTGGGCCCCTGGGGACCCCCGAGGATCAAGGCTCGCAGCAGGTCTATGCATAACCCCATGCAGCCGCACGCGCTGACAGGGTTGCTTGGATCGGCCAGCAACCGCTCGGCTCTCGAGACCCTTCTGTGAATCGGCCGTTGAAATCGGCTTGCAATCGGCCTGAAATCGGGCCGGGGTGACGTACCCCGGAACTTTCCCAATTAAGCCGACCTGGTGGTCGTGTGACCCCCCGCGGGGCCAATTCGCTTTTGGCAAAAAACCTACCCGTTTCCCCGGCCTTCTAACCAACCCTGCCGCCTGAGTGCCCACACTTTACCCAACCTGTGTCATGCCTCGCTTGCTTCCGTCGCTACGGACCTTGACCACCATCGGCGGTGTAGGGGCCCTGGTGGGGTTCGTGTACTATAAAGACACTCGGGCCAGTGCGCATGAATACATCATTCTGCCCGCGGCCCGCACGTTTCTGGACGGCGAGGATGCCCATCGCATGGCAATTGAGCTTATGCGGTACCCGTTTCTGAGTCCTAGGCTGCCGGAAAAATGGCTTGGCAGGGCCGATCCCCAGGGGAAGTTGCAGGTGTCGTTGTTTGAAAAGGTTTCTAACCCGCAGGTCAAGCCGTTACGGCTGGCGACGCCTATTGGCTTAGCGGCCGGGCTTGACAAGAACGGCGAGGCCATTGATTCGCTGTTCAATATGGGCTTTTCATGGGTGGAAATCGGGTCGGTAACGCCGGAGCCCCAGCCGGGCAACCCGCGGCCACGAGTGTTCCGGCTACCGGACGACCGGGCGTTTATCAATCGCTATGGCTTCAATAGCGATGGCCATGCGGCGGTGCTGGCGCGGCTGCAGATCCGCGAGGCCAAAAACGGCGCCCGCAGCCAGCCCGGACAGGTGCTGGCCATCAACTTGGGCAAAAACAAGACCGGCGACGAGGTCGAAGACTACGTCAAGGGCGTCCAGGCGTTCGGGCCGCATGCAGACGCGCTGGTAGTCAATGTATCCAGCCCTAATACGCCAGGCCTGCGCGATCTCCAGGCCGACGACAAGCTTAAAGGGTTATTGACCCGGCTGGTGGCTGAGCGGGACCGCCTGCCCCTTGCGACGTTGCCGCCGTTGCTGGTCAAGATCGCGCCCGATCTGGAATCTAAACAGGTCAAGGCCATCGCCAAGGCGGTGCAGGACTCGCATGTCGACGGCGTGATTGTCGGCAACACTACGGTGACGCGGGCCCCTACCTTGATCGATAAGGACACTGCAAAAGAAGCCGGCGGGCTAAGTGGAGCCCCCGTGAAGCCATTGGAGCTGGCGGTGCTCAAGACGTTGCGGGAAGCGGTCGGCCCCGACTTGACGATCATTGGCTGCGGCGGGATCTTTGACGGCAACGATGCGCTCGACTTCCGCCGGGCGGGTGCCAATGCCGTCCAGGTTCACACGGGCTTTGCCTACCGAGGACCTGGTCTTCCTGTTTATTTGTGTGAAGACATTCTCGATGCGCTCGGACCGACTACCTGGTAACTCCAGTTGGAGCCAGGTGCCTGTTAGAGCCAATTGGCCAGAGAACTATAAAATAGGTATTGTACTTTAGTTATTACTGAAAAGTATCCTTAAACCGTCTATTCGAATCTGAATAGAATCTGGATATGCCATTTTTGCCCTAGTCGGGCCAAGTCGACCAAGTCGACCCAGTCGACCCGGGTCTGGTCTGGTTGCGCGGCAACCAATATGCATGTAAGCCTTGGGCCGACATGCCACATCCGGTATGTGCACGATGACTACTGAATTAGGACAAAACTAATTTGCCTGCATGGCCCCGAAAGAGGCCTCAACCTTGCCGTCTAAACTACAAACCGGTGGTACAACCAAAATGTAGTTATTGATTTCGCTTGCTGGCGGTCTCTTGGTGAGTACGTGCGGGCCGGCCGCAGCAGTCAGGGCAGCGGATATGCAAGTATGTACAGATATCTGCAGGCTGCAAAGCTTCGGCATGCTCTGAATAATATTCAGCCACGCGACGCGTCCGGGGTCAAGTGGGGTGGGCTGCGGGTCCAAAGGTAAAGTTAGGGTTAAAACCATAAATAACCAGTTATCTACTAAAAAGAAGCCCCGCTAGCTACTAAAGAGCTAAGGAATCTGCTTTTTCTCGAGCTCGATGGCTATTGCGCCAGGAACGCAGAGTGCCTGGTGACTAAGCCAAGTCGCGTCGCCCCGCCTCCTTGGCTTTTTTCGGATCTCATAGCTTAGTGTGCTTCCTCATTCATTTTTTTAAGTGCCGTTAGGGAGTTTTGCCCATATCCGTTGTTGCCTAACTTGCGTGTATGACCTCTCCTACCAGTGCACGGCGCAACTTGGACTTTGCGTTCCCTGCATTTGCTCCAGGCCTGCCTAGCGTCTATGAACGGGCCGGCTTTGAAGTGAACAAGGCAGCCTATGGCAGTCGCAATGGCTCGCAGTTCTCATTCGGCTCGCCTTCCGGCCGCTCGCGACAAGGCAGCATTAAGTCCGGACCTACTCAGAAGTCTCTGGGCAGAGTCGCAAGCAATCCGGTGGCTGGGGCAGGCTTGATTGGCGGTGATAACCGCAATAGTTGGTTCCGGGAGCTTCCCAGCGCCAATAGCCAGAGCCAGGTCACTGCTACGGTTGGTTCTGAAGGTATCCAAACTGTTCGCCCCACTTCCGAGCGGCCCAATCCGGCAGGATTGGCTGCTTTATCGCCTCGCAGTCCTCCGCAAAGCCCTAGTCTGGGCTTCTCTAACACCGGCGACCAGTTCTCTGTGCCCGTAGGCCGCCCGCCGGCCATGATATCCACCTTACCAGAGCCGTTGCAGAATATGACGCCGCCATTGGCGTCGGACGACTCTATGCAGTCGGCCCAATCGGGTCAATCGGGCCAATCGGGCCAATCAACGCAATCAACGCGATCGCTGCGATCGGGCGCAGCCTCTTCTTCGCACCGCACATCGCACGCCACATCCACCACGGGCACACATATTTCTAGAGGCTCCGATATGAGCATGGTCAGCTCGTTGCACAGCTCGCAAGCGGAGTCGACGTTGTCCTTAAAGGGAACACCCGCGGGCCATATCCAAGCCAATCGACAAGCAGGTGGGCCAGCCAATCAAGGCAGTCGGATTTCCCACAATTTCAGTGAGAGCAGCTGCTCGCATGACGACAGCATGCTGCGGCTCGACTCTACGGCTACCTCGAACAGCGGCGACTATGCCGACGACCGAGATCTGCTAGGCGAGGGCTCGCCGCACAAACTAGCGCCTAATCGCAATCTGCTGGCGCTTCCCGAGCAGCCGATTAACCGGTTCTCGACTACGAGCTCCATCTACTCGGAGATGCCCGACCTCAAAGATGGCCACGACACCGTGCGGGCCCATCCCCATGCTCATCACCATACACATCGGCCCGACACGCCCGGGTCCTACACTACGCCACGACCGCCGTACGACACGCCGCAAGTGCATGATACCCCGCAGTCGATGCATGACAGCCCGCGCATGGCCAGCCGGTCGCGGCGGCCTGGCTTGCCTATGCAGAGCCCGCCGGCTATGTACCGCAAGACGACATTGCGGCACAAACCGTCGCTGGCGCCTGCGCACCGCATGGCCGAGAACAGCTCGAACATTAGCAGCCTGCCGTCGCCGCCTCACTCGGCCGGCTCAGGCCATATGGGCAGCTACGGCTTAGGGGTGCGCAACATCGACTTTGCCGACTACCACAAGGAGCCCGCGGGCGTGAATTCCAACGCCCCGTTTGTTCCCCCGCACCGCACGCTTTCGGGCCGGGCCACCACCACTACCGGCTATGCATACTCGACGCCGCCATTAAACCCGCGGCACGATGACGTGATGGAGGAGGAGACGGCGTCCCAAGCGGAGACGCTGGCCAAGTCGGCGAGCTCAGCGAGCAAGTCGGCCACACCGGCAGCACCGACCTCGTCGAGCGAGTCGCTGGAGTCGAAACTGTGCCGCGGCTGCGGCCAGACCATCGTCGGCAAGTCGATCCATTCCCAGGACGGCAATCTCAGCGGCCGGTGGCATCGGGGATGCTTTAAGTGCCAGGGCTGCGGCACCAAGCTGCGGGACGAAGTGTACGTGCTCAAAGATGCGCCGTACTGTTCGCCGTGCTATCACGAAGCCAACAACTCGGCGTGCCGGGCCTGCGGCAACGGCATCGAGGGCAACTGCCTCGAGACGTGGCTGCAGGACGACAACAGCGCCGAGCAGCTTATCCGGTACCACCCCGACTGTCTGCGGTGTGTAGAGTGCCAGACCGAGCTGTTGGACTCGTATTTTGAAGTAGACGGCGGCAACTTCTGTGCCGAGCATGCCCACGGCACCGTCGAGGTGCCGGCCAACATTCAACAGCGCTACACCCGCTTTGCTATGATCTAGTATTAATGGTGTTCTTAGTGTAACTATATTGCCTCTGGCCTAGATATCTATCCTGCTACTAGACCCGGTCATAAGCAGTCAGACAGTCACAGTCAGTCACAGACAGACAGTCAGTCACAGACAGTCACAGACAGTCAGTCAGTCACATACCAAAAACGAAACAAAGAACAAAGAACTAAAAACTCGTACTACTACTACATTAAATGTCCTCCTTGAACATGCCCTCGCCAGCCTCGTGCGTGGCCCGCGACACATTGGAGGAGTCGAATCCAGCAAACTTGTCGTCCTTGGCACCCTTGGCGGCCGACTTCACGGCGTCCTTGGCCTCGGAAACAATGTTCGAGGCCTTGGTGTCCTTGGACGTCTTGGAGGTCTCGTGCGACTTAGTCTCGTGCGACTTGGTCTCGTGAGTCTCCTTAGGGGCCTTGAGCTCCAGCTTCTCGCCCACCAGGTTATGGTTGAGCTTGAGGTCCATCAGCGGCTTGCGGGTCTCGCCGGTGTGGGCAGTCTCCTTGGCAGACTCCTCGCTCACAGGCGCAGACTTGGAGCTACCGGCAAGACCGGCGGCACCAGCGACACCAGCGACACCGGCACCGGCACCGGCAGCCGCGGCACTGGCCGACACGCCCTCGTCGGGCTTGCTGACCTCCTTGATGGTCTTGGCAGCAGGCAGCTCACCAGAAACCTCTTTGGAAGCCTCTTTGGAAGCCTCTTTGGAAGCCTCTTTGGAAGCCTCTTTGGAAACCTTGGCGCCATGCTCGTGGATAGTATTGAGAGGCTCGTCCTTGTGGTCCTTGTGGGGGTGGGTGTGGGTAGTAGTGGACTCGGACAGCTTGCCCTCCTCGGCGTCGACCTTCTCGCGGGCCTCGCGGGCCTCGCGCTCCTCAAAGGCGGCCACCTCGTTATCCTCGGCAGAGCCAGCAGCCACGCGGGCCGCGTAGTCCTCCCGGAAATCGGCGTCCTCCTTCTTATGGCGGGCCTCCTTGGCGGCGTGCTTCTCGAGGGGTTCCTCCTCGGCCTTCTTCTCGGCGTCTTTGGCGGCAGCAACCGCCACGTCGGCCTCCTTAGCCGCCTTCTTGGCCCGCGCAGCCTCCTGCTCGGCCTCTTCCTTAGCGATCCGGGCGTCCTCCTCGCGCTGGGCCGCCTCTTTTTCGTCGAAAAAGTGCTGTTTGGCCTGGCGATGGCGCGTGACCGCCTCAGAGAACTTGGCCTCCGTCTCCTCGACCTTCTGGCGCAGCTGCTTGGCCTCTTCCTCCAGCCGCAGGCGTTCCTTCTTGGCCGCCTTGGCCTCGTTCTTGGCCAGCTCCACGGGGCTCAGCTTGGAAAGAGTAGAAGAGTCCCGGGCCTGAGTGGTATGCTCGTCGCTGGACCGGAACGCGCCCTTGAGCCGCGAGAACAGACCGCCCTCGCTGCTGTCAGTCGCTTTCGAAGCCACGCTCGCAGTCGAGCCAGTAAAGGCCTTGGAAGTAGAACCAACGGCCTTGGAAGCAGTGCCCACCGTCTTGGTGCCGGTAGTAGCAGCAGTCGCCGCCACGCCGGTAACGGCACCAGCAACGGCGCCAGTAACGCCCGCCGAAGTGGATTTCGAAGCCGATTTCGAAGTCGATTCCTGAGCAGCAGCAGCCGAACGCTCGGACGCCGCCTTACGCTCAGCAGCGGCCTTGGTCTCGGCGGCCTTGCGCTCCTCGGCCTTCTTCTCCTCCGCGGCCTTGCGCTCGGCGGCCTTCTTCTCGTCGGCAGCCTTGCGTTCCTTGGCGCGCTTCTCGTCGGCCTCCTTGCGTTCCTTGGCGCGCTTCTCGTCCGCGATCTTGCGCTCCTCGGCCTGCTTCTGCTTCTCTTTGGCCTTCTCCTCGTCGCGCTTCTTCTTCTCGGCCTCCTTGCGCTCGCGCTCCTCCTTGGCCTTGGCCTCCTTCTCTTTGCGTTCCTTGGCGCGCGCCTCCTCGATCTTCTTGCGCTCGGCCGCCTCCTTCTCGGCCTGCTCCTTGTCGGCCTGGCGCTTTTGCTTGGCCACGTCGCTGACCTCGTCCAGAGTGGGCTGCACGCTGCGGCGGGCGATGTCGTCGATCTCCTGCTGGGTCATGAACAGCCCGCCGCCGATGTCGACCTTGCCCAGGTTGGCAGTACGCTTCTTGTACTTTTCGGTGGCCAACGCCAGCGCCGTCTTCTGGGCCTGGGCGCTGCCCGTCAGCGACTTGTCGGCCACGCTCTTGTTCACGGCCGCCAGCTGCGCCTTGACGTTGCGGTCGGCAATTGACACCAGCGACAACACGTCCTGGCGCTGGAAGTACTGCTGCTCGCCAATGTAGTCGTGCATGGCCGGGTCGTCCTGCAGCTTGCCGTCGGCGCCCTTGAACTGCAGCTTGTTGCGGCTGATGTCCACATACACGTTGCTCAGGGTCTTGCGGGCGCGGTCACGAGCCACGCTCTCAATGCGGCTGATATCCATGGACTCCAGGGCCTCGTTGGTGGGGCCGCGCTTCAGCGCCGCCGCGCCGCTCTCGGCCGCCAGCTTCTCGTCCTCAGCGGTCATAGTAGCGGACCGGTTAGCCGCCAGGTGGGCCCACTCGCCAATAGTGGCCTTTCCGGACGTCTTGGCCGTCCATTCGTAGCCGTCTTTAAGGTACTTGGCGCCGTATTCTTCACCGCTGGTGCCCACGGCCTGCAGCGCGGCCTTGGAGGCGTTTGCCGACAGCTCGGAGTTGCTGTGGTCGGCATGCGAGACCGAGTCGCGCGATTTGAGGGCGGCGGTGGCCGCGTCGGCGCTTCGGTTCGGCTTCCACAGCTTGGGCCCCACATCGGAGCCGTTGGCCAACGTAGAAGCGCGGAGCGCCTCCTTGGAATCTTCGGGCTTCCAAAGTTTGGGGCCGAGGTCGGAAGTCGACGCCAGCACCGCCGATGAGTGCGCGTGCTTTCTGGCAATCCCTACCGAGGGGTGGCTGGGCAGGTTGCCGTGGTCGCCGGACGCCAGCCGCCGCTTGTACGCGGCAATCGCGGCCTCGGACATGTCCACTTTGTGGCTTGATGTAGACGAGATTGAATTGGCCATCTTTACGCTCTACGCTAACGAGTGGGGAAAGATGGTGTGGAGAAGGAAGAAGATGGTGGGATGGGTGGTGATTAGCAAGCAACCAATCTGCTAGTGATGCTGCGCAATATGATGTCATTGCGCAGAAATCCAACCCTGGTTAAACCACTATCAATGTTTGCTGCAGGGTGATAATAGGCGGGTGTCTGATGCCAGCCTCCTGCATCATATAGTGGTTCGGGGGGTATCCCTTATCGGCAACCTGCTGCTGAACCGGTCTGACCCGTACTTTCTGGGGCCTTGCCGCTGGCGAGCTCCCCACCCAACCAGTGCAAGGGCAGGGCAGGGCACGGGTCACAGGGCTGAACCGCAACTAGCGGGTCAGGGCACAAAAAGCAAGCCCCAAGGCAAGGGGTGTGCAGTCGAGGAAGCACATGGGTGTGGGTGGCCTCATCTCAGGGCCCTGGTCCATCAAAGCCCCCTTTTCAGCCTGCAGATTAAAAAAAGTTTATAAATAACTCTTTGGGTTAGTGAGGCGGGGTTTTATTTTTATTTTTATTTTTTCCACGTGCCTCCCCCCACCCCTCGTTTCAGAACCCTTGAAGCATGCCCGTGTACGGCCTCTATTTTTGTAATTGGGCAATCTATGCACGCAACCATACGCCTCTGCAGCTTCCTGTAGCTGATATCTCCCATGTGATCTACGCCTTTGCAAAAACAAACCCCACCACCGGGGAAGTCACTTTAAGTGATCCCTGGGCCGATTGCGACAAGCAAATGGCCGATGGGGCCATGGGCTGCCTCGGCCAGCTCCATCGCCTTAAGCAGACCCATCGCCAGCTGCGGGTCTTGCTGTCGGTGGGCGGATGGACGTATAGCAGCGATCTCCGCAAAGCGTTTGCGTCCGATTCGGGCCGGAAAACGTTTGCCGCGAGTGCTGTTCAATTAGTTGACCAATATAGCCTCGACGGCCTGGATATCGACTTTGAGTACCCCTCGAATGACACCGAGGCCGGCTGGCTGGTTGAGGTATTGGCCGAGGCACGACGGCAGCTCGATCTCCTGGCTACTCGCAATGGTTTGCCCCGGGATTTCTTTGATCTTACCGTGGCTTCCCCCGGCGGAGACGACCAGATCAATGTCTTGCGACTAAAAGAAATGGATAAGTACTTGTCGTTTTGGAACGTCATGACCTATGATTTCGCCGGGCCCTGGTCGGCCAAAGTCGACCACCAGGCTAATCTGTTTCACGGTAACTTCAGTGTCGACCGGGCCCTCAACAACTACAGGTCCCGAGGCATCAGCCCGCAAAAACTGGTGATGGGCATGCCATTGTATGGCCGGTCGTTTGCTCAAACCAAGGGACTCGGCCATTCATTTCAGGGATGTCTTAAGGGCTCGTTTGAAGAAGGGGTTCATGATGCCAAGGACCTGCCGTTACCGGGCATGCATGAATATATTGACCGCGAACGGGTAGCTGCCTATTGTTGCTCGGGCGACCAGTTTGTGAGCTACGAAACCGCCGAAACCGCCTGGATCAAAGCCGACTACTGCAAAAGGCATAACCTAGCGGGGGGCATGTGGTGGGACTCTTCGGGAGACCACTCTAGTGCTTCTACGTCGATTGTCCATGCATTTGTTAACGAATTAGGGCCTAGCAACTACAAACCCAACTGGCTAAAGCCTGGGCACTAGTTAATATCTTTTCCAGAGTTCTATAGGGTTGTTTTTCTCATTATTTTTATTTTTTTCATACTAGGCCGACAAGTCGGCCTGTAACCGCTTCGCGGAAGAGTACTGAACTGCGCTTTATTCATCGATAAAAACTAAAAGCCTGGGTACTTCTTTTATCTTTTTCTTTTACTTCTTTTACTAGGCCGACTTGTCGGCCCTAGTCATCGTCCGGTTCGACGGGCAGGAAGCTTTTGCACTGCATTACAATCTTATCGAGGTGCATGTTGTCAGTCAAATGAGGCAGGACCCTACAGGCAATGTCTCCGAATTGGTCTGAGCGGCCCAGGGCAGCGAGAAAGGCAGTTGTCACCAAAATGTCTTCGGTATAGGGCTTGCAGTCATGATTAGGATTGGGGAGTTTGTTTAGAATGTGGGTAAATTCATCACGGAACTCATCAAGGGATTGACCCGGGTAGGGGGTCAAAGACAACAGGTAGAACTGTTCGCGGCGGAAAGCTTTGGGGTCCACAAGATGGGCGTTGATAAAGTCTTGTCTGAAGGCAGTCCAAGTTTGTTTCTCGCCGCATTGTTCCTTATAGTTATACCAGTCAATTAACCAGTCACTGGCGCTACTGGTTTCGGCAGCAATGGCGTTAAACTTGTGATAGTCGTCTTTGATGCCTAGGATACGGAATTGGGTGTCAATTATCTTAATCCAGGTACGAGGGTCGTCGTTATCATTCCACTCATACATGTCGAAGGGGCAAATGTTGGTGTCGAAGGGGAGAGGATGTTGGTATCGAAGGGTCAAAGGCAATTGGATCAGTTAGCTATGATCTACGCCTAAAGTTCAGGTTTTATACCGCTAATTAGCCATCGAGCAGTTGCCTTCTGGAGATAAGGGTCAGGGCAGGGCAAGGCTATCGCACCATGCTACCCTATTCCTATTCCTTCCCCCGCCCTCGGAACCATTAAGGCCCCGCCAAGCCATTTGAAATCCATGGTTGAAAAAAATAGGGTTTCCGATCAACCACCTAAAAATATATAGACACTACCAGAACCTAAACCCCTTGTAGCACCGATTGCTAGCGGCCAATAGCTCTCTGCCGGTGCCTATTGGCCCGTCTTAGAGGTCGGACGACCCTATCAGTATGTGACAAAGACGCACGTGGGAAGAATTACCTCCGCTGACTGCAAAAAGCATTAGTTTGCAATGAAATTCGGCAAATACTTGGCCAAGCGCCATTTAGACTTGCCCGAGTATGCCAACTACTTTATAAACTACAAAGGCCTCAAAAAACTCATTAAGCGCCTGGCCGTCGACCCGGGCCAGCAGGGCGCCCCCACCGAATTGGCCCGCGAGCTGGCCTACCAGCGCCTGCAAGAGAACAAGGCCACCTTCTTCTTCCAGCTGGAACGCGAGCTGGAAAAAGTGCAGAACTTCTACCAACAGAAAGAAGGCGATCTCGAGCTCCGCTTGGAGATCTTTTCCCAGAAAAAGACCGCGGCCGCCCAGTCCGGAACGCTCACCCGCAACTCGGTGGCCTACATTTCCTTGTACGAGGGCCTGCAGCGGTTCCGGCGCGATTTGGACCGCTTAGAACAGTTTATCGAGCTCAATGGCACCGGCTTCTCCAAAGTGCTGAAAAAATGGGACAAACGCTCTCGGTCGCATCTCAAAGAACTTTACTTGTCGCGGGCCGTCGAGGTCCAGCCCATGTTCCATCGCGAGCAGCTGGTGGCGTTAAGCGACAAGGTCAATCAGTATTTGCTGGAATTAGAGGCGTTTGCGTCAGGCTCCGACGCGGTCGTATTGGAATCGGGCCCGCGGCCCACCTCGTCGTCGCAAGACGACCTGTACTATGAGTTCATCAAGTTCGCGTCTACCTATAACCCCGAGGAAGAAACTTCCAAGCGGTCGATGGACGAGTGGGTATCGCAGCTCAAGCATTCCGATAACCCTAGCGAGCGGATCTCCCGGACGTTCTTGATGGCGGTATCGTCGAAAGTCAAGGAATCGGCTTTATTGGCGTTGCATGCCACGGGCTACGTGAACATGAATGCTGTGGATGAGATTGCCGGCCGCAATTGTTTACATTTAGCCGCGGCAACCCCCGACCGCAATGAGATTGTCGATCTTGCCCTTAAAGAGCACGTGGACGTGAGTTTGCCCGATATGTATGGCCGCACGCCGCTGCACTACGCGGCCACGCACGGCCGCCGGGATCTGTTGAACAAGTTTCTGGAGGCCGGCGCCGATATCGACGCTCTGGACCACGATAACCTCGCCGCGCTGCACTACTCGATTTTCCACAACTTCGCCGGCTGCACCGAAGACTTGGTGGCTGCTGGCGCCAAGACCTCGGGCAACTCCGAGCGCGACTATATCCCGCTTAACTTCGCTTGTCAGTACGGAGCCTACGACGCGGTGCGGATCTTACTGGCCAAGAAGCCGCTGGCGCCGATGGTCCCTGACGCCGAGGGGTTGTACCCCATCCATATTGTTGCGCGAGCCGGATTCGCCAGCATTGTTCCCTTGCTTGTGAAAGTCGGCGCCAACGTCAACGAGCTCGACAAGCTCAATGGCTGGACGGCGTTGATGTACGCGGCGTCCGAGGGCCACTACATGTCGGTGACCACATTGCTGGCCGCCAATGCCGACTTCACGATTCTCGACGAGCAGAACCGGTCGGCGCTGTTTTATGCGACCTGGGAAGGCCACCCGCGGTCGCTTAAACTGCTGGAGAGCCGGCTGCCCGCGGGCACGTCCGATATCTCGGTTGCTTCGGGGATTACGTCCGTAAAGGCGCAGGCCAAGGGCCATCACCAGGATGACGGCCGCGGCCAGCTGCAGTCGACGATGTCGCCTGAATTCGACGATATGGATCTGGCCGGAGATGGCGATATCGATTTGGACGGGATCCCCAACCTGTCGTTGCCGCCGCCCATCATGCCGCTGCAGCGGTACGGCCATAACTTTTTGGACTCGCAAAAAACCGTGCTGCAGATCACGTTCGCGTCCACCACCTCGGTCCCGGGTCACCAGCCTACGAAATTCAACGAGGGCCGCAAGTACCTGGCGGCCGGCCGCATGACGCTGTCGACGTCGGGCACCAAAGACTCGATTCCGCGCAATTTGGCGCTGCCGATCCAGGACTTGAACCGCGTGCAGACGTTCCAGGTCGAGTCACTCGATAAATTCGGGATTGATTTCGATGTCTACCCCACGTTCGGCACTCGGTTGCTGGCGAAATCCACCGCGTTGCCGGCCGTGTTCACCAGCCATGCCAGTTCGGCCACTTTGCCGCTTATGGACGTGTTGCTGCGGTCGGTTGGTGAGCTCAGTTTCAACTTTTTGGTCGTCAAGCCTTATTCGGGTAAACCTTTGGAGATCGCCAAGTACGAGACGTACTGGAAATCGACCTCGTTCATCGAGGCGGGGACTACCCAGGCCTACGTCACGGCGTCGTCGTTGGTCGGCGAGTACTACCGCACCCAGGTCGTATTGACCAGAGATATGGTGCCCGTAGTGATGGAGGGCAAAGTGGTGTGCAACGGCGTGGAGTTTGCCGTGCCGGCGTTGACCCTGGACCAGATCCGCAAACTTTGTCCGGGCCGCGTGCATACGTTGGAAGAGGTATTGGAGCAGCCCGACGAGCGCCAGCTCGATCTGGTGATTCCCTACCCCACGCGGGCCGAGCTCGAGCTCGCCAGCCGCATGCCCGTGCAGTGGCCCGACATCAACGCGTACGTGGACGACATTCTGCACGTGGTGTTCAACTACGCGCGCAAGGTGCTGCGCGAGGGCGGCAAGGCGCGCTCGGTAATGTTCTCGTCGGCAAACCCGGATATCTGCGCCGTGTTTAACTGGAAACAGCCCAACTACCCGGTGCTATTCCGGGCAGTTGCTCTGCGCACCGACGGCAAATACACGACTGCCAACGGCGAGGCGGTGTCTGACGTTAACCTCAACGAGCTGCGAGTGTGTGTATCGCTGAAAGAGGCCGCGCATTTCGCAGCCACAAACAACCTTATGGGCATCATGGTCCCTAGCGAGGTGCTGAGACTGGTTCCTACCACTATCCAGGCCACGCGGCTGCTTGGGTTGGTACTGGTGGCCACGTCTGAAACCGACATTGATGTTGAAGGCACCGACGGTGTAGAAAAGGGCGATTTCCTATCGTTCCCCTCGCGACGTTAGTCGCACGCGGCGTCAGTTGCAACGCGGCGTAGTCGCGCGACGTAGTCGCCTTAAAAACAGACGTCTCAAAAACAGAGCCGTTTATCCTAAAAACATAAAAATTAATGTAAAAAGTATCCAAAGAAAATAAATACAACTAAGCCAAGTCGAAATCGTCGACTTTGCCCCGGAATTCAGCCACCCGCCGTTTGATCTTGGACCCGTCCACCCAGGTCAGAAAGTCTTCCATATCTCTGGTCACTAGCATGGCCGGGTCGGTCACTAATTGGGGACCGATCCGCACGTGGCCTTGCTCGACCAGTTTGGTAGCTTCGGAAACGTTCGGAATCATATGCAAGCGGGCCATAACCACCGGCAACCGGCGGCGACAGAAGGCGGCTACCGAGATCTTTTCTAGGTCCGAGACTTTCGGTTTTTTGACGCCAAATACACCCATTCGCTCGAGTTTCTCTAAAAGCATTTCCTCATGTTGGAGACGCATGGGATCTTGCGGGGGCAGTTCCGCCAGCCGGTGGGCAAATTGGCGGATCGATCCGCATACTTTGTTATACTTTTGGTAGTCGCCTCGGTTCTGGATATGATACATGCGCATGACCTGGGCGTCGCGATGGCCCTGGTCTTCTTTCCAATCGAGGAAATCGACTTTTCTTAGCAGTTTTTTCTCATGGTGTTTGAGTTGGCGGCCCATATTGCAAAAGCCAAAAAAAGCCAAAAAAATTTAAGGACCCTACCTTAGTAACCTAGTTAGGAAAAGCCTGTACGAAACCTATGGGAGAAAGAGGGCGTGGGTATGCGTGGGAGATGCATTTGGCCAAGGGTCCGGAAACAAGGAGAAGGGCACACTAAGCTAGAAATAGATCACCACAAACCGGACTTATGGTTATGGGTTATGGGTTATATATAGAAACTAACTAATCTTGTAGGCACTGGTTAAGCGGTTATTTGTGGAATTAAGCGGCTGTAATTTCTATCTCGCCGCCTGTGATTGAGGTCCCCAACCAACCAACCCAAGGACATTTTAAGCAAGCCCTGTATATAAGCAGGCCCGCTCGTACCTGACGTCATCTCCCATTCCCCCCATCTCTCTCTCAGTTATCCGTCCCATCCCAACCTATGGAGTCCATATTAGACTTTAGCAAGGACTTGGATATCGCGTTGCTAGACCAAGTAGTAGAGCATTTCTATGGGGCGAAAGGCACCGCGACCGAGCGCAAACAAGCAGATGCGGTTCTCAAACAGTTCCAAGATAACCAGGACGCCTGGACCCGGGCAGGCGACATTCTTACCCAGAGTAGTAGCCCGCACTCAAAATACCTGGCCCTGACCATTCTCGACAAGCTGATCCGCACCAGGTGGAAGGCTTTGCCCACCGACCAGCGCAAGGGCATTCGCAACTTCGTGGCCACCATCTGCGTGGAGTGGAGCAATGACGCGGCGGTTAGCACCGACAACAAACAATTGCTCACCAAAGCCGATTTGACGCTGGTGCAGATCCTCAAGCAAGAATGGCCGCAAAATTGGCCCCAGTTCATCCCCGAGATCGTGCAATCGAGCCGCACCGGCGTGGAGATCTGCGAAAACAACATGACGATCCTACGGCTGCTGTCGGAAGAGGTGTTCGACTATTCGGCCGAGCAGATGACCCAGTCGAAAATCCACAATCTCAAGACCCAGCTGGCCGAAGAGTTTGGCCAGATCTTCCAGCTGTGCCACGAGGTTCTCGAGAAGGCGTCGCGGCCCAGCCTGATCGTGGCGACCCTCAAAGCTTTGCAGCGGTACCTCAGTTGGATCCCGCTGCATTTCATTTTCGAGACCGAGATCGTGCAGCTGCTGGTCACGAAATTCCTCACTCCTTTTGACTACCGCAACATCACGTTGAAATGCCTTACCGAGATCGGCAGCTTGGTTTCGCCGCAGTACGACTCGCAGTTTTTGGCCATGTTCGTGGCTTCGTTGGAGCAGATCAACACGGTGGTTCCCTTGGATACCGATTTCCGGGTGATCTGGCCTAGTGCCTCGTCGGCGGACCAGGATTTCATTCAGAACTTGTCGTTGTTTTTGTCGCTGTTTTTGACCCACCATCTCAAGCTCATCGAGGCCCAGCCCGATACGGCTCTTTTGTATAGCGTGCACCTGTATTTGATCAAGATTTCGCAGATCGACGAGCGCGAGATCTTCAAGGGGTGCCTTGATTATTGGGCCCTGCTGGTGCTCGATCTCTACGATGAGATTAAACAGCTGCCGTTATCGGAATTGGACCCGGATACCCGCCAGCTGCAAACCTATGCCGGAGCCGGGGCCGTTGATCCTGAATTGCTGGCGCGTTTCCCGCTGCGTATGCACCAATATAGCGAGATTCTTTCTCAGCTGCGGGTGGTGATGATCGAGCATATGGTGCGTCCCGAGGAAGTGCTAATTTCCGAAAACGAAGACGGCGAGATTGTCAGGGTAGTGTACAAGGAATCCGACACCATCACCCTGTACAAGAGTTTGCGGGACGTGCTGGTGTACCTGACGCATTTGAACGTGGTGGACACGCGCAACATCATGTCGGCCAAGCTGGACCGGCAGGTGGACGGCACCGAGTGGTCGTGGAATAACCTCAACACGTTGTGCTGGGCTATTGGCTCGATTTCCGGGTCCATGAACGTGCAGATGGAAAAGCACTTTCTGGTGCTGGTCATCAAGGAGCTGCTGGGGCTCACCGACATGAAGCGGGGCAAAGACAACAAGGCCGTAGTGGCCAGCAATATCATGTATATTGTGGGCCAGTACCCGCGGTTTTTGCGGGCGCACTGGAAGTTCCTGAAAACAGTGGTCAACAAGCTGTTTGAGTTCATGCACGAGACCCACGAGGGCGTGCAGGATATGGCCTGCGACACGTTTATTAAGATCACGGAAAAGTGCAAGTCGCACTTTGTGGACCTCAAGCCCGACGAACACGAGCCGTTTGTCGACGATATCATCCGCAACATTGAGAACCACACCGGCGACTTGGAGCCCCATCAGATCCAGGTGTTTTATGAAGCCTGCGGCCACATTGTTAGTGCCCAGCGCGTGGCCCCTACCCAGGAACGGCTGTTGGAAAACCTGATGGCGCTGCCCAATACTGGCTGGAAGGCGTTGACGGCCCAGATTGCCCAGGACCCGGAACTGCTGGGCCAGCCCGAGGGGGTCAAGATCCTGATTGGGGTGATCAAAACCAACACGGTGGTGTGCACGTCGGTGGGGGCGCCGTTCATGTCGCAGCTGGCGCGCATTTTCTCCGACATGCTGGGGCTGTACCAGTTTGTGTCCACCCAGATCGTGGAGGGCGCCAAAACCAACCCGCAGTTCGTGTTGACCCATCACGCGCGGTTGCTACGTAGTGTCAAGCGGGAGATTCTTAAGCTCATGGACACGTTTTTCCGCAAAGCCACTCAGCGCGAGCAGGTGGCCCAGGATATCGTGCCGCCGCTGCTGGCGACCATCCTTGACGACTACCAGCAGTCGCCGCCGGCGCTGCGGGAATCGGAAGTGTTGAGCTGCGTGGCCATTGTGGTAGAGAAGGTGGGCTCGCTGGTGTCTGGCGACACCGTTTTGGGCATCCTCGAGCGCGTGTTTGAGTCGACCTTGGCCATGATTGCCGGCGACATGACCGAGTACCCTGAATTCCGGGTCGAGTTCTTTAAGCTGCTGCGGACCATCAACCAGCACAGTTTCGCGACGTTGCTGCAGCTGCCGAACCCGATTTTCGCCAGCACCATCAACGCGTGTTTGTGGGCGGCCAAGCACGACAACCGCGACGTGGAGGGCGTGGGTCTGTCGCTGATGCTGGAGATCATCCAGAACGTGATCAAGCTCAACCAGCCCGAGGTGTCGAACCAGTTTTTCCAGCAGTTCTCAAGACTGATTCTCGGCGACACGTTTGGGGTGCTCACGGACCCGGACCACCGGTCCGGGTTTACTACCCAAAGCGACATTCTGTCCACGTTTGTGGACATTGTCGAGAACAACCGCATCACCGCGCCGCTGTACCAGGACGGCGAGGCGGCGCCGGGCACCTCGAACTCGCAGTACCTGCGCCGGTACCTTGCCGAGTCGCTGAAAAAGGCGTTCCCGCACCTGCAGGACCACCAGCTGCAGGGGTTTGTGGACGGCATCTTCAAGCTTTACCGGGACCCTGCCCAGTTCAAGTCGCATCTGCGCGATTTCTTGATCCAGATCAAGGAGTTTGGCGGCGAGGACACCGAGTACCTGTATGCGGAAGACCGGGCCAAAGTGGTTGCCGAGCAAGAGCGCGAACGCCGGCAGCGGGAGCTGCAGGTGGGCGGGCTGCTCAAGCCTAGCGATATTGCTGAGGACGACTAGGAGAATAGGAATAAAATAGCTACTGTAAAATGATGCAACTATGCTAGTAATGTTGGTTGATTGTTCGTTTGGCCGGATTGTACGGATTGTCCGTTTGCCCGTTTGGCCGTCTAGGCCGGGGGAGTGGTTGCTGCGTCGAGCAACCAGTTCCAGGGTTTAATCACGATGGCAAGAAGAGATATGAATACAAGCCCCACAGGATAAATGCAAAAGTAAAACACAAAGCATACTGCAAGCGCCAGGGCACCGCCCAGGACTAATTGTGGGCTGCCTTGCGGCATATGATCAGGTGCAAGGCTTACAGGGTATTAGGTCCCATCTGGTCATCTGGGCACATTCTTGGCATGCCCAGGAAACCTGCATTGGCACCACCGCGTAGTGTTTAAGTTTGTTTGATGTTTATTTTATTTTATTTTATTTCTTTTTAGTTTCTTTTTAGTTTCTTTTTTACTAGGCCGATAAATCGGCCATCTGCTTCGCAGATTATAGTGAAGTTAGTGCATATTTACAGGATATTTACAGTTACAGTTAGGTACGAGGAAGAGGCTTCTTTACCGCGTCGGTGATTTTGACCATGCGCCCAGGAGGCCCGCCGACATGCCCCTTAACCAGCACCAGGCCGTTCTCGGGGTCGACTTCCAACACCTCCAGGTTCTGAATGGTCCGGGTCTCGTAGCCCTGCCGGCCCGCCATCTTCTTACCCGGGAACGTGCGGCCCGGGTCAGTGTTCTGACCTGTAGAACCCGCCGACCGGTGCACTACCGACGTGCCGTGCGACGCAGGCATACCGCCAAATCCCCATCGCTTCATCACACCCTGGAAACCTTTGCCTTTGGTGCGGGACTGTACATCGACAAACTGGCCAGGAATAAGATGGTCGGCATTGAGCTCGGCGCCGAGCGGAAGCAAGCCTGATTGGTCGCGGACCTGGAACTCGACGACATGCCGTTTAGGAGCGGTTTGGGCCCGGGCGAAATGGCCTAGCATGGGCCGGGTAGTGTTTTTGACGGCCCGAGAGCCCATCCCTAGCTGGACCGCCCAGTAGCCGTGCTTTTCTTTGGTTTTAATGTCGGTTACTTGGCACCGGTCGACCTCCAGAACTGTGCAGGCATGGTGAGTGCCGTCGGGCATGTAATAAGGCACCATGCCTCGTTTGAAACCGAGAAGTCCTACCCGGTTGCGGAGCCGCCGGCGGGCATGAGCGAGCTCGGGCGACTCAAATAGTAATGGAGTCTCGCTTTTAAGCGTGTTGGCCACCGAGTTTGCCGTTAGTTGGGCGGCATAGCGTCGAACCACCCTACTCATTGGAAAAAAATCGCCGGTGACAAATTTCAAAAGGAAGTCCCGTTTTCGGTGTTGGCTTATGTGGGGCATGTTTCGCAGCCAGTGCCGGCATATTAGCACCTACCCCGCCCGGTTGGCGGCCGCTCGCGGCATGCGACATGCGGGAACGCGCATGCCGCGCCAGTTCGCCAATCAGGTGACTGTAGACCGCGCGCTGCCCGACCCCATGGCCCAGAAACGCCAGCTCCGGATCTATTTCGCTATGTTCTGTGCCGCTATGGGACTGTCGGTGTTCGGCATGATCAAATACGAGGCGGCAAACTCGCCGATTGTGTCGTCCACGTTATATACGCTCCGGCGAAGTAAACTAGCCGGCCAGGTGCTTGGCGAAAACATCCGGTTCACCAGCACCATGCCGTGGATCTCGGGCTCGGCAGGCATTGCCCAGAAAGAGGTCGATTTCAGCTATAGTGCCACGGGCACCCGGACCAGCGCGACCGTGCATTTCAAGGCCGAGAAAGTGCCGGGCGACCATCGGTTTAATGTCCTTGATTGGTCGCTCACCTCCAAGGACGGCACCCACGTCAGTCTCATGGACGAAGAGTACCATCCGCATATCCCTGCTCCTAACGAAGAACCAGGCATGCGTCGGGCTCAGAGTCACTGACACTGAGCTTTTTGACCATTTAAACTATTAGTGTTTGATAGTTATGTACAGATTTTAAGACTCAAGACTTAAGACTTTTAAGAGACTCGCTCTTTCTTCTTTTTTTTTTCATACTAGGCCGACAAGTCGGCCTGTAACCGCTTCGCGGAGAGGACTAGCTGGGACGAGAAGACTACTTGATCTTCTTCTGTTTGAGCTTGATCGTCTCGTCGTCAATAAAAATGCCTTTGCCCTTGTAAGGCTCGGGCTTGCGCCACTTGCGGATCTCCGCCGCAAGCAGCTTGATCTGCTGCTTGTCGCAGCCCTCAATCACTACCCGGTGGGGCACAGGAACAGTCACTTTAAGCCCCGGCGGGATTTTCACGATTTTTGAGTCGCAGTAGCCGACTCGCAGATTCAACTGCGGGCCAGAAGGCTTTTCCTCGTAAATGGCCCGGAAGCCGGTGCCCACGAACTTGACTATGCACAGATGGCCCTCGCTGACGCCGGTCACGCTATTGGCGATCAGCGACCGGGTGGTCCCCCACATGGACCGTTGGTATTTGAGGTCGGGCTCGTCGACGCGGACCTCGAGTTTCGAGTCGGTTTGGTTGAACTTAACGAACTCGGCCACGTCCAGCACCATGCGGCCCTTGGGCCCGCTCACTTCCGCTTCCTGGGTCAAGTAAATGCGGGGCTTGCCGTTGCGTTTGCGGTCCAGCTCCATGCGCAGTCGCGTGACCTCGTCCAGCACCTTGGGCGAAATCTTTACGCTGGCCCCTTGCGGCAGCAGGATCGGCGACCCGCCGATATTGGATGCCAAAGGCCGGCCGGTTGAAAAAAACCGTGCCAATATCCGCATTTGTCAGACGCTCGACGGCCCTCGTCCTCGCCCTAATATATGCAGCCCGCCCGCTGTGTGTACTACCTGCTGCACCAGGTAGTGTGTGCCCGCAATTTAGCGCTGCCCGAGCTAGTGGATCGCACGTGGCTCGACGGCGTGCATGTAGATGAATGCCAGGACCCCTGTATTTTCCCGTACTTGAAAGACGTGGCCACGCTGGCCCGGAGCTACTTTAAGACCAATAACAGGGCCAAAGTCGTGCTGGTGGTGTATGATGAAGGGTTTAATCCTATAGAACGGTGGGAGTTCACTATCAAAATGGCAAGTTCCGAGAGCAGTCCCGGGGTTGACCAAGTACAGGCCCTAGTTAACCAGATCAGGGCCGCTAGTGGCTACCTGGAGCCGGTGCCTAATAAAGCCACTTTCCGCATTCTGGCCTATTTACAGCCGACGGTCGGGGCCAATCCGCTTCTAAGGCCGGCCACCGATAGTTTACTGCCTCGAGACCTGCGGTTCCGGTCTTTACAAGGCGGGTTTACCGTCGATACTCTCTGCAGCAGCCTGGAGCAGTCCCCCAATAAAAAATAACAACAAATAAGCTAAAGCCAAGGGCTTAGGCGCTAATAAAGCTTATATATAGGGTTTAAAAATATACCGGCTTGCGAGGCCGAGAAAAAGAAACATCAACATTAAAGAACCCCATTAACCTTGGCAGACATTGCCGTGGAAGGTATTATTAAAATGCAGGTCAGTTATCCCATCATGGACGGCGCCGGAATGGCCCGCTTGTTGCTGCCGAACTTGCGGGGCGCCTCGAAGAACACTGATTGGTCCATCGTGGACTGCGACCGCAGGGTCGGCGTGGTGGGCGCGCGCTGGCTCAGGCTGGGCGACGGCATCGGCGACTCGGGCGAGTCGAGCATCGGCGATTGCGGCTGCGAGTAAGATTGGCCGTCGCCCACAAGATGCAGCTTGGGCCGCGCCGTCCGCGTGCGCGACGTGGGCGCGGGCACGCCGTACATCGGCATCTGGGTGCCTGATTGGCCCCAGGGGTTGTTGCTGCCCGTGCTGAGGGTCGGCGACAGCGCGTTCTTCATGTTGGGCAGGCTGGGCCGCCGGGGCATCGACTGCGGCGCGGGGACGTTGGGCAGGTTCATGTTCGCGTACTGCGACTTGGGCGACGCATGCATGGTGTACTGGCTGCTCATAGTCGGGGCGTGGGAGGCCGGGTAGGTGGGCACGCTAGAAGTCGAGTAGTTGCCGGCATAGCCGGGCGCGTAACCGCCCTGCGCGTAGCCGTTGCCGTTGTATCCGTTGCCGTTGTAGCCGTTGTAGCCGTTGTATCCATTGGATCCATTGGAGTAGCCGTTGGAGTAGCCCGCATATTGCTGGGCATACTGGTAGTAGTCGGGGCCGTAAGGGTCCTGGGCATGTGCCTGAGGACTATAAGGTTGCTGGAATACATTCTGGGGCAGTTTGTATGCCTGCTCGGTGCGGGCCTGTTCGTGACGAGCGTCCTCGCTGCGAGCTTCCGGCACTGTCATCGCATATCCGTAGTTATCCTTTGTCTGGCTGGTCTGGCTGGTCTGGCTGGTCTGAGTGGTCGGTTTGGCTTTGGGCTCGTCGACGTGGGCGGTTTGCTCGAGCACCTTTTGCGGAAGCTCTTTGCATGTGTCGGACTTGCCATCTACAACCGAATTGTTGGTCTCGATGGACTGCGTGGCCGTGCTCAGGTCGGCAACAGTGTCCTGGGCGTACTCGTCAGTCTCGCAAGAAGTATCGCCGTACTTGCCGTAGATATCCGCGACGGCGCGCTGGCCGACCGATTCCATCCGTTGCGGACCGTCGGACTTGTCTGCCCCGCGCATGGTTGCCGTCGACTGCTGCTTCTGCAGTTGCACGGGCTCTTCCTGCTCGGCCTGCTCGGCCAAACTGATCTTGGAGCGCATATGCGATGCGGCTGTGTGTAGCGATGCCATAGAATACATGGATTCCCGCACTGGGGTGGCTGTTTTGGTTTGGGTTTTGGCGAGCGACTCAGCCGACAGTTGGCTCAACTTACTGGTCTGGCTGGCCTGACTGGCTTGGCTGTTCTTACTGGTGTGGCTGCTCTTGCTAGCTTGACTGATCTTGCTAACTTGGCTGCCTTGACTGGCCTTACTAGCATGACTGCCTTGGCTGCCTTGACTGCCTTGGCTGCCTTGACTGACTTGTCTCGCCTGAACCACCTGATTGCCAATTTGGCCGGTCTTGGCGGTCTGGCCAGTCTGGCCAGTCTGGCCCTGCTCGGAATAGTCGCTGGGCAACGGGGGCAGGGGCGACGGCAGGCGGTGAGCAGGTACCGGCGGCGGCACGTCCGACGTCGCGTCCGAGTCGGACGGCGTGGCATAGTGCGAGTCCAGATCGCCGGCCAGATCGGGTAACGACGGCAACGACGGCCGCTGGGCGCTCTGGCGAGGCCGCAGCGGCGACCTCACGTCGGTCTGCGACACAATGCTCTCGCTATCGAGATCGTCCTCGGCCGCCTCGGAAAAGGTGGTGCCGTGATCGACGGACAATGTGGTCCGGCGGTCGCCCTGATGCGAGAACCGCCATCGCGGAGAGCTGGGGTCGGCCTGGCTAGCCGAGGCGGTGGGCATGGACGACAGCGAGGAGCTGCTGAAGTCGGTGCCAATGCGGTCGGACGAAGGATATATGGGCGAGGGCCCCAATAACGAGTGCAGGCTTTTGGAGAAGCCATCTAGCGAGCGCTGCGACTCGCCGTTCATGTAAGGAGTATACATATAAGTGGACGAATCGTCGGTGTCGGCGGGCTGCAACCGGCGAGGAGCTTGAAACGAGTCCTTTTCGGTGTCGGTATCGGCCAGCGAATAATTCCGGGAATGGCCGGGGCGCGTGGGGGCCATCATGCTGATCTCTGCGTCCATGTCGATGCCGTTCAGCCGCTCGTCCTCTTCGCGTGCGACCCTGCGATGGCGAATAAACAACCAGGTGAGAATCACCACTACAAACACGACAGGGATGCTCACGCCGAGCCCCACCGCTAAGGCGATAACATGGTTATCGTTATCGTCGCTTGTGCCGCTGGATGAATCCGACATTATCGGGCCAGCAAGTGATTAGTGCAAAACTTTCCGAACCCACCTGCTAGCTGCCTGGGATGTCGGGACCCTTGACCTAGTGTTTTCTCCTGCGATCAGCCTCCTTTTGGGTGCTGCTGAGACGAAGACCCTACCCTTACATACCGGCCAGCTGGTGTATTTGACGCACGCACGCCCGCCCGCCCGCCATATTTTTGAGGGGGGGGGGAGGTGGTAGGTGATCGATCTCGTCGATCCTGTAGAGCTTTAATCGAGATTTAATATCTATATTGCGGTTGGCAATTAATTTTCTATCCGGTTTATCCAATCTAGCCATGGTTTATTACTTCCGTCATTAAGGTTATATATGGGCTTGTCGATCTTGTATAGCCAGCCATATTTAGCATACCCCTCCCTTGTTTCCGCCGGAATGGGACTAAGTGTTTGACAAATATGCCGTGTTGGGGCAAGGGTTTCAGGGGGGGAGATTCAATGCTGCATCTGATTGTGCCAGCCCCCGCTGCAGTGTTCTGAACGCACATGTTCTGCCTCCGGCAGGACCTTGCGGATATTGTCGATGCGGTGCGATGACGTCGGGTGCGTGCTGAGAATCTCGGGAACCCGACCCCCCGACTGCTTCTCCATCTGCATCATGCGCTGCCATAGGCCAATGGCTGCCTCAGGATTAAAGCACGCCTTGGCCATCATCATCAAGCCTACATAGTCGGCCTCGGACTCCATTGTCCGCGATGCCGGTAGTCGTAGCCCCAGGTTCATGATCATATCATTCAAAGCATACGACCCCGTGATCCCGAACATAATGGCCCCCAGAATAAAGTAGATGGGGCTCTTGGACATGTTCTCGGCCGTATGCCGACACACTTGGTGGGCGGTTTCATGGGCCAGCACCGCCGCCAAGCCGTCTTGGTTCTGGCAGATCGGTAGAATGCTCTGGAACACAAACACTTTGCCCCCGGGCAACACAAACGCATTGGGCGGGTGCCGACCCCCCACCACGTGGATTTCCCACTGCACAGAATTGCCCAGCCCACTCACGGCAATAATGCGTCGCATCACCGATTGCACCATCCGGGAGTCGGGGGCATTGTCGGGAAGAATCTGCGAGCCGTACTGCTGCATCACCTGGTTATAGCCTATTTCCCCTGCCCGTTTCTCGAGCCACTGCGGGGTCAACATAAACCGCCACCGCCCAGAAACGGGGGCTTTCTCAAGATGCGTGACATAGATGCCGCCGCCAATCACGCCCGCCACAATTAGCGGCCGCTTATAGGTGGCTAACAAGCTAAAGGGGTGCTGGCTGCTATTGGTATTGCGGAAAGACTTATATTGATAGCCTCCGCCCTGGGGGAACCCCGGGAAGTTCTGGAAGTTCTGGAACCGGAACTGGGAATAAAACCTTTGGAATAGTCCTCGCCGGAACATTTTCATTCTAGTGGTTTTTGTGGCCAACCCTAGTCTAACCTTGCAGAAGGCAATTAGGCAATTAGGGGATGGGACGCTTAAAGCCGCTGAGTAAGATAGGGTAGTTCTCAAGTTTATTTCAACTTCTAATGGGAAAGGCAGAAGTTGGCTCTGCCAAATATGTGGCAAATAAACTAAAAGCAAAGGGTTTACAACGTCTGCGATGGTATTGCCAAGCGTGTCAAAAGCAGTGCCGCGACGAGAATGGCTTTAAATGCCATACCCAAAGCGAGTCGCATCTTAAAAACATCCTGGCAGTAGGCAAGCCAGGCGGGCCGACCATTGAAGCGTTTTCCCGGCAATTTAAAGGCGATTTCCTGCATTTGCTAAGGTCCTCACATGGAGAAAAGCCGATTGGCGCCAACCGCTTCTACAATGAATATATCCAAAACAAACACCATGTGCACATGAATGCCACCCGCTGGTCGTCGCTGGCATCTTTCTGTAGACACTTGGACGCGGAAGGACTGTGTAAACTAACCGATACCCAGGAGGGAATGGTGATTGCCTGGATAGACACCTCGTTTGATGCCAAGCAGCGGCGTCAACAACTGGCGGCTGAACGCGAGCAGGATGAGAGTCGGGTTGCTGCCCGAGCCTTGAAAAAGCAGATGGCTGCGTCAAGAAACTCTGATCCTTGTGTGGATGCTGTTGTGGATGCTGGTGTTGGTGCCAGTACTGGTGATACTGGTAGTACTGGTGATACCGGTACTGGTAATACTGGTGATACTGGTGATAGTATTGGTACTGGTGAAAGTGCCGGTGAAAAAGACACCCCTGTTTCGTTTAAACTCAAGCCAGTCAAGAAAGTCGAGCGTAAACGCTCGGTATTTCGTTAATAACCTATTTATAGACTATTTATTCTCACGGCTCTGGAATACAAGTGCGGCCCCGCCCTGGTACTCGAGAGCTCAAAGAGCAAAAGTTCCAAAAATTCATCGACTCTCAGTCTTCATCCGGATGGCTCTGGTAAAAGGCAAGAACCCTGTTCGAAGATGAAGTACTGGAGATGGAAAAAGGAGCTGCTTACCCAATGAAGGAAATAGTCCTTAGGGCAAGGGCCGTCCCGGGGCAAAAGAAGACTGAAGACGGTCACATGCAAGCGCCCTTAAGTCAGCATTCAGCCTTCCTCTCCTCAAGGAGCCTAAATTGATGGACGAGGAAATCCAGCGGCTGCTGCGCCACCAGCGCGATGCCCGGAACTATGATGACTGGTTCGCTGCTTCAAAACAATTGGACTCCATTATGGACTTTGATCTCTGGAAAGACAAGCCCGAGAGCCTGCTTTATGACTCCGAGGCCGTTCTCCACCGCCTCGACCAGCTTCGGCAGGCTCGCGAATCGGGGAATGCCCAGGAATTATTGTATTTGGTGCGTACGACGTTTTCCCGCAATGTAGGAAACATGGGAGACCCGCGGCTATATCTGAAATCGTACTGCGGCACCAAGAACCTGATCGAGACTTACATCTCGGAGTGCGAAACGTCGATCAAATGGCTGCTGCAATGCCACGATATCGACGATACCACTCTGGTAAACACATTGCTGCAAACCCGCAAGGCGTTTGGCCGCACCGCCCTCGTCCTTTCGGGCGGAGCCACTCTGGGGCTGCTGCATGCGGGGGTGCTGTACGAGCTGCATCACCATAATCTGCTGCCGAAAATCATTTCCGGGTCCAGTGCCGGCGCGATTTTCGCCAGTTTGGTGTGTACATGTCGGGACGACGACTTTGACCGGTTATGGGAGCTGCAGACCCAGGAAACGCCGATCTTCACTGCCCGCGGCGAAAGCGAGTCGGTGATGGCCCGGGCTAAACGGTTTGTTACCGAAGGGTTCTGGATCGATAGCAGCTGGCTGCGGTCGATGATGCAGGAGCTGCTGGGCGAGATCACGTTCCAAGAAGCCTACAACATGACGGGCCGGATTCTCAACGTGACGGTGTCGGCCTCGGGGATGCACGACATGCCGCGGCTGCTCAACTACTTGACGGCCCCCAATGTCTTGATCTGGTCGGCAGTATGTGCGTCATGCTCGGTGCCGCTAGTGTTCTCCAGTAACACGCTGATGGCCAAAGACCTGCGGACCGGCCAGTCTTATCCGTGGACAAAGGCGACTTTTATTGACGGCAGCGTCGATAATGATCTTCCCCTGGCCCGGTTAGCGGAAATGTTCAATGTGAACCACTTTATTGCCTGCCAAGTCAACCCGCACGTGGCCCCCCTCCTACATTTATCGGAGCGGCTCAACGGCCATTCGTCGTCTACGAAACTGGACCACGGCAAAACCAAGAAAGATGTCGGCAACGAGAAGCTGGTGCAAACGCCGTGGTGGGAAACGGCTAAAAGCTTGGTAGTGGGCGAGCTGTCGCATGTGTTGCAGCTCATGAACGAGGCGGGCCTGCTGCGGAAAGCCACCTCTACGTTGCTCAACGTGATGGCCCAGGAATACATTGGCAACATCACGATTCTGCCCCGGATTGAATGGCACGACTTCGGCCAGCTGTTCCAGAACCCGACGCCGGAGGTGGCCGAGGCCGCCATGCTGCGAGGCCGCGAAGCTACGTGGCCGAAACTGGCTATTGTGCGGAACCATTGTGCTATTGAGCTTGCCCTTGACAGCGCCATCATGGAGATGCGGGCGCGGCTGATCGGCCGGTCAGGGCCGATCCACGGCATTGCATCGATTGCCGAGGCGGCCGGCTCGGCCCGCGTGCAGCGGAACCACTTTCGCCGCCGCAGCGAGGAAATCCACTTCGGCCGCCGCCATTCGTCGTTCACCCTCCGGACATCCCCGCAAGGATCGCAAACTCAACTGCCGCTTCTGCGTCGCCAGCGCTCGACTATCCAGATGCCTCTCGCATACTCGGCATCGGGCTCGCCCAACGGCTCGCGGACGTCTTCCAGCACGAACCTCACGTTGTTTGGAAAGCATACCAACGGCGACCGATCCAAACGGCCGGTCTCGATCTCACTGCCGCCGTCTACGCCGTTACCGTCCGTCCAGCTAACGCCGAAACGGCGCAAATCGCAGCAGCAGCCTCCATCGTTGCCGCCGCCGCCAGTGCATTGAAATATACCTTTCATGTAGATAGTTATTTATTATCGTTTTTATTTACAGGGGTCGATAAATTAACGTCCTGCACGCCCAGCGGCAGGATCTTATTTGGCGGCTGCGGCGCAAACTCATCAATACTCTCAATGGGCTCGTCGTCAAAGTCCATTTGGAACGAGGGGAACACTAGGGGACTCAGCTCGCGGATATCGTTCAGTCGCATGTGATCTTTGGCCATGTTCAGGCCGTCCGACTGGTCGCCCAGCAGCACGCATTTCACGGCGTCTAAAGCGACATTATCACATGGCGAGCTGGCCGATCCCACAAACCAGGTATTTTCCCGATAGTCGCGGGGCACTTTTTCGACGGCCTTTTGGAACACGGCCGGTAGCGGCTTGAAGAAGCCTTGTCGCGATTGTATAGTACAGAACGGTTTCAGATTCACATACTTGAGCACTGCCTGGTAAAGCGGTCCTTCATTAGCAATTATACCCCAAAGAATCCGTTGAGCGTCCAAGTGATCCACAAATTCTCTTACGGGGGTTGGAACCGTATAGTTTTTGATGCTGGAAAGTTCAGCCGCCAGCGAGGCCTTGAACCCGGCCGGATCGTCGGTGTCTACGGCGACAGCGACCTGGTCAACGACTTGGCCGATCCATTGGCGATATATTTCCGGCTTGAACCCGCTTTGGTTAGGTCGATGCAATTGGGCTTGGGCTCGCACCGACCATGCCGCCTGGGCATATACTTTGGCGACCAGGCCTGGATCGAACTGGGCTTTATATGCATTGGCCACGCGAGCGATTATTTTGTGGGGGGTATTAGGAGTGATAACGGCCTCACTGAAATATATAAACGGTCGAGCTCCGGCAAAGCTCATGTTTATATGTACAGCTTTTTTGTCAGAGTGGGCAAGGACGACCCAAGGAAGACCCAAAGGAAGACACTTCTCTATAATGAAAGACTGTTTGATTGGGCTGGTCGGCAAGCCTTCGAGTGGGAAAAGCACTACGCTCAACAGTCTAACCGATGCGTCCGCCAAAGTCGGCAACTTCCCGTTCACCACAATTGACCCTAACAAAGCGACCGGCTATGTGCCAATAGACTGTGCATGTAGTCGCTTTGGCAAGCAGGCAGAGTGTTGTCCTAACTATGGCTGGTGTACCGACGGCCGTCGGTTTGTTCCGGTAACGCTTTTGGATGTGGCTGGTTTAGTTCCCGGTGCCCATGAAGGACGCGGGCTGGGGAACAAGTTCCTTGACGATCTGCGGCATGCCGACGCTCTTATCCATGTGGTAGATGTTAGTGGCACTACCGATGCCGAGGGCAAGCAAACAAGAGGCTATGATCCTTTATATGATGTTGAATGGCTGCAGGATGAGATTTTCCGCTGGATCAGAGGCAATTTAGTGGAGAAGTGGGGGTCGATCGCTCGGCGGCATGCGGCCACCAAAAGCTCAACTGTCGACACGTTGTCTAACCAGTTTAGCGGGTATGGTGCTAGTCGAGAGCTGATTGGTCGGATGGTTACTGCCGCCGAGCAGCGGGCGGCCTCGGAGTTTGAAACTGAGCCGGGGAAACCTCCTTTGGGTCCGCTCGATTTATGGACTCCGGAAAAGATCGATATGGTCGTGAAAGTGTTTACCGAGCACAAATTCCCTACTGTGCTTGCCCTTAACAAAGTAGACCATCCTGATAGCGATGGAAATATCTCCAAGATCGCCCGTCGCTATCCGTCGGCCCCGCAGGTGGTCACGTCGGCTATTAGCGAAGTGTTTTTACGGAAACTGGCCAAACAAAACTATGTGGTTTACGAGCCGGGCACCGAGTTTGTAGACACCAAAGAAGATCTTCCCAAGAGCGACCTCAAGCCGCTGGATGAGAAGCTCGCGGATAGATTAGAGACAGTCCGGGATCTCGTATTGTACCGGTTTGGATCTACAGGCGTAGCCAATGCCCTGCACGAGGCGATTAAGGTGCTCGAACTGGTGCCGGTGTATCCTGTAAAGAACATTCACAATTTCGGGGGCAAAACCGTGTTCCCCGATTGTATATTTGTCCGCCGGGGCACGACGGTCGGCCAAGTAATGCGGCGGATCATGGGGGACGCGCCTATTCTGTATATTGAAGGCATCAACGCGATCAAACTGAGTGAAGACGACGAGGTTTCGGAAGGAAAAAACGATATTCTTTCGTTCAAGGTCGGTCGGTGATGGTTTGTGATTTAAAAGGGTAAATAAGGTCTATTTGGCCCGCGAAACCGCTCGCCGCTCACTACAAAAAAAGATTAGCCTAGCTGGCTAAAGCCCCTACCGGGCTAGCCAAATTAGCATATATTTAAAGAAAAACCCCCCAACCAAGAAAATAAAACCAGCAAAATGCTTTGGTTTAAGCAATCACACATCCCTTTTTGTCCTCCTCCTCGGCAGCCGCCCCCTTTGGCTTTGCCGCCAAAGCCACGCGAGCGGCTTCCGTGAACGCCTCGCGCACACCAACATCTTTCTTGGCAGAGCATTCCAAATATCGCAACGCACCGACCTTTTTGGCCACAACTACACCTTCCTCATAAGGTATGAGCTGGCCTTCTGACCGTTGGAGATTGCCATTGGTGTCGTCTGCATCATCATTGTTTCGTAAATCGCATTTCAGGGCCACCAGCACCAGCTTGACGCCCTCGCAATGGTCGATGATTTCCGACACCCATCTTGTCTGGGCGTTTTCGAGCGAGTCGCGGGAATCCACGCTGAAACAGAGCATGATACAGTGGGTATCTGAATAGGATAACGATCGTAGGCGATCAAACTCTTCCTGGCCGGCGGTATCCCACAAAGATAACTCCATGGGCTGGCCGTCGATGAAGATGTCGTGGACATAATTCTCGAACACAGTAGGCTCGTAGACCTGCGGGAAGTATCCCCGAGTAAACATATTGAGCAGCGAAGTCTTTCCGCACGCGCCATCGCCGAGAATGACGATCTTACGCTTGATGGGTTTTGGGGCGCCACCACACAAGGGCATTTTTGCTATTCTTGGACTAATAAAAAACGAGGGCGGGGAAAAACCGTGAACACACCAAAAAAACCGGGTTTGGGGATCGGAGGCCGGACAAGAATGAGTGGGGGGTGGGTAACTAACTCGTTTGGTCTAGGGACTACACCCACGGTATGCTGAGGTAACCGCGAGGTCACGTGGTCGCGGCCTAACCGACAAGTGGCTTTGGCGAACCTGTCGATGGCTTTCTCGATTGGGCGCGTGGGCGCCATGCCTACCGCCTGATGCGGACGGCACATGCACTAACTAGGTTTGAATATGGATATTGGAAGCCGGTTGCGGGCCTCCATCGCGCTGGTTTCGGTAACTAAAAGTTAGACTATGCATGCATCGATCGGCAACCATCAGGGTTGGGAGGCGTGTGGATTCGATGGCGAAGCTTGTTGGCGGACCCCCTTTTTGCTGCTAATCTGGGGAGAGGGTCCCGCGGGCAAATAGGGATGTTTTTACCCCTTACAGATGGGTTTGGTTTCCTGCGGCTGGATTTGCGATAACTTGTTTACTAGAAACAGCTAGGTTTGGTGAAATTACATGTCTTGGTAGTCTCATATGTGATTGAGTTTTGTTTTATGTTTGTTTGGGGCTTGGTATTTGGTGCTTGGTGTTGGTGCTTGTGTCTCCATGCCTCACTGGGCCAGAAGATAGTGCTTAGAAACCAAGTTGGTTTGGTCTCCCACTGGGTTGGTCTCCCACTGGGTCTCCCACTGATTTGTGGATTAGTGGATTTCTGGCCAAGCCCCATCGCTGACCTGCAGGACCGAAATATGACTCTTTTCAGATCAGGCAACTTTGACTCATCACAAGCACTTGGCATATCCATTTTTTAATGTCGAAACCAGTGGATATTAAAAAAGTGACCGACCGGTTTGCGGAAACGAGTGTGTCGGCGTCGCCGCCTCAGACCTACGACCTGTCGTCGTCGCCGACCGTGCTGGGCGGCCGGCGAGTGTCGCTGCGGCCCGCCAAGGTTTTGAAGCCGTTCGATTTCGGCGACATCAAGGTCTTGTTGCTGGAGAACGTCAACAAAACCGCCATTGATATCCTGGAAAACAAGGGGTACCAAGTAGAGTTTGTCGAGAGCTCGCTGCCGGAAGAAGAGCTCATCGAGCGCATCCGCGATGTGCATGTGATTGGTATCCGCTCCAAAACAAAGCTCACGGAGCGGGTGCTGGAAGCGGCCAAGAACCTGATTGTGGTGGGCTGTTTCTGCATTGGCACTAACCAGGTAGATTTGCAGGCGGCTACCAAACGCGGCATCGCCGTGTTCAACTCGCCGTTCAGCAATTCCCGCTCGGTGGCCGAGCTGGTCATCGGATACATGGTCACGTTGGCTCGGCAATTAAGCGACCGGTCCCTGGAATTGCACAATGGCACTTGGAACAAGGTTTCCAAGGGCTGCTGGGAGATCCGCGGCAAGACCCTGGGCATTATTGGTTACGGCCATATCGGGACCCAGCTGTCGGTGCTGGCGGAAGCCATGGGTATGCATGTGCTGTACTATGATGTTCTGAACATTATGGCCATGGGCATGGCCCGGCAAGTCGATACTCTGCAGGAGCTGTTGGAGAACTCGGACTTTGTGTCCTTACATGTGCCCGAGCTGCCCGAAACCAAGGGCATGATGTCGACCGAGCAGTTCAAGCACATGCGCGACGGCTCGTACATCATCAATGCGTCGCGCGGCACGGTCATCGACGTGCCGGCCATGATTGCCGCTCGCAAGTCGGGCAAGCTGGCCGGTATTGCCATCGATGTGTACCCGAACGAGCCCGGCAAGAACAGCGCCAATTCGTTTGTGGACTCGCTTAACTCCTGGACCAGCGAACTGGTGTCGCTGGGCAACGTGGTGCTTACCCCGCACATCGGCGGCTCCACCAATGAGGCCCAGCGGGCCATCGGCATCGAGGTGGCCACCAACCTCAACCGCTACATCTCCGAGGGCTCGTCGGTGGGCTCGGTCAACTTCCCGCAGGTCGATCTGCGCCGGCCCTACCAGGAAGAAGAGGACGCCGTGCGGGTGCTGTATGTGCACAAGAACGTTCCCGGCGTGCTTCGCACTGTCAACGAGCTGTTTGCTAACCACAACATTGCCAAGCAGTTCTCGGACTCGGAGCAGGACGTGGCGTATCTGATGGCCGACATCTCCAACGTCAACGAGCAGGATATCCGCAAGCTCAGCGACGAGCTGGAGAAGACTACTGGCAACATCCGGACCCGCATGCTGTACTAGACCGATTCCTAGGCGTAAATATCATTCTTCTAAACGCAAAAAAGACTAGTCGTATAGAATCTTAAAGGTCTATGTCTAAACAGCTCGATTTTTTCTTTTTTTTTCCTTTTTTTTTCTTTTTTTTCATACTAGGCCGCCAAGGCCGGCCTGTAACCGCTTCGCGGAGAGTAACACAGTGAGTTAGTAGGTTTCGCGAAGCGAAAAGCTGTTCGACTTGTCGAACAGCCGAAAAAAAAGAAAAAAAAACTATACAGGTCCATTTTCTCCCTTCTAGAAACCGTCTAAAAAGCCCCAAACTCGGCTCCGCGAGACCCCTGGCTGGCCATTTGCGCCATTAACATCTGGCCAAACGGCGTGCCCGCGACGGACTTGGCGACGTTCTTGACGTCGCCCGGAATGCCCTTGCCGGTGACGAAGGTCGCGAGCTCGTCGCTGAAATCGTTGCAATTGTTGCGAAACAGATCGTACCGCTCGGCCGTCCACTCTACGCGGGCCTCGTCCAGGTAGTCCTCAATGGTCTCCCACGGCAGCTCGGTGGTCCCTAAATCAAGCACTTTCGTGGGCGGCCCTAAATGGGTTTTCCCGGGCTCAGCCACGGATATGCCCTGGCCGTAAAACACTTCTTTATTATGCAGCACCAATGCCGAGTGCCAGACGCCTTCTAAAGGCATTCCTAATAACATAGGGGCATAGACCTTGGCCAGGCCCTGCGACAGGTCATATATGTGGAGCTTTACTGGCACTGACATAAACCAGGGTCGCCACCTGCAGGCGGCGATATATATATATGCACCCCATATGGTGGCGACATTCTAGAAGATTAAATAACGTTTTCCCCTTTATCACACTTTTTGGCCAAGTATAACCGATTGTATCGTCTTTTTTTTCTTTTTTTCGGCTGTTTGACAAGTCAAACAGCTTTTCGCTTCGCGAAACCGTCCGAAACAGTCCGAAACGACTTCCGCGAAGCGGTTACAGGCCGACTTGTCGGCCTAGTATGAAAAAAGAAAGAAAAAAGAAAAGAAAAATATCTAGTTATCGTCTTTTTTTTTCTTTTTCCGGCTGTTTGACAAGTCAAACAGCTTTTCGCTTCGCGAAACCCAATTCCCTTCCGCGAAGCGGTTACAGGCCGACTTGTCGGCCTAGTACGAAAAAAAAAAGAAGAAAAAAAGAGAAAAAAAGTAAAAAGGAGAAAAGAAATACCTAAAATAACTTAAAATAGTCCCCAGGCCAAAGCCGGTAGCGGCCCGGATGCGAGGGCCTACATGACAAACCCCCGCGGGTACTTAGGCCCCCCCAGCCGGCCGTGGCGTGCTGACAATGGCACTCTCGTCTCCAGTGCTGGCGCTGCTCAATGAGCCCGACTATGCGCTGAAAGAGTACGCTTTGCAGACGCTGGACGCAAACATCAACGAGATATGGCCCGAGGTGGCCGACAACCTGCCGCAGCTGGAAGAGCTGTTCGAGGACCCGGCGTTCCCCGCCCAGCTGCTGGCGGCGCTGGTGGTGTCCAAAGTGTACTACCATTTAGGCGACTTTGGCCAGGCGGTGCAGTTTGCGCTGGCGGCCAATGCGAATTTGGATCTGGCGCCGGGCAACGAGTACGTCGACACGATTGTGGCCAAGGCCATCCGCGAGTATGTCGAGCAACGCCAGGCCGTTTATGACCGCGGCAGCCCCGATGCCCTAGACGACAAGCTGGTGGCGGCGGTCGAGCAGCTGCTCAACCGCTGCGTGCAGGCGGGCCAGACCACCATGGCGCTGGGCGTGGCTTTAGAGGCCCGGCGGCTCGACATCATCGAGGCGGTGCTGGGCGCCGACGCCGACTCGGCAGAGCATATCCAGTTTGTGTTTGACTGCTCGCTGAAGCTGGTGAGCCATCGCGAGTTCCGCAACAAAGTGCTGAGGGCCCTGCACGGCGTGCTGTGCCAGTCCTCGGACCCGGACTATATGCTTCTGACCAAGATCATTATCCAGCTCGACAACCCGGATCTGGCCGTGCAGTTATTCGAGACTCTTCTCGATAAACAGCCGTTGCTGGCGTACCAGGTCGCGTTCGACCTTGTTTCCGCCGCTAGCCAGGAACTGCTGGCCAAGACTTCCGCGGTGTTCGCCAGCGCGCCCGACCCGCCCCGCGTGAAGCTGGTGAAAATCCTGTCGGGCGTGCCCACCTGCGACTACGAAATCACGTTTCTGCAGCGCAATAACCACGCCGACATGTCGGTGCTCAGCCGCACCAGCAAGGCGTTCGATCCGCGCAATTCCATGTTCCACTCGGCCGTGTCGTTCCAGGCCGCGTTTTTGCAAGTAGGCACCACCTGCGACTCGTTTTTCCGCACAAATATCGAGTGGCTGGGCCGCGCGCAGCACTGGACAAAGTTCACGGCCACCGCGGCTATGGGCGTGATCCACAAGGGTAACCTCACGCAGGGCCGCCGGATTCTCAAGCCCTATATGCCTGGCGGCGAGGGCACGTCCCCGCACTCGCGCGGCGGCTCGCTTTATGGTCTAGGCCTGATTTTCGCCGGGTTTGGCGCCGAGGTTTTGGACTACCTGCACGAGCAGATCACCAACGTCGATCTGGACCAGGGCGGCAGCAATAACGAGGACCGCGACGTGCTCCTACACGGCGGCTGTTTGGGCGTGGCGCTTGCGGCTATGCGGACCGGCAATCTAAGTGTCTACGAGTCGCTGCGGCAAGTGCTTTATACCGATTCGGCCATTGCCGGCGAGGCGGCCGGCCTGGCCATGGGCCTGGTGATGCTGGGCTCGAAATCGCAGCTGGCCGAAGAGGAAATGCTGCAGTATGCGCATGAAACTCAGCACGAGAAGATCATTCGCAGTTTGGCGCTCGGCCTCGCTTTGCTTAACTACGGCAAAGAAGAAGGCTCGGACCCGCTAATTGAGCAGCTAATGGGCGAGCAGGACCCGTTGCTGCGGTACGGCGGCTGCTTCACGATTGCCCTTGCTTATGCCGGCACCGGCAACAACAAAGCGATCAAGATGCTGCTCCATAGCGCCGTCTCAGATGCCAGCGACGACGTGCGGCGCGCGGCCGTGATGGCCCTCGGGTTCATTCTGCTCCGCAACCCTACCGCGTTACCCCGCATGGTCGAGCTATTGTCGGAATCGCATAACCCGCACGTGCGCTACGGCACCACGATGGCGCTAGGCGTGGCCTGCGCGGGCACGGGACTTCCCGCGGCTGTAGATGTGCTGGAGCCCATGATCAAGGACCCCGTGGATTTCGTGCGCCAGGGCGCCATGATCGCCCTGGCGATGATTCTCGTGCAAGTCACCGACCAGACGCCGCGCGTGAAAGGTCTGCGCGAGCAGTTTGCGGCTGTGATCAGCGCTAAACACGAGGGCGCCATGGCCAAGTTCGGCGCCGCGCTGGCCCTCGGCATCATCGATGCCGGCGGGTGTAATGCGACTATCACGCTGGAGCACCAGCAAACAGGCAACCTCAATATGAAGGCAGTCACCGGCCTGGCCGTGTTCTTGCAGTACTGGTACTGGTTCCCGCTGGCGCATTTCCTGAGTTTGGCGTTCACGCCTACGACCGTCGTGTGCGTGCGCGAGGATCTGCGCATCCCCGAGCTCAATCTGCACTGCGACGCGCCCAAAAAGCTGTTTGGCTACCCGCCGCATTTGGAGGAAGAGAACTCCAAGGCGCCCGAGCAGCTGGTCACGGCGATCTTGAGTACGACCCTCAAAGACAAGCGGCGGGCCAAGGCCAAGGCCAGCCGCAAAGAGCCGTCGTTTGATGCTTCGGCAGGGCCCGTAGCCGAGCTGGTGGCCGAGCTGGTCGCTGAGCAAGACCAGCGGTTAGAACGGCTTGAAAACGAGGAAAAACTCGATAAGAAGGGCGACAAATCCGACAAGGCCGACAAATCAGATAAGGATAAATCCGACAAGGACAAAGACGACAAAGACGAAGAGGACGCGCCCGAGTTCGACCTGCCCAACATGTCGCGCGTGGTGCCGTGGCAGCGCCAGCACATCGAGTTCACGTCGACGCGCTTCATCCCCGTCGTCAAGCGCCAGCAGCCGTCGGGCGTGATTGTGGTCGACGACACGGTGGGCGGCGACTACAAGATGATCAAGACGCTTCGCCAGGCGTCTAACCAGGAAGACGAGACGGAAGAGGCGCCGTTGCCGCAGCCGTTTGTGCTTAAACAGAACTAGTTTTGTATAATTAGTTTACAGACCGGAAAAATAGATAGTTATTTTTCTTCTTTTTTCTCTTTTTCTTTCTTTTTCTTTCTTTTTTTTCTTACTAGGCCGCCAAGGCCGGCCTGTACCCGCTTCGCGGTAACGGAAATCGCGAAGCGAAGCTGTTTGACTTGTCAAACAGCCGAAAAGAAAAAGAAAGTATCATTCATTAAGTATTTACAACGTTAGTCGGACGTAGTTTACAGAAACCGCCGGAGAGCTGCGCCGGTCTCTTTGTCCTGGGCAATGCCATGGGCCTGTCGTCTTGCTCGTTCCCGCGCCTTCTTCTCACGCTCTAAGGCCGCTTGGACCTTCAGTTTACGCTCGTCAATAACATTCTGCGACTTCTTGCGCAGTAGGCGCCGGATCCCTGAGTTCTTGCCCCGGATATGCGTGCGGGGTGCCAGCTTGGCTTCCTCGGCCTGCGCATCCTGCTCCTGCTTGGCCTCGGCGCCGGCCGCCGTTAGCCGCTCGGGCACCGCGCGCCCGGAAACGTTGCCGATCACATTCGGGTCCAGCGAAATCATATCCGGCTGCAGTTTCTCCAGGAGACCCCGCACTTCGGTCTCGCGACGGCCCGACCGCGTCGCCCGCATGTAGGGATTCGCTTCCAGGGCATCGATGTTGGCCTCGCCGGCGCCAGGCACAACAATACTGTCGAACCCAGTAGTATGGCCGAGCCCGAGAATATCCTCAAACGGGGCAAACCGAACGCTGTCGATCTGCTGGCCGGGAACTAAATGGTTCATGTAGGGTGCGGAGACTTTCGGCCCGCTGCGGGTCAATACATCTTTCCAGATCTGCACATGCGGGCCCCACCCCACGGCCAGCAGACCGGTATCGGAAATCGAGAGCGACGACGCAGGGGTAGGCGAGTAGTACGATTCTAATTCCTTGAATGACCGGATATCCCAGATCTTCACCGACTGGTCCGACCCAGCCACCGCCATGTAGTTGCCGGAACGGTCAATAGCCAATGCCCGCACTGGCCCTCTGCTCGATTGCAACTTCACTAATGGCGCCTGCATGCTGGGGGCCCATAATGTCACGGTGCCGTTGGTGTGGCCGGCATGGACAACCGCATTATACCGGTTCTGGGCCAGGCACTGGGTCGGGCCTAACTTAGTACGGATTTCTGACACCAGCTGGCCGGTGGAAATGTCCTGGTATTTGATGAAACCGGTATTTCCGGCCGTCACCAGTAAATAGTGATAGGGAAGATAGTCCAGGCAGGTGGCTTCTATGTGATGCTTGAGCTTGTGCACCTCGGTGCCCTTATTGTCATAGATGAAGGTATATTTTTTCTGGGCCACCGCAAACATCTCGCCATCATTCTGGAGAAAACAGGCATCCCTAACCGTTTCATTAACGTTCAATTCACAGGAAAGATCGCCCTCTTTCCAATTGAACGCTGCAACATGGCCCTTGCGGCCCGCCAACAACAGATTGTTGCCGGTGATTGAGTAGTTGCCCTTATACGGCCCGAGCTGGTCCAACTTCAGTGAAAACTTCTTTTTGCGAGTAGACAAGTCTACGCCCTCGGCAATCTCCCGTTGGGTGACTTTAAACGTTTTTTCCATCTCGTTTTCGGGCTCTAGAAACCCCGTTTGCTCGAACAAAAGCTCTTCGGTTCCAGCAGCTTCCTCGGCAGCTCGCCGGGCACTGGCATCTCGCCTATCCATATAGGCCCGCAGCTTGCGGTCTTTTGCTTTTCCTGGTTTCTGCTTGACTCTTTGATATTTTTCCATGGTCATGCAAGGTTAAAAAAGATTATGTAAAATTTCATGATCTCTATACCAGTAACCAACTCGGCAGTGCTAGACAAAGAGCTGGTCTCCATCTAATTAAACCCCGAGATTCTCTTTTTTTTTACTAGACTTACAAGATCGACCTGTGTTTCCGCTTTGTGGAAGGCGATCTGGGCAAAAAAAAAAGTAGTGACACCCGAGGGATTCGAACCCTCGCATCCGGAGATACTAGCACCTGAAGCTAGCGCCTTAGACCGCTCGGCCAGAGTGCCTTAATTTTAATTTTCGAAAATTTCTATTAACCATGCTTCCATTCTTAGGTATTTCCAAAATTTTAAATATAACTATCCACCCAATCCTGGGCCCGCCAAATTTAAGTTTAAATTGATTAGGCTCGTAAACCTCTTGCAGATCAGTTCTAAAACCACTCAGATATATCCTCCTTGGCATGTTTTTCGTCAACCTGCCTGCAGAGTGAAATTTTCCGTCAGCACATGCTAAGAGAGGATCTCATCAGTGCCCCGGCGGAAAGCCTGGACCGGAAATGGTTCTTCTCTCGGTTTGCTGAATGTTTGGACTTTCTGAAATCGGCCTCCATTGCTGAACGCACTTTGGCAGCCGATACTGCTAGTGTTTGGTTGCAAAGAGCTCTGCAAATAGGCGATAACGAGGCCAGTCTAGCCGCAGTCAACCTACAAGATTTGGATGAAATTTATTACTTTGTGTGTGAGAATTGGAGCGATGCTCCTCCTGCTCTTTCAAATGCGCTTCGGGAGTTGTTCAGAAAAACTCTATCGCTGAAAATGAAAATCTATCCCCAAGAAAGCCTTGAGCCCTGGGTTCGCTATGTTATAACCTTTCCTACCACTAGCAAGGCGGTTTATCATGTTTTGGAGCCTTTAGGGAAGTTTATCCCCGATCCATATGCCTGGGGGCTTTCCCAGCCGTTTTATGGCCGGGCATTCGCATTAATGCAAACTCTGGAATATGCCAATGTGGTTGGCAGGGCTCTCGCTTCATTGCTAAGGTTCCGTGACCAGCCTGAAAAGGACTGGATTGCTTTATGGGCTCCCTATGTGTATGAATCGCTTCGGTCTCCTGCCCGTAACAATGTCCTGATTTACTTCTTGCCGTTGATTCTCCGTCAGAAACCGTCCTCGTTCCAGGCCTTCTATCTAGGAATGGATAATCGATCGGTAGAGGATGCTACGGGTTGTCTAAAAGTTGCCCACGAACTCGATCTTGATGTTACCTCGTTGCTGGATGATTCGTTAACTGATTGCCTGCATAGTGCTTCTCGGGCCCTGCGGTTTGAGGTGCTATCTCTGTTGCTGAACACCAAGCAATCATCAAAACCTATTCCTCAAACAGTCTATGAATTGCTGCAGAAGAATATAGATGTGTTGCTGGGCGAGGCAGATCCGAAATTCCGGAATCAGGTATACGGCGTGCTTCGCCAGTTTGTGTTCCGCATCCGAGCATCGACCTACAAAGAAACTAAAAATTATCGAGGTGAGGGCGAGCCTTTGCTGGTTAAAGAAGCCAAGACATTCTTAAATTGGTTCCTAAACTATCTGGCTCTGCTGCTCCGGCCAGGTACTCCTTATCGTTGCTTGGTTACTGGCTTTCAGTATATTGAACTATTGGTTACCTCGGGCCTCGATCACAACGTTGCAAAGACCCATTTTGAATCATCTCCCGTTCCGTTTGCTTTCTCTATCGCTATTTTCACCCCCGGTATTGTCCGCGACCTTATCAACAATATCCCTAATGACTATCAAGATATTCGTCAGGCCGCTGCCAATCTACTTGCCATGGCCCCTGCGCCAGTTCCATTTTTGTCTAGCGAAGAGGAGGTAGATGTGATTGCCAGCACTGCAAAATCGCTTATTGCGGGTGTTCGCGGCCGTCAAGGTGATGGCGGTGCTCGCGTCGCTCAATTGGTATACCGGTCTTATAAAGGCAACCGGCGCACCGAGTTCCTGGCCCATCTTATTGACGAGACCACTGAAAAGATTCGACTAGCCCAAACCAGTCTGGCGAGTGCTGTTCAGGACCATGGAATTCATGGATACTTCCAGTCGCTAGCTTTGATTGCCGAGGTTAGCGACTTTGCCGAGATCGATAAGAAACTAATCTACCAGTCGATCGACAATATTAAGCATATTTGGCAAGCCACAAAAGACGTTCTTACTGATGGCGCTCCTGAGGGCAATATTCCGATTTCCATTGATGGCGAGGAAGTAGCTGCCGGAAAATATGGAGCTCTCGGCCAAGTTATCCTGAGCTATTCGTGGCGAGCGGTACGTGAATCAACATTCTTGCTCACGGTTCTGATTAACCGGTATCCTGATTTCAGTGCCCAGGATCTTGAGGATTTCGGCGAGCTTTTGATGGACCAACTTACGTCTATTCGTCATAGAGGAGCGTTTTCCTCGGTTGCACCTGCTTTCCAGGCCTGCTGCGAGCGATGCTTCCGCACTGAAGGCGCTACTCATCTCCCCGGCAAGTGGCTTGATTTGCATATTGCCGATATCCAGGTAAACACGCAACTGATCACCCGGCGGTCGGCAGGCCTGCCCCTGTTGTTCACCAGCATCCTGTCTGCCTATCCCAAGCCCATGGAGCCAGCAGTCGATAAGGCTATGGCCAAGCTTTTAGAGCTGGCATCCAAGCCGGTTCCTGATGATGGCTCTACTAATCTTGATTTGCCCCAAGTGCATGCATTCAACTGTATTCGGGGTATTCTATCCGAGTCTGCATTGACAAAAGCATCTATCGGCCAAGTTGAGCCGTCTTTGGTGCAAGCGATTCTCGCATTCGATAGCTCTACCTGGGCGATTCGCAACTGTGGCGTTATGCTCTTTTCCACCCTTCATAACCGGTTATTTGGGGTTCGCGGCGCTCCTATGTCGGCGCGGGTCTTTTTCGGCCGGTTCAAGTCAATCAAGGAACTGCTCTACAGCCATCTCGATCGCTACGTTAGGGAACAGGCTTCAGCTGAACTAGAAACTGTTTATCCTGTGTTGTCTTTACTGATCAGGCTGCAGGCGGTAGGCGATTATGACGGTTTGCTAAAGTTTGAGGACCCTATCTGCAAGTTGCTGGGCAGTCCAATCTGGAAAATCAGAGAGATGGCCGCGTGGGTGCTTGCCTCAATTGTGCGAAAGAGTTCGGTGCAGGATACTGCTACCCAGTTACTGAAAACTGCCCCTGGCGAGCAAAACCGACTGCATGGTCATCTGTTAGCCATCAACGCGCTCGCGAAATCAGTTGATTTAGCCAACAATGACCTGTTTTTGGATACTCTTGTCGACGTGGCTCCCACTATTTACGATGCGAATCCCTGTTTTGAAACTAAAATTGAAAGCTTCAAGTTGCTGCAGACAGTTGGCCTCCTCCCGGCTTCAGAGGTCGTTGGTGTACCCAGGCTAAATCCTAGTGAGCGGGTCCTGAAGGCGATGATTGCCGTTCAGCAGTTATCTGAAAGCAGCAACGTACCTGAATTGCTGTCTGGAGATGATCAAGATGTACATATTGCTGTTCTTAAGCATATTCGACAGTGGCCAGCCCTGGATAGCGAGATAGTGGCCGCTGCCTACCATCTGCTGAAAACTTCCACAGTTGTCGACGTGCGTATTGCGTGTTTGGATGTCATTGGTAGCCAATTAACATACTCTCAGCTGTACCCGTTACTGGATACTTCGGAGGCTGAATCGGTGCGTCAAAAGGGCCTTGAGTACCTTGGTCTGACAGCCGGCTCGGGCTCTTTAGACCAGCAACAGCAATGGCTGCAGCTCGTGCTACAGTTCTCTCCTGATGACTGCCCGATAACCAGCCGGAAGGCAGCTCTTGACTCTATCGCCCGGTTTGTTTCAGTTAACCCTTCTCCCGAGGACCAGCAGATCAGGGATACTGTCTACTACGAAGTGTACATGCTACTATCGGACGATGACGAGCTGCTGCGCGATTTGGCCGCCAAAGTATCGTGTACAATTTTAGGTGCCGATGGGTGGGCATCGCGATACTGCGAAGTGCCTATTTTAAAGCTTATTTCGCCTGTGTTTCTTGCCACTAAACTAGCGGGCAGTGAGGACTTGGTGAAGCAAGTAGAGGCCGCTCTTCAGACTGATGAGACATTGTTTGTGGTTGAAAAGCCTAATTTGTATCGCAATGAGCTACTGCAGATCGCGCAGCTGCACGAGTATGCTAGTAAACTGTCTACTGATACGGAAGCTGCTGAGCAACTACTGAAGGGAATTGATACAAAGACTCCTCTTGGATGGTCTTCTAATGCCATGGTTGTTCTTGTAAATACGCGGGTTACTGCTATAGTTTAATGGTCTGTGCCAAGTGCTGACCTAATAACCACCCCCGACTTTGTCAGCTGAAATTTCAGGCACCTAAAATAGGAACCCAATAAACCCAGTCCCAATTGTTGAACTTAGCTGCACTGGGTCATGCATGCATATCTCTATAGGCTATAGGGGAGGATACCCAAGATTAAAGCCGGGTAACCAAACAAGTAAAGATCATAAACTAGCTATTAAGCTAACGCCAATACCAGTGCCAAGGCACTCCTTGGCGGGCCTAGGCCTGTCCCCAACTGGCCCCCAATCGATAAGCGGTTGGGGTTAATCAGGGTTGGGTCTGCAGCCAACGCAGATCAAGATTACGTAGAGAGGGTTTTTTCTTTCCCCGCGAACCAGTTTCTAGTCATGACCCTCGACAATGAGAAGTTGATACATGTGCGCACTGTGCCTGCGCCTGAAACGGCCCTGCCCAAAGCGGGTGCCGGCCATGTGCGGGATCTCGAAACATACCATCGAATGTATAAGCAGAGCATCGAGGACCCCGAGACGTTTTTCGGCACTCAGGCCCGCGACAATCTGGCGTGGCTGCGGCCGTTTGATCAGGTCCTGCACTCGCCTGCTGGGTTCACCAACTCGCCGGTGTGGTTTGCCAACGGCCAGATCAACGCGGCCGCCAACTGTGTGGACCGGCATGCGTTTGCCCACCCGGACAAGCCGGCCATCATTTACGAGGCGGACGAGCCCGGCCAGGGCTACGTGCTGACCTTTAGCGAGCTGCTCACCAAGGTGTGCCAGCTGGCTCAGTTGCTGCAGTCTCTGGGCGTGCGCAAGGGCGATGTGGTCACTATTTATTTGCCCATGATCCCCGAAGCCGTAATTGCCATGCTTGCCGTGGCCCGTTTGGGGGCCGTGCATTCGTGCGTGTTTGCCGGCTTTTCGCCCGGTGCGCTCCGCGACCGCATTCTCGACGCTTCTTCCGAGATCGTCATCACCACCGACCAAGGGTTCCGGGCTACCAAGGTGATTGAGACCAAGAAGATTGTCGACGAGGCTCTGGAGCAGTGCCCCAACGTCAAGAGCGTTGTTGTTGTTGAACGGACTGGCAAGGGCGTTGTGGTTCCTGGCCGCGATGTGAACTACAGCGAGGCGGCGAAGTTCAAGTCGTTCTGCCCTGCCGAGCCCGTGGACTCCGAGCACCCGCTGTTTTTGCTTTATACGTCCGGGTCGACCGGTAAACCCAAGGGTATGCAGCACTCGACTGCCGGGTACCTTCTGGGTGCGTTTTTGACCGCTAAACATATCTTTGGTCTGTCACCGGAAGACATTATGTTCACGGCCGGCGACATTGGCTGGATCACCGGCCATACCTATGCCGTGTACGGCCCGCTATTAGTGGGCGCTACCACCGTGATTTTCGAGTCAACCCCCGTGTACCCTTCGCATACCCGGTACTGGGATATTGTTGACCACTACAAGGTCACGCAGTTCTACGTGGCGCCCACTGCGCTGCGGCTGCTGCGCAAGTATGGCACCGAAGACATCAAAAAGTACGATCTGTCGTCGCTGCGCACGTTGGGCTCGGTCGGCGAGCCGATTGCCGAGGAAGTCTGGGAATGGTATTTCCTGAACATCGGCCGCGGCCGCTGCACCATCTGCGACACCTACTGGCTGACCGAGAGCGGCTCGATTCTGTGCTCGTCGCTGCCGGGCGTGACGCCCATGAAACCGGGTGCTGCCGGGTACCCGTTTTTCGGCATTAAACCGGCCATCATCAACCCGGTAACCGGCGAGGAAATCACTTCCCGGCCCGCCGAGGGTGTGCTGGCCATTTCGCAGCCCTGGCCGTCGATGGCCCGCACCATTTTCGGCGATTACAAGCGGTTCCTCGATACCTATCTCAACCCGTATCCCGGCCACTTCTTTACTGGCGACGGCGCGGCTATCGACAACGACAACTATGTGTTTGTGTCGGGCCGCGTCGACGATGTGGTCAACGTGTCGGGCCACCGGCTATCGACGGCCGAGATCGAGGCCTGTTTCCTGGAGGGCCAGCTCGACAACAAGCCGATGATTGTCGAGAGTGCCGTAGTAGGTATCGAGGACGAGACCACCGGCCAAGCCATCATCGCGTTTGTGGTGCTCGAGGCCTGGCTCCGCAAGGAGATCGAACAGGCCGTGCATACCACTGCCGACATGTCGCGGGCAGCGGTGATGCTTGTCCGCAAGGAGATCGGGCCGTTTGCATCGCCTAAACGGGTGTTTGTAGTTGATGATCTGCCCAAGACCCGGTCGGGCAAGATCATGCGGCGCATTCTCCGCAAGATTGTTGCTGGCGAAAAGGACCAGCTGGGCGAGCTGTCCACATTGAGCAACCCGCACATCATTGATGGCTTGGTTGCGGCTGTGGAAAGCCATCCTTAAGCTCTTTTTTTTCGGGCCCTGTTTTTTTTCTGTACAGATTCACAAATAGTGTATATTTTTCTCTTTCCTAGTAAACTGCCTTGGCGGCCTTTTCAATGGCTTCTTCAATGCTGTTGCTCACACTCTGCAACGCATGCGCAATCATCAGGTTATCGACGTTGTCAAAGTCTTCAACCATATGCTTGTCTATGCCTTCGGCTCGCTGGGCATACTGCCGGCTATCGGAGGTGAACGCAAAGATAGGTTTTCCTTTGCCATAGGCATATCCGATCTCCCATACAGTGCCTGCGTCGGCAGAGGGGCCTCTAAAGGGACTAATATTGGCCACCACGGCATCACAAGCGTCGATCATGGCTACATTAGTAGTAAAGATCGAAAGCGACATATCCTGCTTGGGCGCGGCAGGCACCTCGTTATCAATAGGAATCAGAGCTTTAACGCCGTTTTTAGAGGCAATTGCTCGAGCCTGGTCGGCCAATTCCCGGCCGTTCTCGAAAAACACATCAGGGCCGGCTATATAGATAGACATTGAAGTGGCCTTATCTAGTCACCTAATCAGGTAATCTGTGGGGGACCTCGGGTTAGATACGGGTTGGATACCATGGTTATGGGTTGACTACGGGGCAGTTTCTTTTTCTTTTTTTTCTTACTAGGCCGACAAGTCGGCCTGTAGTTCCGCTTCGCGGAAGGGGAATTGAGTTTGGGGTAATAAAATTAAGTTCCTGGCTGCTTTTGGTGTGTTTTTATGAGATGCCTATAGTTTATCCTGTTGAGTATACCCCTGCCCTTATAGTCCCCAATAGGCAACGAACGGGCCCCAAAATCCCGTAAGACCGGCTAATATTCTCAGTTATTCTCGGTTCTTCCTGGTTTGTCCAAACAATTGATATCTCAGAGTGTAAAGTTTCTCCTGCAACCAACCACGAAGTGGGGTCGGCCGGAAGGTGGGGGAGCCGTCGTGTGATTAGTGGTGAGTCGGCCCGGCTCGGCTTGGTCAGACACCCTCGCAGCCTGTAAACCGTTTCGGTCGACCATGTACGAAGATCCGTTGGCCGAGTGGGCTTTTAATTTACCTGAGCCAGTTGTGGACGCATGCAATTGGCTCGGGCTGCGCGAATTGCCCGCCCACTTGCACGAGGTTCTCCTGTTTCTCGGCATCTACACGGGCATCTATCTGCTGTCGCCGATGATCTCCCCGGTCTACGTTCCCCAATACCAGCGGCTGGATGCTCGCACGCAGGTGAACTTCGATATGCATGTTGTTTCCCAGATCCAGGCCGTGTTTCTGTGCGCCGCGTCGTTCCCGTTGTTTTTCGATAAACACCTCGATTCGCTGACCTCCAGCACGCCATACGCGCAGATGGTGACGGCGGCGGCCATTGGCTACTTTATCTGGGATCTGTACGTGTCGTGGCGGCATATGAATTTGTTTGGGTTCGGCTTTTTCGCCCATGCCTTGGCGGCTTTGTTCACATTTGTGAACGCGACCAGGCCGTTTCTGATGAATTATAGCGCCCCGTTTATGTGGTACGAGGCGTCTACCCCGTTTGTAAACAACCACTGGTTTGCATCGCATGTCCCCGGGCTTGTCTCCGAGCAGTTCCAGCTCATTAATGGCCTGTGCTTGGTAGGCGTGTTCTTTGCATCCCGGTTAGTGGCCGGGCCCATCAATGGGTTCTATCTCTTCAAGGAGGCGTTTGAGCGGCCTCCGCAAGGGATTCCGCAATGGGTAGTAGTTACGGTATTGGGGTCCTATTTGGTGCTGTCCTTCCTGAATGTGATGTGGTTTACCAAGATGATCCGCCTAGCCCGTCGGCAGCTCAGCAAGAAGAAGAGCGATTGATTATGTTTTGTCTATTCTATCAATTGTTTGGCCTGCTGGTAGGACGGCCTGTCCAGGCTGTTCAATGCTACCTTGATATCTGTATTAATGTCTTGAATCAGATCGTCCAGCGAGTCGTAGGACTGCTCGTTGCGAATGAATCCCAGCACCACCAACTTGATGGTGGCTCCATAGAATGAGTCTTTAAATTGATGGATGATATGCACCTCGGCACTCTTTTGTTCATTCTTGAAAAACGGGTTCCAGCCTATCGACATCACCATAGGAAACACGGTAGCTTCGTCTTCTCCTAGTTCGCTGCCGTAATTGAAATCCACTTGCCGCGAGCTGTTGGCCGTCTGGTGAACCTGCTGCTCTTTGGCTTTGGCTTGGTTATGAACAGATGCCCATCCAAAATACACTCCTGGGTCTAATTGGTCTAAGGCTCCAGGAGGGATATTTGCCGTAGGGCAGCCCAAATCCGAGGATCCGCGACCAAACCCGGCTTGTACGGGGGCATTTACTACTATCGGATATGGAGGCTTAGCTGGTTCGGGGCCTACCACCAACGGTCTTCCTGATTGGGTTCCCTTTTGGGTTCCCTTTTGGGTTCCCTTTTGGGTTCCCGATTGGGCTGCCATTTGGGCTCCCGTTTGGATTCCCATTTGAATTGTCAGCAGTGGGGGCGGGGGGGGATGAGACAGCCGTTACTGGGAAGGGAGGGAAGGGCGGGGGATCACAGGGCTTTGCCCAGGTTTGGGACTTTTGACAGCAAGGTTTAGGGCCCATGTTTTGATTTCCGTAAAGAGCTGCAGGACGCGCCCCGCCCGAGTAGGCCTATTCCAGTAGGTATAGACGCTTGGCGCGATCTGTGGAGGACCCTATAGCTTATCGGGGCGTGAAACTCGATTTTGCAATATTTTGGGCGGCCTCGCTCCCCCGGAATGCCTGCATTCCATGCCTAGTCGTGTGGCCGAGCCACCCTATTCCATAGCAACAGAAACGTCAAGGGATAGGGTGGGAATAATGCGCAGCACTCATGCAAAAAAATATGCGTGCCGCAATGGTAGTCTCCTCAATACCACCCAGGGATCGGCGATAGGTTGTTGTTCTTGTCTATTTCTGGCCCCGGCGTCCATCCCCCCCATGCTTAAAATTATCCATCATTGGTGGTTGCCAGTGTTTTCTGCCATCCTGTGGTGGGCAATGCTCATTGCTCTGCTGGTGTGCTGGGCAGTGCAGGGCTACCCCATTTACTATTTCGTCAACCCCGCTAAGCATATCTTATACATTTCCGACATCGCGGCCACCAATCTGCAGGGCATTTTCATTGCCGGCGCTGCTAGCCAGGGTCTGCTGTTTGTCCTGGGACTTGCATCCGAGCGGCTGCTGCGACATAACGGCCGTTTGCGACCTAACTTGCGGCGCCGGGAAAAGAATTCGTCGTACGTCGCCATTGCGCTTGCTGTTATTGGTGAGCTGGGCATTTTGTTTGTGTCGATTTTCAATACCCATGTGTTTCCCTACGTGCATACCGCCATGTTGGTGGTGTTTATTGTGTTTGTGGGCTTCTCCACTATCGCATCCATGTACGAGTACTTCTACCTGGACAAAAACTACCCCGAGTACCGCTATGTATCGTTCTCGGTGTGGGTCAAGGTAGTCTGGTTTGTTATTGAGCTGTGTCTGGCCATCACGTTTGCCGTTTGTGGCTGCTATAACCGGACCATCAATGCTGCTGCCGTGCTCGAATGGACAATTTCCTTTATCTATCCTTTCTACACCCTTACCATTGCATACGATCTGTTCCCTGCCCGCAACACTCAGAAGGGCTATCATAACGGCCGCTACCCGAGCCCGTATGCAAAGGACGATAACTCGCAAGACCAACAAATGCGCGAGATCCCCATCTCGGACCCTTATATGGCTGAGCCCCAGCATGCTGGTTATGGATCGCAGGCTTCTGACCCCAACTACCCTGCTCCTAGCTACCAGCCTCGCCAGGAAACCACTGCGTACTACCGTTCGACTGAATACACGACAGAATGAACGATTGTCCGCTGGGTTCCTGATACCTTTAGTTTCTTATCTCATTTAGCTTTTTCTATTCATTTAACACCCATCAGGAGCGGCAGGGCCTTCCACTGTTCTCTTGCACCCAATATAGGATTTTTGGGCCTTTGTTCTCTATGTCTGATTAGTTTTAACTTTACTGTTTGTGAATGGTTGTGTATGGTTGGTTTTTAGTTGGTTTTTAGTGTTTTTGGTTGGTTTTTAGTGTTTTTGGTTGGTTTTAGTGTTTTAGTACAAGACATATCTACATACTTGACTTTGCACGACAAGTAGACCCCTGGTCCTAGTGCTTATCTGTGCTGGCTTTAAAATAATACGTTTGGTTGAACCCCGTTCACTCCAAGGCATCTAGTGGTTGCTTTAATCGTACTTCTTGCCCATAACGGCCCGAGTGCCGTAGTAGAGCGGGGCGGCCACGCAGGTCAGAGAGAACATCACGTAGAAGGGGTAGACGATCAGCTTCGAGCGGGGACTGCGCATCCACAGAGGCACGGACTTCTTGGACTGGAAAAGCTTCTGGTACTCGAGCACACGGTTCTGCATTTTTGGGCCAATGACAGGTTACTAAAGTGGTGACCTGATTTTAGGTCCCGGGGTAAGGGCGTAAAGGGGCCGGGGAAGGGCTGGACACTCTGGAAGTCCTTTAGTCGGTTTCCTTTGTTTTTATGGTTTAGTTGGGTTTTCTTTCTGATTGTTTTTGTGGTTATTTTGTTTTCCCTAAATAGTGGTAGCATATCGTACTGTATATGTTGGTGGTCGCAATGCTTTCTGGATTTACACCTACTAATTAGGGTGCATACATTGGGTTGCTAGACACTAATCAGAATCAGTCCTAGTGAATTTGCATTAATATCAAGATTTAATTAGACAACACAAAAAGACACGCATACCACCACATACAACCAATAAACTAGCAAACCAGTCATTTAATTGACCAATTAGATACTCTAACCCCTCCATATAGTCACCTATTCCGCGAAGCGGAACTACAGGCCGACTTGTCGGCCTAGTACCAAAAAAAGAAAAAAAAAGTAAGAAAAGAAAAAAGAAAAACCAAAAAAAGAACTATAGATGGTAGATGGTAACTACGAAAGATACTTGGCGGCATGGTCGACATGGTCGGTGGCAAACGTGCTCACAAAGTAGTACAAATGGTCGTAGCCGTCATGCATGCGGAGATGCACCTTATTGGCAAACTCGCTCTTGGCAGCAGCGGCCACAAAGTTCTCGGGAAGCAATTGATGCTGCTGGTAGAACTTATCGGCCCGGCCAACATCGATCAGAATGGTCGGAGTAGGTCCCTTGTACTTGGTGATCAGGTCGGTAGCATCATGCTCGGCCCATTGACCGTCGGTATCGGGGCCTAGATAGCCCGTGAATGCCTTCTCACCCCAGGGACACTTGCTAGGATTGCAAATAGGAGCAAACGCAGACACGGACTTGTAGAGACCCGGGTACCGAAGGAAAAGAGTCAGGGCACCATGGCCGCCCATCGAGTGTCCAGTGATGGAGACGTTCGAGCCGTCGAGCTGCGGGAACTGCTTATACAAAGCCTCCGGCAGCTCGCGGACAACATAGTCTTCCATGCGGTAATGAGCGGCCCAGGGCTCGCGGGTAGCATTCAAATAGAATCCGGCCGAGGTCCCGAAGTCCCAGGACTCGTCTTGGCCGGGGATATCCAGCCCCCGAGGCGACGTATCAGGGAAAACAATCGCAATTCCTCTCTGGGCGGCCCGGGCAATCAGGAACCCTTTCTCTGCCCCGGTATCAGGGTTACAAGTGAGACCAGCAAGGTAAAACAGGACCGGCACCTTTGATTCAGGCATAGAGGGCAGAAACAGGTTGAGCCGCATCCCGCACCCCAAGGTTTCGGAAGTATGGGTAATTTTCAGCAATTGGCCCGCAAACGCTCTGGTAGTTTCCTCGACCTTCATGTCAACTTTGCTAGTCGATTAACAGCCGATTGCTGAGTTTCGTGGATTCACCTAACCCCGAGATCTGGACCGAGGACAAGGACCGAGGACAAGGACCGCAGGACGGCAGGACCGACTGGCTCATAGGACTGCATAGCAACTAGAACAGGGATGCTATAAAACAATATGTACAACAAATATTAGCATCTTAACAAAACTCACGGGGCCAGCGAGGTGAGTGTTTTGTGAAGGGCAAGGACCCGCTTGCGAAGCGAGGAATTGTGCCTTTTCAAGGCGGAAAAACAGGCCTTGGACTCGCCGCGAGACTCGAGCATATCACTAAGAGCGCGGCGGAATTGGTAGTCGAAATAAATGTCGGGTTTATCGGAGATAACCGCCTCGACTACCGGGGTGACCGGCTGGTGAAGGGCCACATGGGCTCGCAGAACCATCTGCAAACTACAACTATCATGATTGCTGGCCGTGTACCGCATACTCTCCGAGTTAGACCGAAGCGAGTCGATAACACTGATAGTATCCCGAGGTCGTCCGCACTGGAGAAACAGGTTGCCAATGCGGGTAAGCTGCGCGCGATCATGTTGCAACAGAGGGTACTGAGCCAGATACTCAGATACAAGCTGCAGCCCCGCCTGTTGCACCATATCACCTTGGCCCGCGCCCAAAAGCGACCGGAATTCTAATTCGAGCATCGCCAAGTCGGTGCCGGCGCAATGCCGAGGGTAGCCAGCAGCGACCATGCGCGACACCAGCTGATCGAGCTCGGCTCGGAGATTCGCCGATGCCAGCGCGCTGAACACGCCAACAAACAAATAATAAGAAGGGAAATAGCCTCGCCGGAACATCCCGTCCAGAGTAGCCAGACAGCGATCCGGCGTCGAAGACGACACGTCCGACCACAGTTTATCCAAACCATGGACATATCTATCGCCCGTCAATGATGGACTCGGCTCTCCTCGTCGCGAAACCTGGGGATTGGCACTAAAAATAGAGGGGTACCGCCGCACCAGCTCGCGGGAAAGCAATATCCCCGACTCATTATCGATGATCCATCCTCGCGACCGACATAGCCGTAGCCAGTTCTCGAGAGGGACATCCGGGTAATGCGAAGGCAGGAATGTGAGCAATATATTAGTGATTTTAGGACTGATTTCAATCCCGAGTTCCTGCAGATGCGACATAACAGCCTCCACCGATGCCAAATCGCCGTCAATGGCATAATGACGGAGAGCCCACCGATAGGGCACATCCAGCAGGAATTTCAGGTCGCTTCCAGGCGTGATATCTTTTACGCGTGCTTGAATAACTCGGCCGAGCTCAAGAGCCTCGCTGAACTCGCCGCTAATATACCGTCCGTAAAGAGCGGCTTGAAGCACTCTAGGGGACCCCAAAAGGTTCTTGGAGCGACAAAACTGGCGGACTTTTTCAGCTCGTTGCGAATCCCTAAGGACAAGGAACCCCAGAAGAGCCGTTCCCGATAATGCGGCTAGCGAATCAGCGAGTTGTTGGCTCGGCGAATTAACTGCTTTCCAGAACACATCGTCGAGATGTTCTGCGTTCTCAGACATGCGGAAACACACCACCATGAACTGGAGAATTGCTTTAGTGGAAATCCTGTCCAATGACTGGATCACTAGAGCCTTTGAGGAAGTATAGTCTCCGCCTAGATAAAGGCCTCTTATAACCCATCTTAAGGCCACTGGATGGTCATGGATAGCCGGGGTATGGACATAAATAGCCTCGGCATCCTTCAGACGGTTCGTGGAAACGGCTTGCCGCAAATCATAAATAGCCTGGCCCACTGTTTTATCGCCTGCTAATGCGTGGCTGCCAGGAACGGTTTTCGGTTGGGGTCCACTATAAGCGGGAGCCAAAGGGGTAGGACTGGAGGGATGGAGGAGAAAGTCCAGGTCCCTTCGGGTAGTGGATTTGCTATAAAGCCGATACCCCATATCTCGCCACCGGTGCCAGGGCGGCCCGGGCGGCCAGCGCCAGGCCTGGCTACGAGCCAGCGACATTTTTCACAAATTGGGGAGAGGACCAGGGTAAGGGCTACGGCCAACCCCGATTGGAAAGGTGATTATATTAGTGGCCTAGATTATCATGCAGGTGAAATGAAACAAAAATATGGGGTGATATCACTTTTGGCTGAGTCAAAACCGAAAGGTCCCGCTGCTGCCGTACCACATATCAATTGGTCCATCCTTAAAGGCGTTGATCAAGTCTGAGATTTGAAATGGGCCGGGGCCGAATTCCCAAGGCATGTGATCACTGCCGGAACAATAAAACCCGATGCCATGTTCCTGAAGACGAACTTTCCTGCGAAAAATGCACTCAGCTGAAGATTGAATGTTCTTTGATCCGCACGGCCGGGCAGGCCACTCGTCCGTCGCTAAGTGCAGTGTTAGGACCTTTCCCCGCCCCAATGGCTCATGAACCGAACATGGAACGCATTCAGGTGCAGGTAGATCGCATGTTATCTTTGATTGAGGTCCATAATGGCAATGTCGATCAGATGCGCATTCAGAAGGAGGCCGCCGAGGCCGCGGCTGCGGCGGCTGCCGAAAACGCCAGTAGGACTCTTGGAGGTCCCTGCATGCACTTGCAGTTGCCGGTGAATGCCAATAGCACCGGGAACATGTATTCTGGGGTATCATCAGTGAACGGTCAGGCAAGTCATGCATCGAATCACTCAAGTGGATCGAATCACTCAAGTGGTTCGAATGGATCAGGATCGAGTGGATCGAGTCAGTCGAATCAGTCGAGTGGATCGAGTCAGTCGAGTCCGAAATCTACCCCTAATGGGTTTGTGCAGAGCCCTGCTTTGCGAAATAGTAGCTATTTCTTCCAGACTTCGCCAGCCAGTTTCATGAACTATATGATCGCCCCCAGCTTTCTCCCCCAGGTCTACAGAGGCCTTATGATTCAGGGCACTACCTGGGCCGTCAATCCCAATAACAACATTATTTCCACCGGGATTCTCAGTATGGACGAGGTCGCCAATCTGCTGGCCCACTTCAAAGAGAACTATAACCACTGGGTGCACTTTGATCACAGCGGCACTCCGTTGGAATTGGCCCATCGCCTTTTGGCATCGTCGAACTTCCTCGTAGCTACGTGCTGCGCAGTTGCTCTGCGATACGGCCAGCCCGAGCTGCGGGCCCGAGCGCTCATGCGCTTGCTAGGCCATATCCAGGTCGAGTTCCAGATCGCCCAGCTCCAGCCGGTGCAAACAATTGAGTTTATCCAGGCAGTCACCATCATTGCCAACTTCGGCGATACGTTAAGCCAGGGGCCTATCGTGTTTGATCCTTGGTATATCTCCAGTGTGGGCATTCACCATATCACGCAGCATGCCAAGGCCAATGCCAACGACGAGAATTCGCTGTTGATCTGTCGGTTGTGGAACAACCTGGCCAATATGCACTTGTTTTCCTGCAATACTACCGGCCGGCAGTGTTTGTTGGATGCGGCATCGGTGGTGGTGTTCCGCGGGGTGATGAACCAGAGCATGTGCAGTCAATTCGATATGTGCATTCTGGCCGAGATTGCCGTGCAGTTCACTGCCTACCGCTACTTCAACTTCCACATGACCTACGACGAGGTCAAGACCGAACTGCGGACCTGGGAAGAGGACTGGCGCTTTCTCACTAGCGAGCACGGCATCCAGTTTGCCGATGCCATCCATATCTATATATTCTTCCTGGTCGAGCTGCACAACTCGTTGCGGACTCCGCGAGATACGATGGGCATGACCCATGGCAATGTGCTGGAGTTGGCGTTTTATCACGAGTCGGCAGCATCGATTGCTCGCCATGTGTCTCAGCTCACCAATACATTGTATTCGTTGCTGGAGACGGTGAATGCCGACTTCTTTGCCTTTCTCAGCGACCAGCTGCACCAGATCGGCATGATTGCGTCAACATTTATCCTGCAGCTGTGCGCCATTCTCATGAAACAGGCCCTGCTGCCCGCAGAAGCGACAATAGCCGATAAGGCGGTCCAAGTGGTGGGCCAACTGGCCAATCGGTTTGCGGCAGTTAGCCAGACGATTGACGATGCGCCCTACCGGCATAGCTGTGCTCTCAAAGAGCTGGGCAATCGTCTTCAATTATACAACTGATAAGTAGTCAATATAAATATCTATATGATGCTAAGTGGATATTTTGTAGACCTTATGGCTGAAAACATCGCCTTCCTCAATACCTCGCTCGTCATTGTCGATAGCGATCCGTTGCGGCATAAAACCAAACATAAGATCGTCGTCTGCCTTGAGCAGCTGGGTCAATGTGAGGTCAGACGACGGCTGGTAATCGGAGTTAATGTAATAGCGGCCCTTGCGTTTGGTGATGCGGCCCTTGCGCAATGTTCTCTGCAACGCCCGCGTTGCACTGTGTTTAAAAGCGGCATCGATCTTGCCCTTTTTGCGTTCCACCGTCGACCACACATCATTAAGAGCAATTCCCGACGGGAACTCGGACACAACCTCGGATACCAGATCCTCATAATTGCGGCGATGTTGGGGCCGCAGCCCACCTTTATTGCAGGACGAGGTCTGCAGCTTAGCGACGATTTCGTCGGCTTTAGGCGAATACAACGGCAACTGGGGATCGAGCGTTTCCGCGTAGCGGATGAGCTGGATCAGCTGCGATTTCGACAAAGAGGATAAGTATGCCATCCGCACATCGGGCTCGAGGTCGGCCGGGGTTCGACCGGTTTCCAACGGCTGATCGTGCTGCTTGGAAGAACAGCTATTACAGAACCACCTCGCTTCGGGGATTTCTACAACGATCCGATCAATTGGCGGGTAGTGGCACATTTGATGGAAGGGATTATTGCAATTATCGCAGAATACAACCTCATTTCCCTTGGTGCGGTTGCCTCGCTTGCATTCACGACACACCTGGTCGGCCATGCCGTAATGGATTATTCACCTGCAGAATTTCATGCATTTTTTTTTCCAGTCATATATTGACTACCAACCGAGGCGAAACGCCTAATGACAAATTTGGAAGTCCAACCCAAGTTCCAGAACCGAAGAAACCACTTGCAGAGGCATAAGGCAAAGTCCATCACGATGTGGTGCAAAAGTTAGTGCTTTTGCCAAGTTGGTTTTGGTTTAATTGCGGTTGGTAGTAGTATAAACCTTTTTAAATAGCACCATAGATTGCCAACGGATGAAATCGCGACATTATTGGTGACGCTACGAAATTGCGAATCCCACCAGCGATGAACCTATCGAGATCGCCGGAAAAACCCAGGGAGCCGAAAATTAGTAGCAGGAGCAGTTAAATCGAAGAAAACGGCCGGTTACATAGAACTATAAAAGTAAGTTACATTTATGGAGTGAGGTATGGCTGCTTCTGGACAAGCCCATGTAATTTTCCTCATTCCTAACGGTCAAATATGTAGGGATCGATTTTGACACGGGCACCCATGCAATGCACGCCCACCCCAGGGTTGGGGGACCATTTGGGGCGTTTCAAGTCAGGGTTGCGGAGCTGCAATGCAGGTTTCATCAGCGGGCAGCCGTGGCTGTTAGCCGAAGAAGATTGCGGCTCAGACCAATAATAACCGGCCGGCCCAAAGAAGGGTAAATAACCTATTATGAGCCGATGTAAATAAGCCCCGATACCCCATAAGCGGCTCGATTTGCCAAGATATTATCGATCTAGCTATTTTAAGCCATAACACATAGCTAGCATAGTTTAAATACCGTCACTCGCCACCATTTCAAAGGGAATGCCGCTATTTGATTGGTTATTTCCGAGCGGGCTACCGCGATCTTGGGAAACATTCCTGCCCCACAATGGCGATGCTTTCATGTCGGCGAAGATCAACCCTTGCCGCAAAATACCAGTCGGCGGGCGCGTGAGATGGGGCCATTTTATACGTAGAGGAGTCGTAGCCAGTTGATCAGTGGATCAATAGATTCAGATTTTAATTTGACGCGTAGATATCCACTGATGACCCCGGGAAAGTATGTCTGAAACATGCATTTGTCGGTGCTCATCTTGATCGGGGTGCTTTTGTTTATGCATAGCTACATTCCGGAGTTGTGTAAGGCAGTGCAGCGGACAAACTATATAAAGCTCCCCCCTGGTAAGATACTGGTTTCCGTATCCGTCACTCTTTGACCCTTCACCTTCTTTATTTCTAATGGTTGCCGTTAACATGTTCGCTCTCCCCGCCGTCCTGGCCGTCGCTGCTGCTGCCACCTCGGTGGTCACCTCTACCGACCACGAGACCATCACCTCGTGCGGCCCCGAGGTCACCAACTGCCCCGGCAAGTCGACCTCTTCTACCCCTGCTGCCGTCTCGGTGGTGACCTCGACTGATCTCGAGACCATCACCTCGTGCGGCCCTGAGGTCACCAACTGCCCCGGCAAGTCGACCGCCGCTGCTACCTCTTCTACCCACGGCTACACCAACAGCACTTCTACCTCGCACGCCGCCGCTGCCTCGTCTAAGAAGGCCAGCTCGGTGAACGCCGGCAGCTCGGTCAAGACCACCGTTGCCGCCGCTGCTACCACTGCCAACACTGCTGCCCACGTCACTGCCGCTGCCTCCAGCCAGGACATCACCACCCTGATCACTGTTGTCCAGGGCCAGACCATCACCGTGGTCGGCCACAAGAACACCACCTCTGCTACCGCTTCTTCTCCTGCCGTTGTTGCTGCTAACAGCACCAGCGTGGTTGCTGCCAACGCTGCTGCTGGCCCCGTTGCCATCGGCGGCTCGCTGGTCGCCCTTGCCGTGGGTGCCATGCTCCTGTAAAAATATGAAAACCTCGTTCATACTTATTGAATTTTGATATCCTTTTGATTTAATTTTGTGTATTATCCTCGATTCCAGACCCGTAATTTTTTAAATAGACTAATTTTGGGGTTTTCTGGTATGATCTTTTGCATTGGGTGTTAATTGCCTTAGGAATTGATGGCCCTGATGGTTCTGATGTCTGATGGTTCTGATGTCTGATGGTTCTGATGGTTCTGATGGGTCTTTATGGGTCTTTATGGGTCTATATTTGCCTGTAATGGGGCATATAATGAGGCCTATATGGGCCTATGATGAGGGACATGATGGGCCGGTGGACCAGGGTTCAGTGCATACATCCGCCTGCAGGCTTTGACCTAACTGGGTATTTAACCTGGAATCTGAAACATCTCTTAGGATTAGGTGACTCGGGCTGGTTGCCAAGTCTGTGCTTATGACAAACGACGGGCCCGAAATTTTAACACACTGCCCTTGCCCTTGCAGCCCGCATGCGTAGCCTTTGTTTCAACCTAAATTTCTACATCCGCCCGCATGCATACAATCCGAGGTCTGTTCCCGAAGCGAGCAAGATCTTAACCGAGCTACCGGAAAGAAAAAAAACCGAAACAAAGTACCCATAAATATCTATATACTCCCGCCTTTTAGTCCTGGTGACTGGAAAATTAAAGATGGTTTCTTATGCAAACAGGTGCGTGGCTTCGAGGCAGGCGTTTTAACCGATCGGTTGGCCCATGTGCTAAAATTCTTTACCTAGGCCAAATCGGCCAAAATTTTTTTCTCATCTAGATTAGAAAAGTTTTACCGTTAATGCAGGCCCCTTTTGGTGGACCCCTCGCCGTTTGAAGTTTTGCCTACAGAATGGTCTCGAGGCACCGTATGCACGAAAGCAATGACCTTGCATGCATAGGGCTGCATTGTGTCAGCAAGAGAAGATCTGCAGAGCATCAATATGCGTCATTGCAACGATCATGCGAAGCTACCGACTGCAGGCTTTTCCGGAGGCAGCCAGGCATTTTTATTTCATTAACTCCCCCTAAATTGCCAATGCCCAGCCGTTTGGTTCATGTTTTACTCGCTGACATAGCCGAGGGGGCTGGAAAATCACCCTGCAGCTGGCATACATAGTGATTCCGGTATCGGTTAATAAGGGTTTCAAAGGCAATATCGGCGAAGTGGGAAGCACCGATGCGTCAGGGTAGTGTGCAGAAATGTGAGTTTACTGCAGAAATGTGAATTAACTGCATAGACAAGCAAGCAAGTGGCCCGGCATGCATAATTCACCTGCAAGCATATATTTATAGGTAGCCAGTACGACTCACCCCCAGCACCCGTTGAATCATGAAGTTGCCTGTGACTAGTCTTCTTTATTTGACTACAGCTGTAGCTTCTACCACAGAAGCTGCGGCTGAGGATGCTGTCGTTACTTTGTATACAACGGCGACCACGGTAACTACGTGCGACGAAAATGATACCACCTCGACATATGCTGCTGGTATCACCCGGGGCAACTTGGAATCCCAATCCGGTAGTGTGAGTGCTGTCTCGGCTACTCCTGCTACCACTACCACCACTGCCACCCTGGAGCACAGCTCCTCGCATGTGTCGAATGCAACCCGACCGGCGGTGGTTACTGCTACTGCTCCGGCAACCACTCTGACATTGACCACCGATACCATTCTCACTCATACCATCACTCAGTGTGAATCTACCACATGCCAGTCCACCGTCACTCACTCCCCTGTGTCGGTGTCTGGCGAGCCTGTCACTATTACTCTCACCCCTACTGTCACCACCACTACTACTGGCACTCATACTCTCACGCAGACTCTTCCTTGCGAGGTTACGACCACTGTCACCGTCGGTTCCTCTCCTGAGGAGACTGGCGCTGGCGCTGGCGCTGGATCGGCCGGTTCTGCAGGTGCAGCTGGTACTGCAGGTGCTGCAGGCTCTGCAGGTGCGGCTGGTACCGCTGGCGCTGCTGGCGCCGCGGGCACTAAGACCGTCACTGTCACTGCTGGTGCCGCTGGTACTGCTGGCGGTGCCGGTTCCGGTGCTGGCTCTGCCGGTTCTGCCGGCGCTGCTGGTCCTCACACTGTCACTGTCACTGCCGGTGCTGCTAGCTCGTCTAGCAAGTCGGGCACTGTTGACGCCGAGGCTCGCACTCGCTCTCGCTCTAGTGGTGCCGCTGGCGCCGCCGGCACTGCCGGCGCTGCTGGTCCTCACACTGTCACTGTTACTGCTGGTGCCGCTGGCACTGCTGCCGCTGGCACCGCCGCTGCTGGCACCGCCGCTGCTGGTACTGCCGCTGCTGGTACCGCCGGCGCCGCTGGCGAGACTGTCACTGTGACTGTTGGTTCTGCTGGTGCCGCTGGCACCGCTGGCGCTGCCGGCACTGCTGGCGCCGCCGGCAAGACTGTCACTGTCACTGCTGGTGCTGCTGGTACTGCTGGTGCTGCTGGTTCTGCTGGCGCTGCTGGTACTGCTGGCGCTGCTGGCACCGCTGGCGCAGTCGGCGAGACTGTCACCGTCACTGAGGGTGCCGCTGGTACTGCTGGCGCTGCCGGCACCGCCGGCGCCGCTGGCAAGACTGTCACTGTGACTGCTGGCGCTGCTGGCACTGCTGCCGCTGGCACTGCTGGTGCCGCTGGTGAGACTGTCACTGTCACTGAGGGTGCCGCTGGCACTGGTGCCGCTGGCACCGCCGGCGCTGCTGGTCCTCACACTGTGACTGTGACTGCTGGTGCCGCTGGCACCGCTGCCGCTGGCACTGCTGGTGCCGCTGGTGAGACTGTCACTGTCACTGAGGGTGCCGCTGGCACTGCTGCTGCCGGCACCGCCGGCGCTGCTGGTCCCCACACTGTGACTGTGACTGCTGGTGCCGCTGGCACCACTGGCGCTGCCGGCTCTGCCGGCTCCGCTGGTGAGACTGTAACTGTCACCGTTGGTTCTGCTGGCGCCGCTGGCACTGGCGCTGCCGGCACTCCCGGCTCCGCTGGCGAGACTGTAACTGTTACTGTCGGCAACGGCGCCGCTGGCACTACTGCTGCTGCCGGCACTGAGGGCTCCACTGGTGAGACTGTCACTATCACTGAGGGCGCCGCTGGCACTACTGGCACTGCTACCACCCCTGCAGGCGCCGCTGGCACTACGGATGTTGTTGTCGCTACCATCACTGAGATCATCACCGTCATTGAGGGTGAGTCTGGCACTGCTGGCGTGACCACTGTCACTGGTGGCGCTGCCACTGTTACTGGAACTGCAACTGGCACTGAAGGAAACCCCGACGTTGAGATTGTCACCGAATACGAAACTGTCACTTACACGTCGCAAATTGGTTCGCCGGCCTCGACCGCGACCGTTAGTGGTGCATCGTCCAACGCTCCTGGCGACGAAGAAGAATACATCACTGACTTCGTTACCGTCACTGTCACTGACTTGCAGTCTACCGGCAACACTGGCGCTAGTGCATCGTCTGGTGCCTCGAATGGACAGGGCACTTCATCTAATGGCTCTGCTGGTACCGCTGGCGCTACCACCACCACTGGCACTGCTGCTTCTACTGGCCCTGGTGCCTCTGGTGCCTCTGGTGTCTCTGGTGTCTCTCGCACATCCTCTACTGGCACTGCCGGCAGAGGCACTGCATCTGCTAGCAGCCCCTCGTCTGGAGCTGCTGGTAACAGCACGTCGTCGGTGACTTCCTCGTCTGGAACCGCTGGTAACAACAAGTCGTCTGGTGCATCCTCGACTGGAACTGCTGGTAACAGTGCGTCGTCTTCCGGCCCCGCTGGAGCGTCGTCTACTGCTAATTCGTCTAATGGAACAGTGTCTAGTGGCTCCACCCGCCCTAGCACAGGATCCATCAGCACTGAATCTTCTACTGGCGCTTCGTCTAACGGTGCATCCTCTACTGGCTCGTCCAATGGCGCGTTGTCTAGTGGCGCGTCGTCCACTCCTGGCTCTTCTGCTGGGTCGTCTGGCTCGCCGTCTAGCGGCGCGTCGTCCAACGGTGCTTCGTCTACTGGCTCTCTGTCCAGCGGTGCTTTGTCCAGCGGTGCCTCGTCGACTCCTGGCTCTTCTGCTGGGTCGTCTACTGGCTCGCCGTCCAGTGGTGCGTCGTCCAACACTGGTTCGTCCACTACTGGATCGTCTGGTGTTGCATCGTCTAGTGGCGCGTCTGCTGGCTCTGCTACTGGCTCGTCTGCTACCGGCTCTACTGGCTCGTCTGCTACTGGCTCGTCTGCTACCGGCTCTACTGGCTCGTCTGCTACTGGCTCGTCTGCTACTGGCTCTACTGGCTCGTCTGCTACTGGCTCGTCTGCTACTGGCTCTACTGGCTCGTCCGCTACTGGCTCGTCCGCTACTGGCTCGTCTGCTACTGGCTCGTCTGCTACTGGCTCGTCGTCTACTGGCTCGTCTGCTACTGGCTCGTCTGCTACTGGCTCGTCTGCTACCGGCTCGTCTTCTACTGGTTCGTCGTCTACCGGCACTTCTACCGGCTCGTCTACTGGCTCGTCTGCTACTGGGTCGTCCAGCACTGGTTCGTCGTCTACCGGCCCGTCCACTACTGGTCCGTCCAGCAGTGGCTCGTCTGCTACTGGCTCGTCCACTACTGGTTCGTCCAGCACTGGCTCCACTACTGGTTCGTCCAGCACTGGCTCCAGCACTGGCTCCAGCACTGGCTCGTCGTCTACCGGCTCGTCGTCTACCGGCCCGTCCACTGGCTCGTCCAGCACTGGCTCCAGCACTGGCTCGTCTACTGGCCCGTCCACTGGTTCGTCTACTGGCACTTCTACTGGCACTTCTACCGGCCCGGCCACTACCGGCTCGTCCACTGCTGGCTCGCCCGAAACTGGCTCGTCCACTACCGGCCCGTCCGAAACTGGCTCGTCCACTACCGGCCCGTCCACTGGCTCGTCGTCTACCGGCCCGTCCACTGGCTCGTCCACTGCTGGCTCGCCCGAAACTGGCTCGTCCACTACCGGCGCTCCCACTACTGGCTCGTCTACTGGTAACAATGCTGGCACTTCTAGCAGCGTTCCCACTACCGGTACATCGTCGACCCCTGGCACTCCTGAGCAGACCACTACTGGCACTCCTGAGGAGACCACTACTGGCACTCCTGAGCAGACCACTAGCTCGCCTGAGCAGACCACTAGCTCGCCTGAGCAGACCACTAGCTCGCCTGAGCAGACCACTAACTCGCCTGAGGAGACCACGAGCAGCACTCCCGAGCAGCAGCCCGCCACGACTTCTACTCCCGAGCAGACCACCAGTACTCCTGAGCAGCAGCAGCAGACTACGTCCAGCACCCCTGAGCAGCAGCCTACTACGTCCAGCACTCCTGAGCAGCAGGCTACCACGTCCAGCACTCCTGAGCAGCAGCCTGGTCAGACTACGACTACTACCCCTCCTGGTCAGACCACGACTACTACTCCTGAGCAGCAGCCTACTACGTCCACCACTCCTGAGCAGCAGCCTACTACGTCTACCACTCCTCCTGGACAGACTACGACTACTACTCCTGAGCAGCAGCCTACTACGTCCACCACTCCTGAGCAGCAGCCTGGTCAGACCACGACCACTACCCCTCCTGGTCAGACCACGACTACTACTCCTGAGCAGCAGCCTACTACGTCCACCACTCCTGAGCAGCAGCCTACTACGTCTACCACTCCTCCTGGAGAGACTACGACTACTACTCCTCGTGGTGAGACTACGACTACTCCTCGTGGTGAGACTACGACTACTCCTCCTGGTGAGACTACGACTACTCCTCCTGGTGAGACCACGACTACTCCTCCTGGTGAGACTACGACTACTACTCCTGAGCAGCAGCCTACCACGTCTACCACTCCTCCTGGAGAGACTACGTCTACCACTCCTGAGCAGCAGCCTACTACGTCTACTCCTCCTGGTGAGACCACGACTACTACTCCTGAGCAGCAGCCTACTACGACTAGCACTCCCGAGCAGCAGACTACCACCACCCCGGAAGCTACCACCACGAGCAGTCCCGAGCAGCAGGCCACCACCAGCACCCCTGAGGCTACCACGACGACTACTCCCACCACGACAAGCACTCCGGAAACGACAAGCGCGCCTATCACAAGCGCCGCTTCTACTCTCGTTGTGTCGTCAGGTACCACTACTCTCACTCAGACCTTGACTGAGTGCAATGACGGTACTTGTACGCCTACCACCAGAGTGTCGACCATCGTTGCTACTGCCGTTGAAACCATCGTGCTGCAGCCGACTGTGGTCACCACTGTCATCGGTACCCAGACGTACACCGTTGAGGAGTACAATGGCGTTACCGAGACCACGACCGTCGTTGTCACTGCGACCGCTGATGATGACGACGACGACGACGACGATGGCGATGATGTTGTGGTTGTTGTCACCGTCGTGGACCGCAAACGTGAGCTGGAAGCCGAGCCTACTACGGCGTTGACTTCTGGTGAAAGCTACGCTAGCAGTGCCCAGAGCACTGCTGCTCTAATTGTCGAAAAGCGGGACCAGCCTTCCTATAACCAGACGCTCCCTAAGGCAACGGCCGCTGCTTCAAACACGACTTCATCCTCGTCCAGGAATGCCACTACCCAAACATCAGTGGTTCCTGCTAATGGTGCCATGGTCCATGGTGCAAAAGGGCTTGTTGTTGCCCTTGTTGGCCTTGTTGTGCTCTTGATTTAAGAAAATATTAAATTCCATATACATATATACCGTTTCCTATTCAATACCAAATATTATTGTTGTTTAATCATCCTTTCCCTGTATTCAAAATCTTGGCTAAACGCCTGTATAGGCTTTCTCGGTAAGACTAGAGCCGGTGGGAGCCTGTGGAGCCTAACTGATCTACCAGTCGAAGCGACGACGCACCATAAATATACTATTGGACCGGTGTATACTTACGGACAACTTGCTAATAACGTGTTTTATAGTAGTTTATGACCTATAACCAGGCTAAATCTATTACGGCTCATGCAAGGTGCATAGATATTTGCAACACAGTCGCACGACAGCATACAGTTTGATTACTCACCCTAGCCCCCATGCGGGTCTCATAGTCCCAAAGAGGAAATTCGAGGGTGGTCCTGGCTCGATAAGATTGCAATCCCTTCACATGTAGTAACTAGAGCAACCGAGTTGACCAGTCAGGTCAAAGGTTAAGATTAAATATGCATAGCGAGGGTTTGGCGCTCCATGAAGCTGCAGACATGTCGCAGGGAGGTTGCAAACACTAGTGATGCAGACATTGATATATAAAACTAGATGCTACCCTCCCCGATCTAGCAAACCCCAGGACAACGATGCTAGTCCCAAAGCTTGCATTAACGTTTACTCTTTACGGATCAGCATACGCTACCTTAGGCGACCTAAGCGGTATCCTTGGCGGCCTTGGCGGCCTGACTGGTGGATCGGGATCCGACGACGGTTCAGGCTCTACTTGTATTAGCATGGCTGATCAGAGTAACGACTGTTGGTCGCACTGCCAATCGCAGATAACGCAGCTAACATTGTGCGAGTTGGATAACTCATGCGCTTGCGGCGTGGTCAACGATAACGTGGACTCTACTACCAGCTGTGTAGCTTGTTACGACGGCTCGACCGCCAATGCCATTTCCTTGGATTTCTCCAACTCGTCGATGTTTGACAGCTCGGACCAATTCCACAGCATTGTTAAAGATACTTTCTTCCCGCTTGTGAGCAGTTGCAATAGTGGAACCACGCCCACCCCTACCTACTGCTCGTCTACCCCTACCGACACTTACCCCACTGATAGTTACACTGATACAACTGATACGGAAACTCTGACCGATACGGATACCAATACACTCACGGACACCTATCCTACCGATGAGTTCTCCTATGTCACAATCACATCTACCGCTACCATTACTGGCCCTGGTACTACTGAAACCGATATTTCAACGCAACCAGAGATCACAGTTACTCTTCCGGCTGGAACAGTGACTGCTACCAGTGTAAGCCCGTTGACAATTGTATCGACTACCACCCTCTCAGCCAGTACCTACACTACAACTAGCCCCGTCACAGAGTTATCGACTGTAACCTTTACACAACCCCCCGGCACAGTTACATTAACCCAGCCGCCGGTAACTACTACGGAAGTGACTACGTTGACCCCCGGAGAGATCACCCAGATCATTACATCGGTGCCTCCTGCTTCCACGCTAACCGTGACTAGTGACATTACTGACATTGTAACATCTCCTGTAACTTTGCCTGGAACCACAGATACTATCACCACATTGCTTCCCCCGGAGACGCAGACATTGACGATCACTCAGTCACAAGACACCGTGACTTCAGTTACTACTTTGCCTGCTACTACGGTTGTATCAATCCAAACTTTGGAAGCTAGTACTGTGACTGTGACCTCGACCCAGCCGCCTGTGACCCAGACTTCGCTTGTGACTCTTCCCGCCAGTACCGTGCTCACAACTTTGACACTCCCTGGCACCACGGATACAGCTCTAGTGACCTTGACGCCCGGCTCGGTAACTGTCACGTACACTTCTGAGGTTCTTACCACGGCAACAGTTACCTACCCCCCTGGAACCTCTATTATTGAAGTAACCCAGCCAGCATCGACGGTTATTTCAACTGAAACCCTTCCTGCATCAACGGTTAGCACTACAGTCACTCTGCAAGGGTCTACAGTCGTCACCACTTCTACTCAGGAGGCATCCACGGTGGTTACCACTTTGACGCAGCTTGAGACGTCGGTTATGGTCACTACTGCTCCGGCCTCGACAGTTGTAACAACCTACACGGAGTCTGGTACTACGAGTGTTGGAACTACTACGCTTCCTGCTTCAACTGTGCAACTCACAGTTACTCTTTCTGGCAGCGATATTACATCCACTGCGACCCTGGAGGCGTCCACGATCGTGAACACTCTGACCTTGCCCGGATCGGTGATTCCTACTACTATCACACTTCCGGCAAGCACTCAGGAGACTACGGCAACCCTTCCGGCCCAGACCCTCACTCTTACTGCCACTCAAACTACTACCAATGTGGAGGTTGTTACTACTTCGCTGCCTGGCCAGTTGGTGACAAGCGTCTTTACGGTCACAGCTACTACCGTCAGTACTGTTATTCAAACACAGTCTCTCACAACGATTTCGACACTGACCCAGCAGCCGGTGGTAACCACACAGTTGGTGACGCAGCCCGCGGTGACGGTGACGTCTGAAGTTACCTTGCCTGTGTCGTACTCTGCGGTAACATCTACTCTGACCCCCCAGGTTGTCACCAGCGAGGTGACTCTGCCTCCGGGAACTCAGACAGTTACTATGGTTAACACGCCTGTTACTTTGACCACTCTTGTGTCGGAGTCTCCAAGCACCTCGGTTGCCACTATCACCCAGCCGTCAACTGTGTTGACTTCAACTATCACTCTTCCTGATACTGTCATTGTTACTACCGTGACCGGCATGGATACCACTGCGGTTCTGACGTCTACTTTGCCTGGCGGCTACTCTACCACTACTATCACCCAGCCTGAGGTGACGACATACCTTACCATCAGTAGCAGTGGTGGCCTGATCACATCGACTACCACGTTGTACCCGACTGAAGTCATCAGTACTGTTACTGTGCCTGGTACTACGCAGACAATTACTAGCACACTTCCTGAGTTGACTTATACCACTGATACCACCGTTCCAGGAAGCACTAGCTACTCAACGATTACATCTAGTGGCTCTACCTACACGTCTGAGGTTGATATTCCTGGCTCGACTACTCTCGTTACCGTTACTCAGTCGGCAGTTACCACTACCGCGCTCGTAACAGTTGAGCCATCCGAAACTATTGTAACAGTTACCCCTCCGTTGACTCCAGTGACAACTGTTGTGACCCAGCCCCCGCAAACCGTGTATGTGACCAGTACACAGACTTCCAGCCTCTACACCACTATTGTTTCTCTGTCGCCGACTACTTATGCGACGACGTTTACGCAGTTGAGCACTGAGATTTCTACAATTGTCCAGACCCTGCCGGCGTCCACTATTGTTTCGACCTACACGACATCTGAGGTTATCACTAGTCTGTCTACCATTACCAACGAGGAGACCGTTTACAGCACCTTTGTTACAACCGCTCCTCCCTCTACCGTTGTTTCTACGTTCACGCAGCCAGGCTCGACATTCACAACTACGTTTGAGATCACCGAGCCTACGACTGTTACCGAGCCTCCTACTACGGTGGTTTCGGAACACACAGTTTCGGGACCTACTTCTCTCGTTACCTATACGTTGACGCCATCGGCTGTGACGTTGGCTCCAAGCACGGTGACTCTTTCTGGACCTACTGTTACTCTTGAAACTACCCTCCCTGCCAGCACTGTACTGCAGCCCGTCACTACTACTGATATCTTGACCTTCACCCAGAGTGCGTCTACTGTTACCGTGCTTTCAACTGCTACCAGTGTTACTACTTGCACAGAGGCTAGTTGTCAGATCACGGTTACGGGCTACATCACAAATGAACTCACTGTTCTCACTACAGCCTTTAATACCGTGACCACCAGTGTTCCATCTCCTACGACTGCCACTGTGATTTCAACTGTTGTTTCGACTGTCACCGAGTCTCCTACCGAGTCCACATTTACCACTGTTCTCACTAGCACAGTGCCTTACGCCTGCTCTACTGGCAGTGGCAGTGGCAATGGTGCTAATGGTGGCAGCGGTGACAATAGCGGCAACGGCAACGGCAGCGGCGACAATAGCGGCAACGGCAGCGGCAACGGCAGCGGCAGCGGAAGCGGCAATGGTAATGGCAGCGGCAATGGCAATGGTAACGGCAATGGTTCAGGAAGCTCCGATGGAACCGGTGCCAATGGCGGCTCTGGTGGATCTGGATCATCTGAGTGCACTTCGACCATCCTCGTTACTAGCACTGGTGTCACTACGAACTACCCTGTCACGACTGTTGCTATCACTACCTACACTACGCTGCCTGAGCCCCTTGTTACGAACGTGCTCTCCGTGCTATCGACAGTTACTGAATCACCTGCCGAATCGACCGTCACTAACATCTTCACGAGCACAGTGCCTTACCCCTGCGCTGCTACTGGCGGCGCTGGTGGTGCTGGTGGCTCTGATGGCTCTGGAAGTGCCGGCGGTAGCGGTACTGGAAGTGGCAGCGGTGATGGCTCTAGCGGTAACGGTATGGGCAGTGGCACCGGTTCTGGAAGCTCTGACGGCACCGGCGCCAACGGCAATGGTGCCTCTGCAGGTGCCGTGGCTGGATCATCTGAGTGTACTTCTACTGTTCTTATTACCAGTACTTCGCTCACCACTACCTACCCCGTTGCGACGGTTGCTATCACTACCTACACCACGCTCCCTGAGCCTGTTGTCACGAACGTGGCGACTGTGGTTTCAACTGTTACTGAGTCTCCTGCTCAGTCGACAATCACTACTGTTATTTCGAGCACAGTGCCATATCCTTGCCCCGCTGCTGGCGGTGCTGGTAGTGGCAGTGGTCTTGGTGGCAGTGGTGATGGCTCTAACGGTAACGGTATGGGCAGCGGCAGTGGTGCCGGTTCCGGAAGCTCTGATGGAACTGGCGCGAACGGCAATGCTGCGGGCGGCGCCGGAGCGTCTGAATGTACTTCTACTGTGCTTCTTACGACCACTATTCTTACCACCACCTACCCTGTCACCACTGTTTCTATCACTAGTTACAGCACTCTTCCTCAACCTGTTATCACCCAGACCCAGACGTACACTAGTACCTATTCTTGTGTTGGAGCAGGCTGCGAGATCACCTACACGAATCCTACGCCTACTGTGGTCACAATTTCGCCTAGTGCATCGGTTGTTACCTATACCACTACCTTCTTTGAGACCCCTACACCTGCGCCTGCCCCTACGTCTGCGCCTGCCCCTGCGCCTGCACCTGCATCTAACTCGGTAACCACTACTACCGTATATGTTACTGAAGGAGCGCCCTCTTCGCCGGCCCCCGCGCCTAGTTCCACACCGTCCAGTTCGGCCGCACACAATGGCGGCATCAGAACTGTCACGGTCACGGTCACAGTATCCAATGGTGCTAGCCCGTCTACTAACGCCGCGCCCAGCCCTGCGCCTTCCAGTCCTAACTCGCCTGCGAACACGCAGCCGGCTAACTCGCCTGCTAACTCGCCTGCGTCGAACACTCAGCCTGCTAACTCGCCTGCGCCGAACACTGAGCCGGCTAACTCGCCTGCGTCGAACACTGAGCCTGCTAACTCGCCTGCGAACACTCAGCCCGCTAACTCGCCTGCTAACTCGCCTGCGTCGAACACGCAGCCTGCTAATTCGCCTGCGAACACTCAGCCTGCTAACTCGCCTGCGCCGAACACTCAGCCTGCTAACTCGCCTGCGAACACTCAGCCGGCTAACTCGCCTGCGTCGAACACTGAGCCTGCTAACTCGCCTGCGAACACACAGCCTGCTAACTCGCCTGCGAACACACAGCCTGCTAACTCGCCTGAGAACACGCAGCCTGCTAACTCGCCTGAGAACACGCAGCCTGCCAACTCGCCTGCTAACTCGCCTGCGTCGAACACTCAGCCTGATAACTCGCCTGCGCCGAACACTGAGCCTGCTAACTCGCCTGCGTCGAACACGCAGCCTGCCAACTCGCCCGCTAACTCGCCTGCTAACTCGCCTGCGAACACTCAGCCCGCTAACTCGCCTGCTAACTCGCCTGCGAATACGCAACCCGCTAACTCTCCTGCGAATACGCAGCCCGCTAACTCGCCTGCGAACACGCAGCCTGCTAACTCGCCTGCGAACACGCAGCCTGCTGGCCCGAGTACGATCACAATCACGACTACCGTGCAGAGACCTAATGGTCCTGTTACTATTACGACGAACGTGTTGGAAAGCCCTAGCGCCAGCCCCGCAGAGTCGAATGCTCAGCCTGCTAGCCCTGCTAGCCCTGCTAGCCCCGCAGAGTCGAATACTCAGCCTGCTAGCCCTAGTGCTAGCCCTGCCAGCCCTGCTAGCCCCGCTGGCCCCGCTAGCCCTGCCAGCCCTGCTAGCCCTGCTAGCCCTGCTAGCCCCGCTAGCCCCGCAGAGCCTAACACTCAGCCTGCTGGTCCTTTGACCATCACTGTTACAACTACTGAGCAGAGACCTGCTGGTCCTGTTACTATTACAACTACCGTAGTTGCTGGACCTAACTCGGAGGCACCTGGCTCAGGATCACCTGGCTCAGGATCACCTGGCTCGGCAGCACCTGGCTCGGGATCAGGTTCTAATGGTGGCAGTGGCAATCCCACAGCAGCCAATAACCAACCTGCTGGCCCTGTTACCATTACGACCCCAGTATCCAACGCTCCTGGTTCCAGCACGCCTGGAGCTGGCACTGGATCGGGAATGGGCAACGGATCAGGAACTGGATCCGGCCCTGGTACTGGATCAGGAAGCAATGGATCCAGCCCTGGAACTGGCAACGGATCGGGCCCTGGCACTGGATCAGGAAGCAATGGATCCAGTCCTGGAACTGGCAGCGAATCCAGCCCTGGCACTGGCTCAGGAACGGGCAATGGATCTGGCCCTGGCACTGGATCAGGCAATGGATCCGGACCTGGTACTGGATCAGGAACCGGCAATGGATCTGGCAATGGATCCAATGGATCTGGCAACCCTGCAGGATCTGGTAATGGCAACGCTAATAGCCCTGCGGCAAACGGCAATGGCCAAGCTTCGGCCCCTGTTATCATCACTACCACATCGCAGGGACCTTCTGGACCCGTTACTGTTATCTCTACCGTGTCGAACGCACCTGGCTCGGGCAATGGCGCCGCGCCGAATATGGGCTCTCCTAGTGTGAGCACCAGTCCTGCAGCCAACGCCGGACCCTCGGCTGCTAATGGCGCCAACGCGCCCGGTGGAGCCTCTGGCGCATCTCCTAACAACAACTCGCCTGCCACTGTGGTGGAACAAACGTTTACTGGCGTGCCTTCGGGAACCAGCACGATTCAGATCCCTAGTGGCATCGCGTCTGGCGACTTGGCCTCGTACCTGTCCACCGCCGCCACGGCAGTGCCGACTATCGGAGGAGAGGGCAACGGTCTTCCCGGAGGTGCTGGCATGGGAGGTGTCAGTGGCCAGAGATCGAGCACTGTGGTCGCTACTGTGCCTGTTAATGGCGCTAGCCGGGCGGGCCCCATGTCTGTCCTTTTGGGAGGCGTGCTTGCCGTGCTTGCGTTCATTTAAGCAAGTAGTAGTATACTAGTTGATGCACTTGCATCTCTCTATGTACTGGTGACTACATCTAGCTTGTCTTCGCCTTTTAAATTTAGTAGTCAATCATTTCTTGTATACCACCATATACTGAACCCTTGATAACAACTAACACCCGATTGAAATGAAACTCAAAATAATCGTTAAAATATTTACTGCAGTATATAGGAAATTTAGCACCAAAATTTGTATATCCGATACCACCAGCCCCGAGCCCTGATCCGCGCCTTCTCTTCCGCCACATCTGCCTTGAGTTGCTCAACATCTAAATCACGCATACCAGAGGTCAGGTCCATATCTTTGGCAAAGACAATACCAATTGGTTGCTTGGTCCACGCGCAGTAGATCTTGTGACCGATGTAGAAAACAAGCACCACGGGCATCGACAGATAAGCCTTGAAGAACACTTGGGCGTCGGGCTTGGCGCCCTCGGGCCAAACCGCGACCCAGAATTGCAGAACAAGAACGGCAACGTTAATGATGAACCCCAGATACGAGCCATAGATCCCGGCACCAGCCTTGAATCCAAGCTCATCCAGAGAACGGCCCTGGCTGCGCATGCCCATGCGGAAACGGATATGGCAGAGATTGATGGACCCCCAAGTGAAAATGGAGGAAAGTCCCGAGAAGGCCTGCAACCAGTCGAACACCGTTCCGTAATTGGAAGTAGCCGACAAGAAACATAGCAAACCGAACACCAAGGTGATGATGACCGCCACCAAGGGACGCCCTTCCCGATCTATGTAGCTCACAATGTGAGGGGCCTGCCCCGAGGCAGCCAGGGCCGCCAAGGTACGCGAGCAACCATAAACAGAGGCATTTGCCACCGATAACACGGCAATAATAATGACTGCGTTCATGATACTGGGCAGGGCGTGCACGCCGGCATTGGTGATGGCAATAACGAACGGGGACGCGGAGCCATCAGACGAAGCGCCCAGACGAGGGTTCGTATATGGCACCAGCATCGATACAATGGTTAATGACACAATGTAGAAGAGAAGAATGCGCCAGAACACTTGTTTGACGGCTTTGGGCAGCGACTTTGCCGGGTTCTTTGTTTCGGCGGCTGCTAGACCGGCCAGCTCGGTGCCCGCAAACGCAAACGCCGCATTTACAAACACAGTGCAAACACCTTTGAAACCATACGCAAACGCGCCGGGATCGTGCCAGTAGTGAGCACCGTAGTAGTGATGGTTGGGGCCGCCGCCAGCAGCGACAATGATACCGAAGATGCAAAAGCCAATCACGGCCAGGACCTTGATGATGGAGAAGATGAACTCTGCCTCACCGTAGCCTCGCACGCCAAAGATATTAATCACACAAATGGTAACGTAGAACAAAGATACCCAGGCGGCTTTATTCACATTTGTCGCCCCGTTATCGTCCGAATTCCAGTAGCCAATCACCACTGCCGCGGCAATCAGTTCTAAAGGATATACTACCAGCCACTGCAAGGCATAATTCCAGCCCATAGCGAACCCCCACGAGGGGTCCAAGAACCGGCGAGAATAGGCGGCGAACGAGCCCGATACCGGGAACCGTACCGCCAGCTCACCAAGGGCATGCATAGTGCAGAACAGCATAATACCAATAATGGCAAAACCAATAACGACCGCTGCGGGGCCGCCCTCTTTGAACGAGTTACCGGAACCAATAAACAGACCGGAGCCAATGGACCCGCCAATGGCGATCATTTGAATATGTCTATTTTTCAGCGACCGTTTCAAAGGTTGGCGGGCAGTTAATACTGCGGCCACTTCTGCCGGGGACATGCCGGTAGTATCGACTTTAGCGAGGTTTACGGGCTTGAAGCCGTCGACAAAATCCCGCCAGAACCCGCGCGACTCATGGGTTTGTTCGGTGGTGCCAACCTGCGAGGACGCTACCTCTGTTTGGCCACCGGTTTTTTCAATGTCGGTCATTTGATATTATTTTAAAGACACCGAGAAAAAAGGGGATAGATTCCCAAAAAGAAATAGGATTAGAATCCACCTTCCTCGAGGCGCAGACTACATATATATATACCCATGATTTACCTAATCGACCAAAAGATAATGTACATTATACATGCAGGGCAAGGAGAGATAGCCGCCGTTATCAGCCTCCCAAGCCTGTGGTGATTGGCCAAAGGAGATAGCTATCAACTGGGCCCGGCGTAGGGTTTGTCGCCAGCAGATCCAAAACCTTGGCATGCGGATTATTGTTCCTTAAAACCCTCCATCTGTCACCATCATGGTCTGGAATTTTCCTCCATGCATACATACCCTTGCGCCAAGATTCCGCAGGTACCCCGCACGGACAGGCAAATTTTCCTGTGGGGGGCGCGCTTGGGTTAGGCTTCTGGAGTGACGATCCCCTCAATATCATGCGATGTCGTGGGTTAGGGCACGGGTCGATTACACCTTATCCGGGTGGTTGAGCACCATAAAACTCCGGCGGGCCCGGGGTTTGACGCCCCAGAGACAGATTCTTTTCGGTAAAACAGGTTCACACTAATTCATGGACCGCATCTATCTCCTTTTGCAATCGGGGTTCCTCGAGATGCCGGCATTAGAAGTACGGAAATGATGCAGGCATGTGATGGTCGCACCCCGGAGACCCGTAACCCTTTGTTGATTGGCGGTGTGGGCATGCCCCAACCACTTACCGGGGGCACTCAACATAGGGGCCAAACCGGGTATAGAGGAGTGAGGAAAGGAGTTAATCTTTAGTTATTAAATTTCATACTTGGATTGAGTGTTCCTATATATAATGGTCAACATTCCTTGCTATGACGTCCGCGGCCATTACGTACCGTGCAGGACTGCAGTCCTGCAGGATATAAAACAAGTGTTTCCAGTAAACCGTAAAACCCTCTAATGAGCAATTTAATTTATTTAGTCGACACCTAAGAAAAGATAACTACACATATTAGTGGTTTACTCGTCTTTACACATTCCAAGAAACTCGTCTACATTAATAGCGCCATCATCGTCTAAATCAAACACATCGATCATGGCCTGAAGCTCCTCATCGTCAATATCCTCGCCGATCTCTTGGGCAACCCGCTTGAGGTCTTGGAAGGTGATTTTCCCCCGCCCGCCAACATCGAATAAAGCGAACGCCCGTTTCATTTCCTCTACGGGATCTCGGGCGGCAATCTTGCCGGTTAAAATGGTGGTGAAGTCGTCCTTTGATATCCGTCGTTGGCCGTTATGATCGTAGTCCTTAATGAGCTGCAGAACGTCCTGTTTGGAGGCGTCGAAGCCGAGGGCCTTCATAGCATATTTGAGTCCGTGGTAGTCTAGTTTTCCATCGTTATCGAGATCAAACACTTGGAAAGCCTGTTTAATCTCTTCGCGTTGCTCGTCGGTCAATTGACGCGTTCGTGGTTTTCGGTTCATTGATGACAGTAGGTTGGGGGCACGTGACGGATGTCGTTGACAGCGGGAAGAATGAAGCAACAGAAAATGGATAGAAAAAGACCGTGAATACGTATTTAACTATTAGAAACCTAAATTAAAGGAAAATTCACGCTATTTCGGGATTTTGCTTGGGGCTGCCGGGGGCCGGGCACATTTTAGGGTTTGGGCTCGCCGTGATAGTATAGTGGTTAGTACGCGAGGTTGTGTTGAGACCCATGTTCGATTCCTGGTCGCGGCACATTTTTAACATGCTTTCGGGTGGATTTTTTGCCAAATAATAATTAAATTAGCAACCAAATTTAAATTTAAAACTCATGTAACCACTTTTCGGATCCATTTCAGGCTATCTAGCCTGCCCTAAACTGACCATATCCCTGGGCCATATCCTGGTGATCCCTGGCGCCTTTGTCATGCTCAGCCTGGCAGTGGCAACTACTCTGGCCATAACTATCTGGCTAGTTGCTCAATGGAATAATCTCCGGCGGGGACTGGCAATACCAACCAATGCCCAGCCAATCAGCTTTAAGTTGACCCACGTGCTCCACCGCAACACCGAGGGAACGCCTTATCACGGCATGCTGACCATAAACCGCGACCAGGCGGTGGTTATGGCGGCTGAGGTCGGCGTAGCGGCCGATTTGCATCTTGAGACGAAGTCGCAGGTGATCCCGCGGCTTCCCTACCGGTCGCCGGCCGAGATCGAGCATCAATGGAGCCATGCCCTCGAGGTTCCTCGAGAAAAGCGCAAGGAAAGCATGCAAATGGCCGGGCCCTGGGCGTTGAATCGCGTGCCGGTGCCTGATGTCGCCGATAAGGAGACGGTGATTGCGCTGGCGGGCATGGCGGCCAACGCGTACGTGCCGATCCCGTTCGAGGGCGACTGGACAAACGTGTCGCAGCCCTGGGATAGCAATGCGGATGCTAACCCGGGCGCCGGGTTTGGCTGGATGGACGACGGCGTGCGCGGGTACGTGTTTGCCACGCCCGACAACAAAACCGCCGTGATTGCGTTCAAGGGCACCTCGGCCGCCATCCTGGACGACGGCGGGCCCACGGCGCCTAATGACAAGATCAACGATAACCTGCTGTTCTCCTGCTGCTGCGCGCGCGTGTCGTACTTGTGGACGACCGTCTGCGACTGTTATTTAGGCGGCGACCAGCAATGCGACGAGCTGTGTGTTGAAAAAGAGCTCTGGCGCAACGACCGCTATTACCGGGCCGCTCTCGACGTCTACGCCAACGTCACGGCGTTATATCCCGATGCGGAGATCTGGGTGACCGGCCACTCGCTGGGCGGCGCGCTCTCGAGTTTAGTGGCCCGCACTTACGGCCTGGCGGCGGTGTCTTTCCAGGCTCCGGGCGACCAATTAGCCGTCCAGCGCCTGCATCTTCCTCAGCCGCCAGGAGTGCCCGTGTGGGACGACCATGTCTGGCATTTCGGGCATACGGCCGACCCGATTTTCATGGGCGACTGCACGGGCGCCGGCTCGTCCTGCTGGGCGTCCGGGTTTGCCATGGAATCCCGCTGTCATTCGGGCAAGACATGCGTGTACGACGTGGTCACCGACAAGGGCTGGCATTCATCGGTGGTCAGCCATCGCATCCACGTCGTCATCGACGATATCCTGCGCGTATATAGCGAGGCGGCTCCTTGCCTAGTGCCTGAACCTTGCCAGGACTGTGAGGACTGGACAATGGTGGATCCTTTAGACCCGCCAACCACTACCACTTCAACGTCCAGCACGTCGACCTCAACTACCGAAATCACTACCTCAACAACAACTACCACCAGCCCGCCCGAGTCCACGTGTCTCACAAGGGCATGGTACGGCCGGTGCTTAAAGTGGGGCGAGCCAGGCGTGACGGTCACTCCTGTGCCTACCACCACTACCGCGGCGTGGGTAGCTATCCAGACGCAACCATAGAGTAACTGCCATCTGTAAGCTAGTGTCTATTTTATTTTTATTCCCTTTTTTCTGTTGCTTCTTCTTTCCTTCTTCTTTTTTTTTCATACTAGGCCGCCAAGGCCGGCCTGTACCCGCTTCGCGGAAAACTACCCAGAATCTAGTCAATTTCGCGAAGCGAAAAGCTGTTTGACTTGTCAAACAGCCAAAAAAAGAAAAAAAAAGACTATATAACTGATTCTTTTTTCTTTTTTTTTTTCTTACTAGGCCGCCAAGGCCGGCCTGTAACCCGCTTCGCGGGAAGCAGAATAGAGAAAGGTGGCGGGAATCGCGAAGCGAAGCTGTTTGACTTGTCAAACAGCCTTAAAAAAGAAAAAAAAGACTATATAACTGGTTCTTTTTTCTTTTTTTCTTACTAGGCCGCCAAGGCCGGCCTGTACCCGCTTCGCGGAAGAAGAGACAAAGGGGGCGTCGGGAATCGCGAAGCGAAGCTGTTTGACTTGTCAAACAGCCCAAAAAAAGAAAGAAAAAGTAAAAAAGAAAGAAAAAAAGAAAAAATAAACTAAAAGAATATGTGGATCTGTGGGTCGTGTGGTCCTATGATGGGATCTGTATTTAGTGACTAAAGATTCTCCAAGGTAACGTGACAATGGAAATCCCCGACCAGCTCCGGACATGCGGCCCGCCGCCGCAGCGAGCGGCCGCCACGCCGGTCCCGGAATTTCCCGAAGTGCCTCCCTATGCCCACTTGTGGACCACCGACGAGGCCGTCACTTCGGTCGCGGTGTGGCACCACAAACTGTATGCAGGCACCATCTCCGGGGTTATTCACTGCTACGATCTCGATACCTATCAGCATATCCAGCAATTCCGGGCCCATGCCGGCAGCATTCTGTGTTTAGTTACTTGTGGGGAGATGTTGTTTTCCTGTTCGTCTGATTCGCTGATCAAAGTATGGACGGCCGACGACGATTTAGAGCTAAAACACACCATTTACTGCTTGGTGGATGTCGGCGACATTTTCTGTTTGGCGTATGTCGAGGAGCTGAAAACGGTTTATTTCGGCACTCAAAACGCTTCTATTCACTGGGTGCGATTGCCGGAAACTCCTGGGATGGGCGTAAGTGCTTCGAAACATCCTGCTGTACGGCCTAATCGGTTTTTTGACTCGGCTGGTCCGGGCGGCCGGTTGGCTCCGCCGCAACAAGCAACTATCGAACTGCAATCGGCCGGCCTGATTCATTCCGATGCGACTTTGCTCGAAGTGCCTATCGAGAATGCCGTGAACTTCGCTCATAACTCGTATGTCTATACTATGGTCACTACTAAACTAGGGGGCAAAGTGTGTATTGTCACTGGCTCTGGCGAGGGAACTATAAAGATATGGCATACCGATAGCCGCGGGCATTTGCACGAGGCCAAGAAGATCGTTAATAACGATGCCGTGTTGTATACTACGCTTGCATCTGACTGGCAGCTGTTTTGTGCTTTGGAATCGGGCCATGTTTTGGTAGTTGACTTGGAGACCTGGCAGGTTTTACGGTATTTAGTCTGTGCCGGCGAGCCGTTACTGGCTTTAGCCGCCGTGGGCGACGGTATCTTTGCTATGTCGTCTACCGGCCGAGTCTTCCATTATGACCCCAGTACTACTAATGTCACGTCGTGGCCGTCAGGAGGATATACGACGTCTACCGCCACTTTAGACTACAAACAGAACATTATTGTCACTACGACTAAAGAGGGCACGATCACGCTGTGGGATGTCGGCAACCAGCTGGGCCAAACCGCCGACTCCGATAACCAATGGCGGCCGCGGTCGCTAGGTCTTAGCAACGACAACATGATCGATACTTTAAGCCGACTTATCCGCTACCAAACAGTTTCGAGTCGCGAAGGCCAGAACTGGGCCGACTGTCGGCGGTGTGCATCGGCGTTGCGCGATCTTATGCGGGGCATGGGCGCCGAGTCGGAGCTGTGGCGCGTCGAAATGGGTAATCCGGTTGTTTATGCACGGTTTAAGGCCAATTCCCCGCATTTAACAGGTAAACCGGCGTGTGTCCTCTTTTACGGCCATTACGATGTGATCGAAGCCAGTCCTACTTGGAAAACCCAGGCGTTCAGCCTAACGGCTATGGACGGCTATCTGTATGGCCGAGGCGTTTCCGATAACAAGGGACCCTGTATAGCGGCGATATATGCTGCTGCGGAGCTTTACGCGAAAAAAGAGCTGGCCAACGACCTGGTTTTTCTGATTGAAGGCGAAGAAGAATGCGGCTCGTTCGGGTTCTATAATGTTGTTGAGGAGCACCGCAGCCGCATCGGGAAAGTCGACTGGATTGTGTTCTCGAACTCGTACTGGCTCAACGACAACCGGCCCTGTCTGAACTACGGGCTTCGCGGCGTTGTTCTAGCCAGAATTCAGGTCAAAAACGACAAGGCAGACGTGCACTCGGGCGTGGACGGCGGCATGTTCCGCGAGCCGGCGCAAGACATGATCCATTTGCTGGGCAAGCTCACGAAAACCGACGGCAGCATTGCTATCCCCGGGTTCTGCGACTTGGTGATGCCGGTGTCTGCCGAGGAACACGCCCAGCTGGACGAGATCGCGTCGATCCCTGGGATCGCGCAAACCAAAGCAGACCTGCTCCACAAATGGTACTCGCCGTCGTTAACCGTGCACAAATTCACGGTCTCAGGCCCCGGCAACCAAACGGTGATTCCGTCAACGGTCACGGCGTTCATTTCGTTGCGGTTAGTGCCGAACCAGACCGCCGACGAGGTCAAGCTCGAAGTAGATAACTTTCTGCAGAAAGCGTTTGACGACCTGAGCTCGCCCAACGCGCTTTCGGTCGAGTTCCGCTACGAAGCAGACCCGTGGCTAGGCGATTCGCATAACGACGTGTACCGCATTCTCGAAGCGGCTTTAGTGGAGCAGTGGGGCGAAAAGCCTTTGTTCGTACGCGAAGGCGGCTCGATTCCGATGGCGCGCGCGCTGGAAAAGCTTTTCGACGCGCCGGCCGCGCAGCTTCCTTGCGGCCAAAGTTCCGACGGCGCCCATCTCGACAACGAACGGCTGCGCATCACTAACCTGCTTGTATCTCGACGCGTATTTGTGAAACTGTTCAGCGAGCTCACTAAACGCACCCAAAACGGGGGCCACAGCATATAATTTATAGGTCTTATGCATTCTATCGACTTTAAACTACTTTTCTTTTTTTTTTTTTTCTTACTAGGCCGACAAGTCGGCCTGTAGTTCCGCTTCGCGGAAAACAAGACTAACTAGTAAACATGATTTGTAAGGTAGGAAAAACAGGCAGTGGAAACGATTCCGCGACCCAACGATTTTATAGTATTTCCCAAGCAATTAAGCCTCTATAAAGTCTACTTTTCCGCGAAGCGGAATTACAGGCCGACTTGTCGGCTAGTAAGAAAAAAAAAAAGAAAGAAAAGAAAAAAAAAGGTAAATACAGTGTATAAACGCGCGGAGATGCGGGTGCTGAAATGATTTGTAAGGTAGGAAAAACAGGCACGCGGTGGAAACGATTCCGCGATCCACCGATTTTATAGTATTTCCCAAGCAATTAAGCCTGTATAAAGTCTACATTTCCGCGAAGCGGAACTACAGGCCGACTTGTCGGCCTAGTAAAAAAAAAGAAAAAAAAAGTAAAATGTAGTGTACAAACGCGCTTAGATGCGGGTGCTGGATGACATGCACAAGCTGACGATGGCCGCGTTGAAGGCCATTTCGCTGGATTGTGGGGTCCCGTCGAGCGGCCGCAAGTCGAAAGTGCTTAACGAGATCGTGGAAACTTGTAGTCGCCGGCCGCAGGGACCGTTGAAACTCTTATCGGTGGATCTGGGGCTACGGAATATCGGCGTGTGCCAGGTCGATTGTAGTGCCCGGGCAAGCCTGCAAGTGTCTAAATGGTACCTGGAATCACTTCCGGTAGACCTGAAATTCAGGTACCCCGAGTTCAGTAGTAGTGTGTGTGCTTTAACCGACCGATTAACTAAAGACAACCCGGATGTGATTTTAGTGGAAAAACAGCGGGCCCGAAGCAGCGGAGGCCCGCAAATCCCTAATAGTATTCTGCGAATCAACATTCTAGAAGGAATGCTGCACGCATTGATTCACACAAAGTGTCCTACCAGCTACGTTGAGAGCATCGATCCGAAACTAGTGGTAAGCTACTGGCGGGACCAGGCGGCCTACACGCAGCTAGCGGCTAAGGCCCCTACAAATGAAAATAGTGAAACTAAAACCCCTTCGCAAGTTTATACGCTGTCGAAAAACGTGCGGAAAACCCTTGTTCGTGATTGGCTAAAGGAAACAGCGCCCTTCACAATGCTTCCTTCAGCGTGTCCGCCCAGTACCGGCAAACGAGACGATCTCGACGACGCCCTTGTCCAAGCCATCACTTGGTTTCAATGGCGTCAAAACGCTCTTAACTTAGTTCCCGATCTGCAAATACCTAAATAAAACTTCTTTTTCTTTTTCTTTTTCTTACTAGGCCGCCAAGGCCGGCCTGTACCCGCTTCGCGGAATACTACACAGTATATAGTCTATTTCGCGCAGCGAAAAGCTGTTTGACTTGTCAAACAGCCGAAAAAAAAGAAAAAGAAAGAAAAAGAAAGAAGAAAAGAAAAAAAAGAACGAAACTATTTTATAGCTACTAAGTACTATCAGGACTACAGGGACTAGCTTACCAAACTAGACACCCTCTCTAACCAATGGGACAGAGCCCTTCCAAGCCCGGCACAGTTAAAGTGTTTGCTCCAGAGACACCCACGGTGTTGTCGGAGAAATTAGCCGATACGCTGCAGTCGAACACCGAGTCCGACTATACCCGCTCGCAGTACACAGAAAAGTTCATTGAGGAGCAGGTGGCCCAAAGACTGTACCAGGCCCGGGTGGACGCCGACGCCGGGATTGCCGTTGCGGCGAAAAGAGTTCCGGAAATAGACGACCTCAAACTGGCCGAGACCGACAGCGTGAAGCTCCAGGACCGGCTCAACCAGCTGCAAAAGGAGCTGTCGGGCCGGCCCAAAAAGGGCACCTTCAGCAAGGAAGGAAAGGCTGCCCAGGAAGCGCTGGTCAAGTGTTTCCAAGAAAATAAAGACAAGCCGCTAAGTTGCCGCGAGGAGTTTGCCAAGTTCAAGCAGCAGGTGCGCAAGGTCGAGGAGTCGCTTGGCCAGGCCTAATTAGGTCCATAACCATGAAAACTTATTAGTTATAAACTTTTTTCACTATCTTTCTTTCTCCTTCTTTCTCTTTCTTTCTCTTTCTCTCTTTGTTTTTCTTTTTTTTTCTTACTAGGCCGACAAGTCGGCCTGTACCCGCTTCGCGGAAGACTGCCTTGTGTAAGTGGGTATCGAGGGTAGTGGGGTAGTGAAATTAGTGAGGGTAGTAGGTTTCGCGAAGCGAAAAGCTGTTTGACTTGTCAAACAGCCGAAAAAAGAAAAAAAAGTCTATATAATTAGTTCTTTTTTCTTTTTTCTTACTAGGCCGACAAGTCGGCCTGTACCCGCTTCGCGGACTACCTTAGATTAGTGGGGTATCGAGGGTAGTGAAGTTAGGCACGTTAGTGGGGGTGGTTTCGCGAAGCGAAAAGCTGTTTGACTTGTCAAACAGCCGAAAAAAAGAAAAAAAAAAGAAAAAAAGAGTCTATATAGTTACTAGTGTTCTTGTTTTACTAGACGACAAGTTGGTCTGGAAGGGATCATGAGATAGGGTATGATGAGATAGGGTAGGGCTAAGTGAAAAGTAGAGATCGTGGTATTAGGACGGCAGTCCTCGGTGCCTAAGCGGTGTTGTCATGTCGAACGAGTCGTCGCCGTTGATCGGGCCATTGCAGGATCGCAGCGACCCCAAAAAGCTGCTGGTTTATATCGCCAGTGTCCTGGTGTGTCTGGTGTCGGCCTCCTTTACGGTGTTCTCGCTGTATACCGAGCCGTTTCGGGACCAGCTGGGGTACTCAACGTTGCAAAACAATATCATCTCCATTGCCGGTGAGGCCGGCTTGTATGTGATTGTCCCGGCCATTGGCTATATTGCCGATACTTACCGGCTTTCCTATCTGGGGATTACCGGCGGAGTGCTATTTTTAGCGGGCTATTTGCTGGCGGCATGGACTTATGCTGTCCGGGCCCATTACGGATATATGGCGGCGGCATTTGTGCTTATTGGCATCGCCACTTCCTCGGTGTATATTTCTGCGTTAGTGAGCTGTGCCCGGTTATACCCTCGGTATGCCATTCTGGCCATTTCGGTGCCGACTACTGCCTATGGTCTTTCTTCTTTGTTATTCTCGGAATCCATTTCCTGGGCTCTGGAATTAGAGGTAGGTATTCCCGAGATCTATAAAGCTTTGGCGGGATCGTTGTTTGTCGTCGGGATTATTGCCTGGCTGCTTCCTTGGCTCGGCAATATCGATGTCATGAATTCCGTCAATCTATCGAACGAGACCTCGAATGAGACCTCGAACGAGACGACCAATGTTGCTGAAGAAGATATCCCGGCCATCCGCAGCCACTTGCACCGCTTTATTCACGATAGCGAGACTTGGATGCTGCTGCTTTCGTTTGTGTTAGTGTCTGGTCCGTTGGAAATGTATCTCAATAATCTCGGGGTGATCAGCCGGGTCATCAAGCCCCGGCCGTCTACAGCTACGCAAGTGAGTATTTTCTCGACTTTCAGTACTGTCTCGCGGCTGCTTGTGGGCGCCTTTACTGACCTGTTCGGCCATGCCATTCCGCCAACTTCTCTGCTGGTTTTTGCCCTGGTGCTGCTGGGCGGCGCCCATGTTTTGCTGGCATTAGACTTGTTTGGCGCCTATTTCAACTGGTCAAGTGTAGTGAATGGCTTTGTTTATGGATCCGCTTTTACTTTGTACCCGATTATTATCACTCAAGTATGGGGCGTAGAAGGCTTTGCTACATACTGGGGCATGTTTGTTTCCGGCCCGGCCGTAGGCTCGTTACTATTTGGTCTTGAGTTTGCTCTGGACTTCCAGTATACCAATAAGTTCTCGATTACTTTCTGGTCAAGTGCGGTTGGCATGCTTGTTAGTGCCGCCATTGTCTACAAGCTTGCCGACGATTGGCTAGCTCGCAGTCGTCGTAGCCATGTGTTTCTTGATTAGTGTAAATTATAGTAAATTATAGTATTTTAAGCGGTTATGTATGTTAAGAGTTACTCGTTGCCGACATCTTGGTCGTCCCGTTTCCGCTTTTTGCCGGGCCGTTTGCCCATTTTCTCATGCAGCCGCGCCATGCTGATCTTCGATTGTCGCTGCGCCTCGTCAATGCTGCCCATAAGCAACATCACCCCCTCCTTGTCAATGGGATACTCTTTAAGCTTCTTATCGCCATGCACCTCTTTCTCAATATTCGTATATCGCACCACATCGTACTGGGCACACATCGTGATTGCTTTGCCCGACCGGCCCGCTCGAGCCGTCCGGCCTACGCGGTGGACATAGTCGGCTGCATTATCGGGCACTGAATAGTTGATAACCACATCGACCTGCGGAATATCCAGGCCGCGAGCAGCCACATTCGTAGCCACCAGAATCGACTTCGAGCCGGCCCGGAACTTGTTTAAAGCTCCTAACCGAGCCGACTGGCTCATGTTGCCGTTGATAGGCACTACACTGAACTTTAGTGTCTCCAACATTAGGGGAATACGAGTGCCGTCGTCCTTGGTATTTACAAACACAATAATCGACTTCCCGGCCAGCTCGTTGAGAATATACACTAGCGTAGCGTCTTTGTGTTTTAATGGCGTGAACAAATAGTATTCCATTAATGTGTCCACGGTAGTGATTTTACTGGAAATCTGTACCCGAACAGGGTTCCGCAGCGACGCTCGCTGTAACTGCTCGACCTCTTTTGACGGAGTGGCAGAATACAAATAAGTATGGCGATCTTTAGGGATCACAGCCAGGATTTTGTTGATCGGCTCCTTAAAGTCCATATCTAGCAGCCGGTCCGCCTCGTCCAGCACCAAATACTTCAGGTACCTTAGACTGAACCCTTTAGTTTTTTCTAAATGGTCAAGGAGCCGGCCAGGTGTGGCCACTACAATATGAGGCTTTTTGCTCAAGGCGATTGCCTGTTGCATTTGGTCTTCTCCGCCAATAATCACCGTAGTTTTCACTCCCATAGGAGTGCCCAGAGCCTGGAATTGTTGGGCAGTTTGATGGGCCAATTCTCGGGTCGGCGATAACACACAGCAAAAAAGCGGCTGCGGGTTCTCATATAAAGCTTGTAAAACCGGCAGGGCAAACGCAGCGGTTTTGCCCGAGCCTGTAGCCGCAAACCCCATGATATCTCTTCCTTCAAGGGCATAGGGAATTGCCTGCTTTTGGATAGGAGTGGGGGTCTTGAATTTCAGGCTTTCACAAGCATCGACGAGAATATCGATGATTCCCAGTTCTTTAAACTCACTCATAAAATGAAAAAAAGAATACTACCAAAAATTGGGCAGGATGCTTATTATGTCTATAAGTGAAATTTCAGGGGGAAAAAAAATTACATCATCTGCCAAATCGGTTTTTGATTTTGCAGACGAAACACTATGGCCAAAAGAAGACAAAAACGGCGTACTCATGTTAAGGAGGCGGAGTTAGATCCCAATATCCCTCGGTCAATGGTCATTAAAATGGGCGATGCCAAACGAGAACCCACTAAAGGGTTATCGGCATTAGTCCGGGACTTCCGCACGATTTTGCAACCCCATACGGCAGCCCGGCTTCGGGAGCGCAAAGCCAATAGATTGAAGGATTATTTGGTGATGGCCGGTCCGCTTGGCGTGTCGCATTTCTTCCTGTTCTCGCAGTCGCATTCAGGGAATACTACTTTGCGGATCGCTAGGACTCCTCGCGGACCTACATTGTATTTCCGAGTAGAGGAGTACTCGCTAGCCCGTGATATTCAAAAGTATCAAGCAAGACCTCATTCACTTACCCACGAGCTGCGGACGCCGCCGGTGCTTGTTATGAACAATTTTTCAAGTGAGAAAACTAGTGATAAGGATGCCCTCCTTACCTCGATTTTCCAGAATATTGTGCCTACTATCAACATCCAGTCGACAAAGTTATCGGATGTGCAGCGGGTTTTACTTGTAGAAAAGCAGCCTGACACCGGGGATATCGAGCTACGGCACTATGCGGTAGTTACCCGGACCGCAGGCACTTCCCGGGCGGTTAAGAAGCTTGCGGCCGCCCAGCGAGGCCAGCGAGACCTGCCGAATTTAGGGAACATGCAGGATGTTTCCGAATACATGGAAGACCCCGGGTTATCCGAGTCAGAAGGAGAAGACGAAGTGATTGGCAATGCTTCTGAGGCCCCGCAAAAGATCAAGCGGGCAGTGAAACTATTGGAAGTAGGTCCTCGGCTGCGGCTAAAGCTTTTGAAAATCGAAGACGGTTTATGTCAAGGAAAGACACTGTATCATGCTATTGAGAGCCGCACTACTAAACAGGCGGCAGCTATGGACCGGAAACATGAGCAGCGGGATGCACTTCGGGCTCAACGGCGCAAAGAGCAGGAAGCCAATGTTCTTCGCAAGCGGGAAGAAGCGGCCGCCAAGTCTACTCGCTCGCAAAGAGGTAAAAGAAAGGCTCAAGAGATGGAGGCCGACCCCGATGATGATCAAGATCAAGATGATGAAGACGACAACCTCGACGATGACAACCTCGACGACGACGACGAGGAGGAGGAGGACGACGACGACGCACCTGATCCTAGTACTATGAACGACTATGAATTAGAGGCCGAGTTGGCGGCTGGGGAGTCTAATTAATTACTGTATTTGTAAGCTAGTAAACAGTTGTTAAATACTGTATTTATAAGCTAGTAACTATATTCACTTTCTTCTTTTTTTTCGTACTAGGCCGCCAAGGCCGGCCTGTAACCGCTTCGCGGAATTTCTGTAATGGAGGTTTCGCGAAGCGAAAAGCAGGTCGACTTGTCGACCTGCCCAAAAAAAAAAAGAAAAAAAAAAAGACAATATAACTAGTTATTCTACTAGGACAGGGACTTACATAAGCTAGCAACCATGATGACTGAGAATGATGTCTTTGGAACGATTTGGGACCTGCCTAACGTCCTGATTTGGAAGCTGTGATAATTATAGATCAGGGCAGGAGCAACCTTCTTGGCATGACGTCGGGATCTCCTGATCGCCGGGATCACAGAAAAACCGACTCGGGACGTAGTTAAAACGACTCGGGAAGGGCTCGGCGGTGGACTCGGGGCTAAATCGAGGTTTAAAATAGCTGTGAGTAGTTGGTAATTTTAGACGCGATCTCAAATGCATGGGTTCCACTCGCATATTGGTTTATAGGGTACCGGCAGGTCAGGAATGTATAGCTATTAACGGCAGCAAGCAAGAGGAGGCGATTGCAGGCCTGGGGGGTAGGGAAAGGCCACCAAACCGAACTCTATCGAGTACTACAAACATGAAACGCCAAATACCAACCTAGAAGCCAGGAGATCGCCGCATCCCGGTTTGGGATGTTGTTGTACGGCACCTGCATGGATCCAGATCCAGGGCTAGGGCCGTACCTGACGTAACCGACTATAAATATGATCACCCCAACTTAAATTGCCGACGCGTCTGGCCGACATATAACATCCACCAACCCCACTCGATCTGGTCCACACAACCAACTATGGCTGGTCCCATATGGAAGAATGCTCCAACAATAGGTAAGTTTCCATCCCCCCCCTCCCCCCCAAAAATTAAAGTTTAAACCATACATGATGCTAACTTTAGCGGTTAACCGACGAATGATCAGCACGTTGATTGTTGGCGGCTTGATTGTCCTTGCTTGTTTATTTTTATTGCTTCCTATCACTAATAGCGGCTTCAATCGCGGCCATCTCCCTATAAACCATCCCTGGGATGGCGATTTGTGGCATCATCGCGACGCTCCAAAAGGCCCGCATTTCCCCAGTAGAGATGCTCGCTCCCGATACGAGAGCATTGAGGTGTGGCGGACCGACGATGTGATGAATCCGCAGCATGTGAACGAGCCGAAGGCCCATTATGTGCCGCCGCGGCCTCGGCAAGCTCCTCTTTCTCACTATTCCCACATCGGCGACTATTTGCAACAGACGTTAGTGGCCGACTACCCCAGTCCGCATATCGACAAAGTGTTTTTAATGCTGAAGACGGGCGCCACGGTTACGTGGGAACGGTTACCGATGCATTTGATGACGACGTTGACCCATGTAAAGCATTTCGCGATTTACTCCGATGCCGCGGGGTCAATTGGCGGCTACGAGATCATCGATATCCTTAAAGACTTGCCGCAGCAAGTGTTGGATGATGACCAGCTGCAAATGTATCGCGTTCTTAAGCAAGTCCACGACAATGGCTATGGACTTGATTTGAAGAAGATCAAGCTCGATAACAACGGATGGGACGTGGATAAGTTCAAGAACGTGCCGATGCTTGCCGACGCCTATAAACGCAGTCCGGAAAGCGAATGGTTTGTGTTTATGGACGACGATACCTATATTTCCTGGACGAATTTAGACAAAATGCTCTCGTCGCTTAATCCGAACGAGCCGCTTTATATGGGCGCGGTAGCCAACTTCCCGGACCCGGTCGAGCATCACAATGATACCGTGAGCAATTTCGCGCATGGCGGATCCGGAGTAGTGATTTCCAAAGCCGCAATGGACCTGGTTTTCGGGCCTAATGCCAAACGGTCACCTTCAGAAATCATCGCCGACTTCTCGGAACGCGCGTTATCGCAATGCTGCGGCGACCTGGTCGTGGCCTGGATGTTATTTGAAGAAGCCGAAGTGAAGATCGACGGCGACGACCACGGCCGCAATTGGCGCCGGTTTAACGGCGAGGCCATTTGGGCGATGAACTTCGATCCGTACATCTGGTGCGAGCCGATTGTGGGCTGGCATCACGCGACCGCGCATGATATGGAGATTCTGTGGGAATACGAGCGCCTCAAGCAGCCAAACACGTTGACCACTATTGCCGATCTTTATCGCGACTTTTTGCTGCCCTATATGGTCGAGGAGCAGCAGGATTGGTACTTGTACTACTTTGACTTCACCTACACATCTTCCGAAGACCTTGTTTATCATGACGAAGATTCCTGGGCGCCCTCCGAGTCGATCTCGGCCTGTAAACGCGCTTGCGAGATTCTGGAGCATTGCTATTCGTGGTCTTACTATGATAGTTTCTGCGGCCTTCAGGAATGGCGCTGGACAAGAGGTTTGGGATGCACAGACGTGAGCGTGGACTACCCCGGCTCGAAAGTCACGTCAGGATGGATGGTCGAACGCATTCGCGAGGGCCGCAAAAACTCTGCCTGCGACCAGCTCGACGACCGGTACCCGGAAGGCTGGTTTGTTCGCGAACGCATCGACGAGCAGCTTCATAGCAAGCTTGGCGCCAGTGCCGGAGAAGACACTACCTAACTTAATATAATACAATCTCCTCTCTCTATAGACTACTCTTTTGGCGGTGCTACTCGACTTTTTTTTTTTTTTTTTTTTTACTAGGCCGACAAGTCGGCCTGTACCCGCTTCGCGGAAACCTTCCCATTTCGTAAAAGTGATCACATTCTTGTAAAAATGATGTATCACATTCTTTGTTTTCTACTAGCGGACTGCTTATAACCTCAATTGTAGTCTTTTTCCGCGAAGCGGTTACAGGCCGACTTGTCGGCCTAGTAAAAAAAAAAAAAAAAAAAAAAAAGAATGAATAGATGTAATATGAAGGGTTTGTTTAGGGGTGGGGGGGGGGGGGGGGGGGGGGGGGGGGGAGGTGGGAAGGGTACTGGGCTAGTAGAGAAGGTATGACACATCTGGACTTGACATCCTCCCGCTTAGTTATGTGGAAAGTGGCGCCTATGAGGGCGCTTTTGAGGCCGCCTAGCCGACCGGTGCGGCCGGTTCTGGCAGTGCTGAGGCCGCTGATGGCGGCGGACATTGCCGGCATGCGAATGTTCTCGAGCTCGCCGCTGGCGGGCGACGAGAAGCGGCCGAAACGACGGGTGAATCGCCGGATAGAACGGCTCAAGAAACTAGCCGCGAGCGGCAAAAGTGAGGCGAAAGCCGAGGCCAAAGCCGAGTCGAACGCCGAGGCAGACGAAGTCGAGCCGGAAATGCACATGAAAGACCCCGCTAGCCAATCAAATAGCGGCAAAGACGGTAAAGAGCATGGCAAGGAAGAGGCCGGCAAAGCGGAGGCGGAGAAGCCCGACGACAAGGATGCTCGAGGCAAACGGCAGCCCAATATCATTGATGTGGAAATCAACCTCACGCAGATTCTGTGGATAGCCTTTGGCGCCGTGTTTCTGCTGTCGTTCTTGAGTGCCTCGGAAGGTATCCCGGAAATCAGTTACCAGGAGTTCCGCACCCAGTATTTGGACCGCGGCCAGGTCCTGCGGTTGCAAGTGATCAATAATGCCATTGTCCGCGTTTATACTCGCGATAACTCCGCCGTGCCTGTCTGTTACTTCACGATCGGCAGCGTGGATACCTTGGAAAGACACCTTAAAGAGGCCCAGGACGATCTCCATATTGCTCCTCGCGATCGGATTCCGGTTGCGTATGTCGAGGAAGGCAATTTGATGGCCGGGCTGTTCGGATTAGTGCCGACGCTGATGTTCCTCGGGTTCCTGATTTGGATGGGCCGGAAGACCGCTCAGCGCGGGTCGGGCGGGGCCAGCGGCGTGTTTGGAATTGGCAAAACAAAGGCCCAGCGATTCAATCCTGACTCGCAAGTCAATACCCGCTTTGAGGATGTGGCCGGCATGGACGAGGCCAAGCAAGAGATCATGGAGTTTGTGTCGTTTTTGAAAGACCCTAAGAAGTACGAGCGGCTAGGCGCGAAAATCCCGAGGGGAGCGATTCTTTCGGGCGCGCCGGGAACCGGAAAGACGTTGCTGGCCAAAGCCACGGCTGGCGAGGCCGGCGTGCCGTTCTATGCCGTCTCGGGCTCGGAGTTTGTCGAGATGTTCAGCGGCGTCGGTGCGTCGCGGGTGCGTGATCTGTTCAAAAAGGCTAAAGACGACGCCCCGAGTATGATCTGGATCGACGAGATCGACGCTATTGGCAAGTCGCGCTCGGGCGCCAATATCCGCGGCGGCAACGACGAGCGCGAAGCAACGTTGAACCAGCTGCTGGTGGAAATGGACGGGTTTGGCTCCAACCAGCACGTGGTCGTGATGGCCGGAACCAACCGCGCCGATGTGCTTGATAAGGCGCTTTTGCGGCCCGGCCGGTTCGACAGACATATCCAGATCGATCTGCCTACTTTAGAGGGCCGCAAGGATATCTATAAAGTGCATTTGGCGAAGATCAAGTACGACCACGACATCGCCGAGCTGGCCGGCAAGCTGGCGGCAATGACGCCCGGGTTTTCCGGCGCCGATATCGCCAACTGCTGCAACGAGGCGGCGCTGGCGGCCGCGCGCGCGAACTCGACAACTGTACGTATGCCGCATTTCGAGCAGGCGGTCGACCGCGTGATCGCCGGCCTCGAACGCCGGTCCCGGGTGTTGCCCGTCGATAAGCGCAAGATCGTCGCCTACCACGAGGCCGGCCATGCCGTGGCCGGCTGGTTCCTGCGTTATGCGGATCCGCTCGTGAAAGTCACTATCGTGCCCCACGGCGCCGCCGCGCTCGGCTATGCGCAGCTGCTGCCCAGCGATAACAACGTGACCACTGAAAACCGCATGCGCGACCTCATGACGGTAGCTATGGGCGGCCGCACCGCCGAAGAGCTGTTTTTCCCGTCCGTGACGGTGGGCGCCAGCGACGACTTCAAACGCATCACCGCCATCGCCAAAGCCATGGTCTGCGACTTCGGAATGTCGCCCAGTATCGGCGCGGTGCGGCTCGAGCGCCCGCAAGGCTCGGTCGCTAAAGGCTACTCGCAGAAAACGGACGCGACCGTCGATGCCGAGGTCAAACGGATCATCAGCGACGTGCACCTGCGCTGCAAAAAGCTGCTGGAGGAAAAACGCGATCAGGTGATTGCCGTGGCCGAAGAACTGCTGGCCAAAGAGCAGCTCACGCGAGCCGACCTCGTGCGGGTCCTGGGCGAGCGGCCCTATAAAAGCCACGAGCACGACGCGTTCAAAAAGTATCTCGATGCCCAATAGTGTACATAACTTGTATAGACATGAACAGTCTAGTTTTGGTTACGTTCTTTCTTTTTTCTTTCTTTTTTTCGTACTAGGCCGACAAGTCGGCCTGTAACCGCTTCGCGGAAGAGAATTAGCCTCCTTTTGGTGGTACGAACAGGATGAAACAGCAATTAACTAAGAATAAATACTTTAAAGCAGTAGAAGCGGAGCCAGCCACCAGTACGGACGATGCTTGCGGGCGTAGTTGCTGTTGACCGACGTCGCCGAGCTCGAAAGGGCCGAAAGCGACGATGTCTGCGGCACCACCGACGACCGCTCGGTAGGAACGATGTTGGTGCTTGGCCGCTGCGAGACGCTGGTTACAGACGAGGATCTTGTGGAGATTACTAGGGTCGAGTTAAATCCAGAGGTGCTGGAGGACGTGCTGGAGTACGGGATAGCCTGGGTAGTGGAGTTGGTTACAGGGAAGATCGGGGCGATTATAGAGGGAGTGCCTTGAGCTTGAGTGGACTGAGTTGTGGATTGAGCGGATTGAGCAGGTTGAGCAGGTTCAGTAGTGGGCTGGGTTTCGGGCTGAGTAGCAGGTTCCGTTGACGGCTGAATTGAGGATTGAGTAGCAGGTTCAGTCGCGGACTGAGTAGCAGGTTCAGTTGAGGGCTGATTTTCCGGTTGAACTGCAGGGGTACTGGAATTGGTGCCAGGACTCGTACTGGAGTTAGTTCCAACAAGAACAGGGCTTGTGCCAACACCCGGGAAAGTGCTGGAGCCTGAGCGACCCCCCAGATAGCTCCAGCTAGTGCTGGAAGTTGCATCAGAAGTAGGGTCGGTGAAAGCTTCGCAACCGAGAGTCACAACAGCAGTAGAGGTACTGGTGGTGTGGACAATTGTGGTCTCGGTGACAATATCCACTTCAGGGCATCCATAAGTCGTGGTGGTCGTGGTGAGAACATCGGTGGTGTATAGAGTAGTATACACGGTAATGGTGCTGCGAGTAGAGGACGAGGTCGGCTCAACAGTAGCTTCGCCCAGAATCTCAGTAGCAGGAGTTTGGACAGTCTCAGTTTCGGTGGCAGTGACGGTGGGGGTTTCGGTTTCGGTATTGCAGATGGTAGTATAGTAGGTGTCGGTCACCGTCACGTCTACACTTGAATCGACTTCAGAAGTAGCAATAGGAGTTTCCGTAATAGTGAAGGTCGATGTCGAGGTTGCCGTGAAAGTCTCAGCAGAAGTCTCAGAAGTCTCAGCAGCAGAAGTCACGGTAACTGTAGTAGTACTTTCAGTAGTACTTTCAGCCGCGATTTCAGTAGGAGTTGCAGTACTTTCAGTTGAGCTTTCAGTAGAGCTTGAGCTCTCAGTCGAGCTTGCAGAGCTCTCAGTGGAGATCTCAGTCGAGCTTACAGTCGAACTCTCAGTCGAGCTCTGCGAGCTCTGCGAGCTCTGCGAGCTCTCAGGGGTAGCACTAGAGCTAAATGCAGTAGAAGTGGCAGTGCTCTCAGTAAAAGTAGCCGCAGCACTGCTGCTAGACTCGGTACTGGTAGCACTGGTCACAGCCTCAGTGGTGGTGGCCAAGTTCTGGGCAGCCGACGCGGTCGCATCTCCGGAAATAGTAGTGATAACAGTATCCTCGTCAGTAACTGAGTAGGCACTGAGCGTCAACCAGTCGTTCGTGAAGGTAACCAGGTTTTCCGCCGCGGCAGAGTAGGTCTGACCGTCGTAGGCCTCGGGGCTGGCGATGGTATCGAGCTGAGCAAGCGCGCCGCAGACAAAAAGGAACACAAGCGAAAGGTTCATTAGGTGCAAAAGCCCCCGGAACGCCACCCGATTATATATTCTGCACGATGTTTTGTTTTGCCTCAATCCGGCTGCTCACTGCATTTGCTCTCTGCATATCCCCTCTCCGTGCAGGGTATCCGGTAGTGGCTTGTTGCAAACAGCTAGTGTACGACTAGCTTGCATCGTAATTTGAAACTAAAATACCCTTTTTTGTAGCTATAGTGGCTCTAGAAACTTTCTAACCCGCGAAACAGCAAGACGCCCGGCCAGCGGCGCGTCCCTTGCTTGCATCTCCTTGCCTCTAACCCGATCGCAGTCCAGACCGCTATAGACCAAATAGCCTCAATCGACTCAAATTGCCGTAGAAGTCGCTTCACATAGACAGCTCGTACGCGTTGCCGGAGGATTCGACCAGATGCTGTAGCTTTCGTACACGGGCCGGCTATGCCAAGCCCAGACGGTAGAGAGATTAGCTGTAGTGTGGGGCGTCGAAGAGGTGGTCAAAGAGGACAAAGAGGGCGTCGAATAGGGCGTTGTAGTAGAAACTGGAGTAGAAACTGAGGTAGAAACCGAAGTAGAAACTGCGTACGGTTGTGTCACAGATTCAGTAGTGCCAGTGCGAACTGACGTCGACGTCGGCGCGCACAGAAAGAAAGTGCTCGTAGAGGTGACAATATCGGTTATATACTCTGTAACCAGCAAAGTATACAGCGATTTGCTGCTCGTGACACTCGTTGGAGTCTGGGTAGTGGATTCAGAGGTCACTACTGTGACCGTCGACAATTCAGTAGGAGCCACACTAGAGGTAGGCACAGAACTAGTGGTCGCAACAATCTCCGAAGAGGTTTCAACAGGCATAGAAGCCTGCGTAGTGGGTTCAGAGGTCACAGTCGACGATTCAGGAGGGGCAACAGTAGAGGTAGGCGTCGAACTGGAACTGGAACTAGAACTAGAACTAGTAGCCGCAGTGACTACCTCTAAAGTAGTTTCAGTAGAAGAACTCGTCAGAGACGTCACAGACGTCACAGACAAAGTCGACGAAATAGTGGATGGGACAGAAGACGGGCTTGCGCTGGGCGACGCAGTAGTTCCCGAGGCAGTAGAACAAACGGTGATGAAATACGGCACGGAAACAACAGTGGTAGAATCCGAATCAGTGGAATTAGTGAACTCATACACTCCGACGTCGGTGCTTGAGGTAGCGCCCGGGTCGGACGTAGCCGAAAACGACACGCGAGCCGCCGTCGAGATAGGCGCCGTGTTTGTATTGGCGCTAAACGCCACAGGCAGTGCCATAGTCGATTGAGCAAGCGCGGTAGCAATAAACACCAACGAAATAATTAAGAACATCGGAACGGAGATGGGATCGAGAAGGTTGGGTCGATTTGGGTCGATTTGGTTATCCTGCAGGGAAGTGCATATCGATGCACCCAGGCCGCATATGACGAATACCCATCTCCACAAGGGCCAGCCTCTTAAAAAAGAAGAGCAAGCTCGCAGAAGTTATATATTTAACCAGCATCTACCAGCATCTACCAGCATCTCTAGACTATCGAAGATGGTTGGCTATGCCAAACCAGCAAATCGAACCGCTTTAGCGTCTCGGCTAAGGCGGCACGTTAAGCGTGATTTATAACTGGAATTTTGCGCTTTTAAGTCGAAGGGGTTACTCCATATCCCCGAAGATATCGCCATTTGGCGAGTCCTCTTTGACAGGATCTAAAAGGTCGTCATCGTCACTGCGAGGAACCGCCATAGAACCTCGCCGATGGCTATGAGGAGGCATATGAGTACGGTCAGGCAGTGGTGAAGCTTGGGCCGCAATACTTAATAGAGACGAGGCAATAGCCGGCGACGTGCCTAAACTGCTAGAAAGCGAAAGTCGTCGTCGCGAGTGGTTCTGCGACGACTTCGAGATCGAGCGGATTGAGCTAATAGGAATTCCCTTGTGCGACGGAGTCACCGGTTGGGGGTCGATGGGACTGGGGGTGTCTTCGACGGCCGACGACGAAGACGCGCCGCCAGCGGCGCTCGAGGGAGCCGGAGATACACTATGAGACAAAGAAGGAAGTCGGTTAGGAGTGCTTTGAGCGCTCTCGGCTGCGTCTGCGGCATTTTGAGCAGTCAAGAAACCATCACTGTTGTAGTCTTCCGCCAACTCTTCGTCGTCCTCGGTCATACTCACTAGAATAGACGCAGCTTCTAAAAGTTGTACCTGCTGGTGTTTGGAGATTAAAAGCTTAGAAGTTTTGCTCCATTCAGGGGTATGTTCCCACAAATGTTTGGCCAAAGACGACACATGCTTGTAGCCCTTTCCACAGGCTTGACATTTCAGCTCTTCCTTAAGTCTGCCGGTCTCGCCTTCGGAAATTCGGCGAGCAACAAACTTGCGAGATAGCTGAGGCATGCCAGCAGTATGGAAACCGGTTGTTGGAACACTCGAGCTCATCGAGTCTATAGGGTCACGAGGGCGTCTACCGGGCATTGTGACAGGGTCGATATATCCAAACAATAGACCAAAAAAGAGGATGTTAAAGCCAAAACAGAGCCACTAAGTCAGATACGGGTATCGGTGGAGTCAAATATGATGGGGATATATAAACAAGTCGCGTTTAGGAATAGTGACTTGGACTGTGCGGGCCCCTGAAAAGAATCCGCCGATAATCGGAGCAGGCGAATCTGGACGAGTTCGTAAACAAAAAAACGTGAAAAACCGCCGGTCACACCCAAACGATTGCAAAAGTTCAAGGTTTGAAAGTCAGCAACTTATTGGTGAGGTTTATAGTACTGAGCGGTACCCCCAAATTTTTTTTCAGAGAAGGGAGAATAGCTGCAGCCATTCTGCAGTGTCAACAAATCACGTGATCGGACCCTATTTGCAATGTCCGGCATGACCCGTTTTCCGAGCCAAGGAGGTCGTGTGACGACAGTGGTTTTCGCTGGCAGTTAATAAGAGCATCATTTCTAACGAATATGTAACTATTTACCCTGGTTTGGGCCCATCTAATAGCCTTGTTGGTGGCCCCACCGATATCCGGCCACTATCTAAATGATCTACCAACCTACCTATTTAGATAAGTTAGGGCTGCAGGCAAGGGATCTCGCGTAGGAGGAATTACCCAACTTGGGGCGATTAAATTGGGTTTAAAATTGGGCAGCCGCACGGGGAATGTCAAGGGCCATCCGGGAAATTAAAGGCAATTCAAACCCTGAAAATCTAAAGCAGAGAAAAAATAAAATTGCAAATAGAGTCCGAAATAAGGTCCCAAACCGAGCCAACCGCCTCGTCTTTGAAGGGTCAATCGCAATGAACCTAGTGATAAAAGCTATCAAGATAAAAACATAAAACCTCACTGGAATTTAGGCAGTGGCTTTTCTTAATTATCGACACCTACTTTTGCAGAGACCTCTATAGGCCTCATTTATTCAAGCATTTTATGCAGTGGCAGGAGCGGGAGCAGCACCCCAGCTGTCCTCCTCAGCCCAGTTGGCAGAGCCAGCCTCGGGCTTAACGTCCCAGTCCTCCGAGTAGGTGGGCTGAGCCTCAGCAAACGTGGTGGCATCGGCGATCTCGTCGGCCTCGGCAGCCTCCTCGACGGCAGGAGCCTCAACCTCTTCGGGGTCGCGGTAGAAGTAAAGATCGGGCATCACCGACCACTCAGTCTCGCGGTCGGCCAGAGTGCCACGGATGCGGAGCACCTCACGGGCCAGCAGCCACCAGACCAGGCCAATCGAGTGCTTGGACTTGTTATTGCAGGGAATGGCAATGTCGACGTACTCAACAGGCGAGTCAAGGTCGCACAGAGCAATGACGGGGATGTTGGAGTACGATGCCTCGCGGATGGCCTGGGCGTCGGTGCGGGGGTCGCTCACGACAATAAGGCGGGGCTCCTTGAACGAGCGGGTGATGTAGTTGGTAAAGCTACCGGGGGTGAAGCGGCCGGCAAGAGGAGTAGCACCGGTGTGAGCGGCGAACTTGAGCACAGCACGCTGGCCGTAAGTACGGGCCGAGATGGCCACGACGTCGGCGGGGTTGGGCACGGCAGCAATAGCGCGGGCGGCCAGCACGATCTTCTCCCAAGTGGAGTCGAAGCGGATGATCGACACGCCGTCGGCACGCTTCTGGAAAAGGTAAGGCTCATTACGAACCTGGACGTTTTTGGCACCGAGGTGCACCTGAGCGGCAAGCAGCAGCTGAGCGTCGGCCTCAGTCAGGGGGAACATGATGTTTGTCGATGGGATTCGGAGTGGGTTAGAGTATCATCTAGTGAATTACGCAGTCACATAGGTTGAAGCCCTAGACGTGGTTATGGATTAGGTAATCGCATACCCTCCTGGCCTGGACGGGGCCATGGCTGTAGCGACGCAAGTCTCAGATTTCAACTGGTCTGTTTCACTCAAGGGTATTTTTAACGGTTTTCTTTCTGACTGTTTCATATGTATTTGAGAAGTAGGTTGGCTGCGAAATGCACGATCTTTCCAAAAAAGGATCTACAGCCTAGCTTGCGCCTAGTACTAAAAAAGAAAAGAAAAGAATCAAAATTATAAAGAAGAAAGAACACGAAATACTGTTTGAGCATAAAAAGTATGGTTTTTGCAATATAGATCAAAGCATCAGTGTACAGATGTGCTGCGGCCTACCCACAGATAGAGTAATCATATGCAGCTGCCCTGATATAAACAAACCCATTTATAGGAGGAAAAAATTGACAAGAAAGAAAATCAACAAGAGGGTAGACGGTATTTTGCCTGATGTTCAAACAGTTTAGTATATATTTTTATTTTGCCGATAAAAGTATTAGCGTACAGGATGCATTGCGGATAGTCGGAAGCATCCTTATGCAGGTGCGCTATGATATAAACAAACCCACCATTACGCACGCTAGGATATTGACTGGCAAAAAAACCACCCAGTCCTCGGTGTATTTGATTTTGGCCTCAACAAACACTTCAAGACTACTTTGACCTTACTGGAAGTATCCATGATAGAAGTACGAGAAAACCGCATCAATCATATTCCTCAACTGCCACCTCCAAGGTATTCACGAGCAGCCAGTCCGACGAGGTTTGTGACTGTTGAAAAGCCTGTTTTACGGACTACCAAGTCTAGTGAGTCTATTTGCAAAGTTACGGAAACCCAGTCCCTTCACACACTTGACGCAGACACAGAAGCTATTGTAGAGGTGTCTCAGTCTGAACCAAAGCCTACTGGATCTCCATCTCCATCGATGCTCGACATGTCACTTCAGTTCAATGTGCTGTCTTTTGCAATTGGAGTCTTGCTCACTCTGTCCTCTATTTATATTTCCAAGGGAAATCTACGGCTACTGATTGGCACTTGTTTAGGAGCTGTCTTATATGCGTTGTACAGTGCATTTATCCAGTCTAAACCGCAAACGCAAGACTTAAAACCAGCAAAACAAGACCAGCAACGAAAACAAAAACAAGAACAACCCTCGCATGTCCGACAGCCCCGGTCAATGAAGTCTACAGGCGATCTACGGCCTCGTCGCAGACCTTCTCCCCGAAGAGTACCAGTTGCAACTCAGAATACAACTCAGAATACAACTCAGAATACAACTGCAACTGCACCGGCAACTGCAAATACAAGTTCGGAAACGCATTCATTCAAGCCATATACACCTCACTGGACCATTTTATCCAAACCAAATAACCCATCATCGCCGAGTATATCCAGTGAGCGATTGATCCTCAGCGGCAACAATCTATGGCTTGGAGAAAACTAGCATAACTCACTGCCTTAAACAATCTCATGGCATTTAACAAAACGATCTCTTTTTACTGTTTTTAGAGCTTTAGAAGGGATGCAGCATTACTAGCACATTTTTATTTTTACTTAGAAGTTTGGTGGGCATCAGCCTTGGGGCCAACCTCGAAAGCAACCTGCTTGCCGGTCAGCTTATTATAAACGGCCTGGAAAGAGTCAATCTTGTAGTCGACCGACGTCACGTCCTTGGGGTCCAGGTACACCTTGTACAGTTTGTTACCACCCACCTGGTAGCGCAGACGCTTGCCGGTGATGTCGGTGGGGTACACCAGGTCCTCCAGGATGGCATCGTGCACGGCAGTGAGGGTGCGCGAGCGGGGACGCTTCTGGCTCTGCAGCGACCGCTTGCGGCCGGGCTTGGGCAGAATGCGACGTTCGCCAAGGAAGATGATGTGACGGTCAGAGAACTTCTTCTCCAGCTCGCGGGTCAGACGCTGCTGCTTCTGCTGGACCTTGTGGATATGGGCCAGCTGGGGCACAGGCACGAAGATCACGATGGCAGACTTGCCCTGGCCGGTGGGGATCTCACGGGCCGACTTGAACTGCAGAGCACGGATGTCGCCCTTGAGGTCGGTCGAGGCGTTCTCCAGCTCCACAAGAGCCTGGGCGATCTTGAGCTCGAGCTCGTTCGGGTCCGAGTTCAGAATTTTGTTGGCAGCGGACATTGGAGAGGTACGGGCTTGATGCTCGCGAGACAAAGAGTGGGATAATGGGGAGTGGGTGGCCGTGACTGCGAAAAACCCTAGGGCCAAGGGTCCTCCTGAGTGATCACGTGATGCCATCCAGGCAGCCAGCCCGACCGGACTAGCCCCAGCGGTATAAATTTAAATGTTAAATATTAAATATAACTATTTTTCTTTCTTTTTCTTTTCTTACTAGGCCGGCAAGCCGGCCTGTAGTTCCGCTTTGCGGAAAGGAACTCGGCATGAATCAGATGTGAATCAGATGTGAATCGATCGAGAACGCGTTAAATATGCTATTTACCTTTTAACTGTACAACCTACTAAGAATTTAAAATATAGTGTATACCAGCGACAGAGCCAACAGGGTGAAGGAAACCCGGTTGGAGCCGGCGGCATTGTGACTGCCGGAACTCGAGCTAGAGGAGCTCGAGCTGGAACTGGAGCTCGCACTGCTGGAGGAGCTCGAGCTGGAGCTGGAGCTAGAGCCCGAACTAGAACCGCTCATAGAGGATGAGCCAGTGTCTTTTGTGTCGAGGCTCGATCCCCATTGAGTGGGGTCACCGGTGAACCCTTTAGGGGTACCAGCACCTTTGTCAAAGTAGTTATTTGCCGCATAGTAAGGGGTGTTAGGCACTTTATCGTCCTCGACTTCCCATTCATCTTCCCGGTAGGCCGGGCAAGAGGATGCCGAACTGTTGGTTTTGGCGCCGCCGTCTCCAGAAGGATCAGTTGCACCCGCGTAGGCAGTCTTAAGATTGTTATAGTCGGTGAGTTTGGTGATGTTGCCGTCGCTGTTCACTTCCACCAGACCGTAGTTGTTGGCCTCATTGGTATACTCATACACCAAGCCGCCCGAGTAGACAGCACTCATATCTGTAGAGTAGATGCTCTTAATCTCGGGGAAAGTGCGCGGGGTGTTGATGTTACAGCCGAACTCAGACAGGAACAAGGGAATAGAGTAATTGGCGTAGTTCTGGACGTTCGCAGAGTAGCCCGAGATCTCGAACGACGAGGAATCTCCACACCACGAGTAGTCGTTCATGCCAAACATATCAATGCGATAGGCATCAGGGCCACAATTGAGGTACTCCATCTGTTCCCACCGGTTATCGGAGACATCGGCAGCCGAGTAGCCGACGGGGATAGTGCGATTAGCCTGTTTGGAGATATACTTCTTCATGTCCCGGACCACTGCCTTGATGTAAGGGGCCGCAATGGTGGTATTGCCCGAGTTAATGACCTCGTTGGCGGCAAAGAACCCGAGGGTATTGGTATAGTTCTTGAACGCGTCAATAGTGGCAAACACCGACTGCAGATAGGCCGAGTTATAGGACTGTTTCAACAAGGCGGAGCTTCCTCGGTTAAGCGAGTTCTGCGGGGTGTTGACGTCCAGAATCAGATAGATTCCCGCATCGTCAAGCAGTTTCATGCATGCATCGTGGTCTTTGCTGTTGTCCACCGTGTACACGCGGATGGCATTAATGCCCAGATCCTTAAACGCAGCCACATCCCGTTGGCACTGAGTCTCATCAGTCAAAGGGTCGGTGGCATTGGACGAGCCGCCGGGCTGGTAGTCCACGCCGCGAATGTAGAAACGAGTGTCGGAACCTTCTGGGTAAAATGCATTGCCCTTGATTTCTATGGGGGCCAGGTCGGCCGAGACCATGCCGATAGTGGCAGCCAGCGACAATAAAGAAAGCTTCATAACCAAGAAAAAGTTGGTGGATATCCCAAAAGTGAAACGAATGCGAAGGAGGGAAAGTTAGGTTATAAATCGCCGTTTGTTTTTCTCAGTGCATATTTTTATCTCACGCCAAGGGTCATGCATACCGGAGCATGCAACATGATGTTAACACCCAAACGCGGGTATGTAACAAGCCTAATACAGCCGGCTCCTCGGAGGGCCCCCAGCAAAGCTTAAAAGTCGATTTAAACGAAATTTTCAGCGGGGAAACTCATCTAGCCTGCAAAACTAGCTAAAACCGCTAGGGGTAGCTAAGCCCCGCGGGGGTTCTTGGCATTTCTTGGCTTATGCCAGAAATAGATTGTGGAGCCGTACCCTGAACCCGTGCCCAGACATCGACAATAGCATTCCTTGCCCATAGATATTCAATATGTGAGGCATGGACAGGCCAGATTATGGCGTTGTTCAGACTTTTGTAGCTTTTTTTTTGTAGTTTTTTCTTTTTTTTTTCTTACTAGGCCGACAAGTCGGCCTGTAGTTCCGCTTCGCGGAAGGGTAGCTAGCTGGATCCTAATAGAAACACTATAGATTCCTATAGATTCCTATAGGAACTTTGTTGAGAAGCTGTTAGAAGCTGTTAGAACAGAGAAACTGTGAAACTGTGAGCTATGAGATATGAGATAGACTTACAAGCCTTCTTCGGCTTTGTGTTCGCGGGCCAAAGCAATCTTCTGCTTAGCAGCTGCTAGTCGTTCCTGGAGATCGTTATGTTGTTCCTCAATTTCATTAGCAATCGAGACCGAAGGCTCATCCACTTTGTCTAGGCCGCCTAAGCCAATACGCTCTGATTGGTCTTGGTCTGTTTCAAGGCGGGTATAAGTAGGAGTTACTGGCCGGTCAACAAGTTTATCCATGCTAGGAAGAGTCGGGGTTTGAGGCATATCCACGTGATCTACAACGTCTTTATTGGACGAGTTGGAAGAGTGGATTCCCAGATGGTCGATGCCGGACGGAATGCCGACTTCTTTGTCGACCAACGACGAGATTCGCGGCAGTCCCGGAGAGTCTTTGATAGGCGACGGATCGCGCTCGGGTTGCTGGCCCGGCATTCTGAAAGGCGCGGCCTCAACAGAGTTCGCCGGATCAGCAGAAGGCTCAATAGGCTGCGATTTCGGCGACTGTACTTCGCGAGACTGGACGTGATGGATCTCAGGGACCTCAGGAACCTCAGAGTCTTCAAGTTCTTCAGATTCAGCGGCTTCAGACTTTGGCACGACTGTCCAGATATCGGCAACTACCGTAGACCATTTGGTCTTGGCATCAGTAGGTAGACGCCGTTTAGGACCGCGCGGCCGCGCGCGAGGCCCAGAAGCGACTTCGACCGGCTCAGCAACTTCCTCTTCGTCAATCGACTTTGAAGACGACCGGCGAGGAGGGCCTTTGGACAACGCGGCGTTCAAGTTGTTGAACATCGACGAGTCGAGGCGGCTACTTGATTTAGTAGGTTTGGGGCCTAGCGGTTTCGGGCCTAGCGGTTTCGGGCCAGCCGGTTTTTGGGCGGCCTCAGCACGGGCTTTAGCGATCCGAGCGGCGATCATTTCCGCTCTTGAAAGCTTTGGCGTTTCAGACTCTTTGGACTCAGACTCTTTGGGCTCAGACTCTTTGGACTCAGACTCTTTGGGCTCCTTAGACTCATTAGAGTCTGATCTGACCGACTTGACAGACTCTGACTCGTGCTTGGACTCTGACTTGACAGACTTGACAGGCTCGGACTCTACCTTGGGTTCCTTGATAGGCTCGGACTCTAACTTGGGCTCCGACTTGGGCTCAGACTCAGACTTGAGTTCCTTGATAGACTCGGATTCAGGCTCTGACTTGACAGACTTGGACTCAGAGTCATGCTCAACCCGTTTAGGCCGCGACAATGGCTTAGGAGGGGCAATCTCTGTGCCTTCAGAGGCTTCCTTAGAGGCTTCCTTAGCAGTAGATTCCTTAGGTTCAGAGACTGTCTCTTCATGAGAAGCCTCTTTAGACGCCTCTTTAGAGACCTCTTTAGAACCCTCTTTAGATGCCTCCGAGTCCCTCTCTCCTGTAGTGTCTGTGCGAAGAGGCCGATGAGACGGTCGGCTAGGAGCCGAAGGAGCCGAAGTCGAATGGTTCGAATGGGCTGAAGGACGCGTTGAAGGTCTCGGAGGAGCCGATGGAGCTGATTGAGCTGATTGAGCCGATTGAGATTGAGCCGAAGATTGAGCTTGAGTCTCATGCTCTCGCTCAGCCTGGATCTTGTCTTCGCTTTCCTCCATAAGACGCTCCTCAATACCAGTGTCCATGCCCAACGACTGCTCCAAAGTAGTATCAGTGGTCTTTACGGCTTCGATATCTGCATGTTTGTTCTCCCTGGACATAATAGCTTCTTTGTCGTCATATTGCTGTTGCTGTTCCTTAATGTTCTCTTCACTAGAAGGTTCCTTAGGTTCCTTGGGTTCCTTGGGTTCCTTGGGTTCCTTAGTAGTGTCGGCTACTGTCTTTGCCAAAGCAGGTTCAGCAGTAGTATGTGTATGAGAAGTAGAAACGTCTTTCTGGTGGTCAGGCTGAGAAATCGCGCTGGAAGTTTCCGAAAGACTGCTCTTCACATGAACGGGTTTCTCCGAAACTTCGCTCTCGCCGTCATTCTTGACATCTGGCGACGAAAAACGGCCATACATCATACTCCGCGCAGAGTCGGAAGCGACTTCGGTTGCCGGCCGGTCGGTTTCGGTGCCGGAAATAGCTGTGACGGGCGCTTTAGTCGGCCGACGCGAAGGACGCGCTGGCGGCTCAATTGAGAAGTCGAAGTCGGACTCAGACTTTGCCGCAGGCAGATTATCATTAGAAGACTCCGATTGCGTGTTTGTAGAGCCCGCAGACCCAGTGGTGGTCCGTTGAGGTCGATGTGCCGGACGCTCAGGAACAGACATTCCAGGATGCTGACTTGGCAGAGTTATGGAGGCTTATGAACTGAGCTGCATCATGCAGTGCTACCACCAGTCACAACACTGGCAATTACCCCACCATTTAACGTTTATTAGCACTTTTATTGCACTTTTTTCTTCTTTTTTCTTTTTTTTGGGCTGTTCGACAAGTCGAACAGATTCGCTTCGCGAGAAAATTACTACAATCCTGGTATAATCTCCGCGAAGCGGTTACAGGCCGACTTGTCGGCCTAGTACAAAAAAGAAAAAAATAAACAGCAAAAACAGAGAAAGAAACATCAAAAAGAAGTTGATTAGAGCTGGAAAGGTCTCTACCCCCAAAACAAGATCAAACTAAATAGCTGCATCTACGAGACCTCCTAGACACCTAGGTAACCTCCTTCTCCCCCCCAAATAGACCCCCACATGTAGAGTCTTGCGGGGCCAAAAAAGCTACAGATGTCTAGAGAATAACATCACCAAGACGGCCTCCAGTCTAAATAACTAGTCGGAAAATATCATTGTAGACATAATATGACTCTCCCTCTGGCAGCAAATGGAAGATCTGCGAGTACCGCTGCGGATTCTGCTCCTCATCGATCAGCAGCTTGCCAGTGACCATCACAATCACGTCGCGGTTACCCGGCGAGCTTGGCTGCGCATCGAGAGTGGCAATCTCGTGCTGCACCTTTTGGAACCCCAACGAGGTGAGTTTCTCCACGATGGCCTGGGTGCCCTGCACCTGGTCCCGCTCGAAGGTCAGCATGCTCTGGTCGCGGTAGAGCGAGCCGAGCTGCGACCGGTCGGAGGAGAACTGCGAGTAGTATACATTTACGAACTGCTGGGCCAGGCCTTGGTAGTCGAACGACATTGCGGTGGAGATGGGTGGGTGGATCTAGCTGTGTAAGCTGGCTGCTGCAGAGGGACGGAGAGACGGGTGTGCTCACATGCCGGGGTTAGGTCACAGGGCCGACCACTTCGCCGGCATCTCCGTCCATCCTGGCCCGTCTTTATTTGCTTTGCTTTTTTCTGGCTTTTTTCTGGCTTTTTTTTCTTTTTCTTTTCTTTTTTCTTACTAGGCCGCCAAGGCCGGCCTGTAACCGCTTCGCGGAGGTAGAGGGAATGGTTAACGCAGCGGGAATCGCGAAGCGAAGCTGTTTGACTTGTCAAACAGCCCAAAAAAAAGAAAAGAAAAAGAAAAAGAGGAAAAATTAACATAATAAACTAAAATTGGCTAGGAAATTTGGTCTGGACAAGTGATGATAGGAAGTGTCTTGGGTGTCAGGGCCAAAACATGATCGGTGGGGAGATTAGAAAGCTAAGTACATAGAGATGGCCTCGATTGGAGACGAGCTGCTGGACGGATACAAAGCGACCAGCTCGTGGTTCCACAACGGAATCAAGTGGATCGATGACTATGCGGATTTCTTCAAGGAACGTGCCGCCATTGAGCGCGAGGCCGCCAGCAAACTGACGTCGCTGGTCTCGAAACACTTTTCGAAAAAGGCCGGCCAGAGCGCCCAGATCAGTGTGGGCGACCATCCCGTGACCACGCCCGGCTCGCTGGAGAGCGCGTCGATGACGGCCTGGACCGAGGTGCTCAGCCAGACCGAGGAAATCGCCAAAGACCACCAGCGGCTATCGGAGGAGTTTTCGGTCCAGATCGCCGACCAACTGGGCTCGCTGCGGAGCCGGTTCGACGCTTTGTATTCGCAGTTCAACGAGTTCGAGTCGAAACTGGTGGGCGACCGCAACCAGCGCTACGACGCGCTGAAGAAGGCAAAGTCGGTATATGACGATGCCTGCGCCAGCATGGAGCATGCGCGGGCCAAAGGCCGCAAAATGGACGTCAAGGAACTGGAAATGGACAACGCCAAATCCAGCTACCTGATTGCCATCAATGTGGCCAACCGCATCAAAGACAAGTACTATCACGACGATGTGCCTGAGCTGCTGGATTGTCTGCAGGTGGCTGCCGAAGCGCGGATAGCGCAGACCAACCGGATTCTTAAGAGCGCGTGCGAATTAGAAGTGGCCGGTTTGAAACGTCGAGAAGGCTTTTTGGGCCAGATCGTCAGCCTGGTCGATAAGAACCAGCCAGTCCTCAATACGGCCATGTTCCTCGACCACAATCGCGCTCCCTGGCAAGACCCCACCGACTTTTATTTCCAACCTAGTCAGGTCTGGCACGATGATGGCGATTATAAAACCGACGAGAACGGTTTGCGGTACCTGCGAGGCCGGCTAAGTGCGGCCGAGACCGCCGTCGACAAAGCCACTGAAGAGTCGGAAGTCGCTATGGATAAATACGACCTGGCCCATCGCGATGTGAAAGATGTGGATTTTGCCGGCACCTCCGGCGGCCAGATGTTCCCGTTGCTGAAAAACTATGCGTTTACCCTGCAGCGGCTCGAGCACTGCGAGATGAATCGCGTAGCCTATGAAGTAGAGATCGAGGCTATCGAGGCCGCCACCGCCGGCTGCGATCTCTCGGGCGTTCCCGTCACCCGCACGAAAACGACGCGAGGTCTTTTCGGCAAGAAAAAAGAGGTAGTGGAAGTGGTTACCCCGCACGGCTCCAGCAGCAGCGGGCCTCGGCTCGGCATTAAATCGCTGCTGGCCCGCACGGCTAAAGCCACCGGTCTGAGCCACAGTTTGGGCGGACCCACAGCCCACATTGTTTACGATTTCGAGTCCGGCGGCGACGGCGAGCTGTCGGTTTCGGCCGGCGATACTCTCAAACTGATCTCGCCCGACGATGGCTCGGGCTGGATCAAAGTCGAGAAAAACGGCGAGACCGGCGTCGTCCCCGCGTCGTACGCCGAGGTCACAAACGTCAAATCATCTTCCTCCAATAAACCGCCGGCCCCGCCGCCGTCGCGAGGCACAAAGTATTTAGTGGCTGTCTACGACTACGAGGCCGCCGACAGCGACCAACTAACGATCCGAGCCGGCGACAAGATCATTGTTGTCGAAGAAGACACCGGCTCGGGCTGGACCCTTGGCGAAGTCCATGGGGAACAGGGCATCTTCCCTACCAGCTATGCTCAATAACATCCATATCTGTATAGTACAGTTTTTTATCTTTTCATCTTTTTATCTGTCTTTAGCTGTCTTTTTCTTTCTTTTTCTTTCTTTTTTTATACTAGGCCGCCAAGGCCGGCCTGTAACCGCTTCGCGGAAGAGTATACAAGTTGTAGTGAAGCAGCTACTGTAGACCCGGGCGGAAATCGCGAAGCGAATCTGTTCGACTTGTCGAACAGCCAAAAAAAGAAAAAGAAAAAAAGTACAGAAGCAGATGCAGCACAGATCAGTTTGATTAGCCTGCGTGCAGCCAGCATAATCCCAGGCGGCTACAAAAGACCGTGCATAATCATATGCAAGCTCCCATCTTCCCATGGACGATAACGCCGATCCCGAAACGGACTACTATCGCACGTTGTGGTTCGGCCCCGACTGGCGCGACCAGTTCTGGCGCTGCGATTCCGAGCGCCCGGTCTCCAGCAATACTACGGTAGGGCGCGACGACGCCTACAGCGTCCCCTGCATAGCCGGCTTCAACAAGCGCCATTCCACGCAATTGGATACTTTACAACAAGCAATGGTCTCTGGCGATGATGTTTTCAACCTGGATCTCGACGCGTGTCCGTCCGAGCTGGCCAGCGGCGTAAATACGGTTGTTTACGGCCGGAAGTCCACCGTCTACGACCGCGCAGACCAACCTCCTCAGGAAGTGGCTGAGGATGCATATACTGGTAAACAAAGCCGGCGCCAGCGGTTTCTGGCGCGATTGGCGCAGTTCTGGCCGACGCGCGAAAGTTTCCGGCGCCTGAGCTGGTCGGGCGCTATGCGCGGGGGCAAGGGTAACCCCACCTACCATGATCGGCAGCAGCCTGCATATGACGAGGTATCGTCGGGCCAGCACCGGCCCCACGTCCGCCACCGTTTACAGCGAGCCCGCAATCGTCTTAGTTCGTTTGTCTGATGCTGTCCTGGTTTTCTGGTTGGTACTGGTTTATGTAGATTATGGTGTGCTGTATTGGATACGAGCAGCAGGTTATTATAGTAAATAATACTTAAAAGTTTTCATTATTTTAGCTTCTGATTTGGGGATATCATGGCTTTCTTTTTCTTTTTTACTAGGCCGACAAGTCGGCCTGTACCCGCTTCGCGGAGGTAGAGGGAATCGTTAACACAGCGGGAATCGCGAAGCGAAAAGCTGTTTGACTTGTCAAACAGCCGAAAAAAAGAAAAAAAGTCAATAAAAGAAAAGAAAGCCAATTAAATAAAAGACAGAGGCGTGAGATCCGGAAATGGAGGTCCCATGTCGATCCCCGCTTGTCGTTGTCGGCAGTACTGTTCTATGACTGTTTGGCCGCTCTCGGGCATTTCTCGGGCCCCGTCGGTGTCAACAATCGTATATGGCGGGATAACCGCAAAAGGCGGGATTTTGACTCCGGTTTTGATAATAACACATTCCTTGAGGACCGCAAAGCGGCCGATTTCGCTGCCGGACTCGATGATCACACAATCGCCGATAGACGCCGCGTGGAGCTTGACATCCTCGCCTATATAGACATAGGAGCCGACTTTTAAAGGATAGGCTTTATCGTCGCGCAGAGGCGGACTCAGTAAACAGTTTTTATCGAGATAACAGTAGCGGCCAATGCCTATAACCGGCTTCCCGTCTGTCGAGGCGTCGCCCCTGATCTGGGCGCCTGTTTCGATGAACGACCGGCCCGCCAACACAATGTATTTAGATCCTTTGATCTGGCTCTGTTTGGAGATCACATTGCGCGACTCGGTGACGATGTAGCCGGACATTGTTCACCAGGTCACCAATTAGCAGGCCGGGAAAGCCCCCTGACACAACCCTAGACCTTAATTACCAGCTGGCGCGTTCTGACTACGCGATCTCCATGTTTCTTCAACTCAAGTGTGCCAACCAAACCTACGACTGGGGCAAGCTAGGCTCGGCCAGCGCAGTGGCCCAGTTTACTGCTGCCACCGACCCTTCGTTTACGATTTCGGAAACTACTCCCTACGCTGAGTTGTGGATGGGCACTCATCCCAAGGGCCCCTGCCAGGATGTGCAGGGAAAGAAGATTCTTCGGGACATTGTGGCTGAGCACCCGGAAGTTCTCGGCAAAAACGTGGTGGCCAAGTTCGGGGCCGGCGAATTGCCGTTTCTGTTCAAAGTGCTTTCGATCCGCAAGGCGTTGTCGATCCAGGCCCATCCCGATAAGGCCCTGGGCAAGCAGCTGCATGCCCGGGACCCGAAAAACTACCCCGACGATAACCACAAGCCCGAGATGACGATTGCGTTGACTGATTTCGAGGGTTTCTGCGGGTTCCGGCCTTTGGAGGAGATCGTCTCATTCCTGGAAAACGTGCCTGAATTCGCCCACCTGGTTGGTCCGGCCGGCCCTGAGTTTATTGCAGCGGTATCCAAGAACCCTACTGGCGATAACCGGGCGGCTCTTAAAGACCTTTTCGCGGCGGTTATGAACGCCAAGGACGCCGATGTGGCTAAACTTGGTGATGAGCTTGTTGCTCGGGCCGAGGCTGAGGGCCCCAAATTCGCCGGAAAGTACGGCGGGAAGCCTTTGGCCGACCTTCTGGTCCGGCTTAACCAGCAGTTCCCGCACGATATCGGTCTTTTTTGCGGCGCGATGCTCCTGAACTATGTGTGTCTGTCCAAGGGCGAGGCCATGTTCCTGCGGGCTAAAGACCCGCACGCCTACATCAGCGGCGACATTATTGAGTGTATGGCGGCGAGCGACAACGTTGTTCGGTCCGGGTTCACGCCGAAATTCAAGGACGTGCCTACTTTGGTCGATATGCTCACTTACACCACTGCCCCCGTTAGTGAACAGAAGATGAAGTCGCAGCCCTTCGGCGAGTCGCACGGCGGCGAGGCCAAGCTATTTGATCCTCCGATCGACGAGTTCGCCGTGCTGCAGCAGACCACGACCTCCAAGTCGACCATCGACGCTCTTTCGGGGCCCTCGATCTTCATTGTCACTGAAGGCTCGGGCACCGTCAAGGCCGACGGCAAGTCGCATCCTTACAAGACTGGCGAAGTGTTTTTCGTGGGCGCGGGCACTCCTTTGGAGATCGACGCCTCGCACAAGACGGTTTCTTATCACGCCATCTGCGAGGTCTAACTCCCGGCAGCCACTAGTAGAGTATACAATTAGTATCTAACAATCAAACAAGCAAGCAAACGGTTTCAATCGGATCTTTCTTTCTTTCTTTTCTTTTTTCGTACTAGGCCGACAAGTCGGCCTGTAACCGCTTCGCGGAAGACTATTGTCGGGTAATGAGGTTTCGCGAAGCGAAAAGCTGTTTGACTTGTCAAACAGCCGAAAAAAGAAAAAAAAAAGTCTATACAGCCAGTTATACTAGGCCGCTTCGCGAGAAAAGGAGAGTTGATAAGGTTGATAAGGAAAAAGTCTAAAAGTATACAAAGCTATCTCATCAGGTTGGACGCATAGGCCATGGGCGGCACGTTCGGGTGCTCGACAGCGTCGAACTGCGTGTATTTCAGCTCCATGTCCGAGCCGATGTTGATATATGCGCCCTTGTTGCCTGCTTGGTCGCAGTAGTTGGGCGCACTGAAGATGGTGATGAGCCGGCCGTCGTGTTCTTCCGAGTAGCCGTTGTCGCGCACCTCGTGAGAGCGGATGACGGCCCGGAGATGGTTTTCGTCGCAGAACCGTTTGGTGATGTCGGGCCCGAACTGCAGGCCCACGCCGCGTTTCGACGGGCCGCGGCCGGGCTGTTCCTGCGGGTCGGTCCAGAGCATCTCCATCATCAGGCCGTCCTGGCCGGGCTGTTTTTGGGCAAACCGGTTGAGCTCGCGGATATCGTCGAGCGTGACATCGTCGTTGGAGAATAAACCGCCGTGCAGCACCAGGTAGGCGTCGCCAATCAACGCGGCCAGCGGCAGCGCGCTGAACGCCTCGCTGAACGCCTTGAACACCATATCAGAAAGGTATTTTGCTTTACACTCGCCCGAGAAGCCGTAGGTCATGTTCATCGTATCGGCCTCGTGGTTGCCGCGGTTCATGTACAGGTTAGCTGGCAGGGCCAGTTTCATGGCGAACAAAGTAAGGGCGATTTCGGTCGACCAGGAGCCACGATCGACAAAATCACCATTGAACACATAGCTATGGTTCTTATCGGGCCATCCGTTTTTATCAAAGATACTGATAAAGTCAAAGAACTGGCCATGAGTGTCGCCGCAGATAGTGATGACCTCGCTGTTGGTGGGGGTCGGCAGCTCGTTCATCGTCGGCTCCTTCTCCAGCTGCTCAAGAGTGGCTTTGATGATCTGGTAAACCTTTTTCCGCGAGATCAGTTTGCCGGCTTTAAAAGTGTCTACCATGCGATGCACAAACTCCATGTCGATTTTGGCCACATCCAGCGGCCCCAGCCCGTCGTCGTCGTTGGTATGCTCGAAATCAAGACTGGCAAATACACTGGGCTTGTCGTCGACCTCGATAGCCCGCTGGAAAGCCTGGTTCCGGATGATTTTCGTGCATTCGGCAAGCTTGGAGCGAGCACCCGCATCGCTCGGGGCTTTGGCAACCACGGTTTTGTAGTCTTCCAGAGCCTTCTGATACTGAAGAGTTCCCACCAGTGCGGTTGCTCGGCGGTAGTAGCTTTTCACATACGCAGGGTCCAAATCGATGGCCTTGGAAGCGTCGGTAATGGCGGTGCCGAACTGCTCGAGCTTGATGGCACACTGGGCCCGGTTAGCGAAAAAGATCGCATTCGAGGCGTCTAAAGTGATAGCCTCCGAGTACAGGTCGTACGCACGCTGGAAGTTTCCTTCGACCAGGGCTTTATTCCCCTGATTTTTCAAGTCTAAAGCCATAGGGATAGTAGGGTAGGGGAAAGCCCGTGGGAGACCGGTTTTGCCTTTGGCTCGACATCTGAACATGTGATCTCTAATTCTAGTCAATTAACTTAGTTTTATTCTCCGCGAAGCGGAGCTACAGGCCGACTTGTCGGCCTAGTAAGAAAAAAAGAAAAAAAAGTCTCCATAGCTAGTTTTTTTTTTCTTTTTTTGGCTGTTTGACTTGTCAAACAGCTTTTTCGCTTCGCGAAAGATAGTAGGATTGTTTGTACAGATAAGGCCCCCCTTCTTTAGAGGCCTTTATGAGGATGCTAGGTATGTACGGTTGGTTATTAGGTACTTTTCGGGTTGCGGTCGCGTCGGCGGCGGTCGCGCTTTTCGTTTTTCTGCCACTCGCCGTCTTTGGGCGAGCGCTCGCGCGGCGAGTGTGAGTTTTCGCGAGGCGAGCCGTCTTTGTCGCGCGGCTCCTTCTTTTTCGGTTTTTTCTTCGGCGAGTCGGGTTTGGCGCTGCCGTTGGCCTTTTCGGGCCAAGTCGCCCCATCGGCATGTTCCGCATGTTCCGCATGATCGGCAGGTCCCGCAGGTCCCGCATGTGCGGCGTGCTCGGCATGCTCAATCTGGACATGCTCAACATGGCCCTGATCGGCGGCCGCTGCGGGCTCATGCAGGCCGGGCCGGGCCATCTCATCTTCCTGCAGAAACGAGATAGACGGCTCGGCGGCCCGCGGCTGCTCGGCCACAGCCACCGCCGGTTCCTGGGGCTCGCCCTCCGCCAGCACACGGACCTGCGCATACGACAGTCCGCCGCCCACGATTTCAGGGCTGCGGCTATGCAGGCGGGCGGCCGCGTCCAGAGCGGTGTCGTCGCCGGAATACAGATGCTGCAGCAGGTAGTTGATAGCGTCCAGCTCGGTCTGGGGCGCTCCAGGGGTCTGGTGCTTGACGGCCGCAAAGTGGAGGAACTTTGTGACTGCTTTTAGTTCCGAGCGGTCGGGCTGGGCCGGTACAGCCCTAGACTGGCGGACCTCGCCGGCCTCATCGGCTTGCACAAACACCGCTTCCTTCTTGGTTTCTGGCTCTCCTTGAGCGTCTCGTTGAGGTACTTGAGGTGCTGGAGGTGCTTGAGGCTCGTGAGACTCGTGAGACTCAGACTCGTCCCAGTGGAAACTGCTTTTGGCATCTTTATAGTCTATGGGCGAGCCCGTAGCCGAGTCAGTGAACGAGTCAGTGATGGAGTCTGTAACCGAGTCAACCGACTCGCCGACCGAGCCTGGCGGGACAGCCCCTGACTCGGGCCCGCCCGCTAACTCGGGGCCCCTTTGAGGCGTCTGTTGCCGCCCGGCCCGTTCTTTGATCTGCTTAAACTGCTGCAGCACATCGCCCAGCTCCTTGAGTGGGGCGTCCACCAGATCCTTACTTGCCAGAGCAGCCAGCTGGTCGGGGTTTAGTTTGCTGGGGTCTTCTGCCGCCAACGCCTGGTACTTATCGAGCCGCAGGCGTCGTTTTTGGAGATTGCGCACCCGTTTCTGCACATGCTCAATGAGTTCTTCCTCCATGGGGATCCGTCAGCAGACATGTCTCGATTTGGGGATTACTATAACCCGCACCGCACTGGGGCTGCCCAGGCACCACAAACCAGTGCTTTTCTTTTTTAGTTGTTTTTAGTTGTTTTTTCTTTTTCTTTCTTTCTTTTTTTCTTTTTTGGGCTGTTCGACAAGTCGAACAGCTTTTCGCTTCGCGAAGTTACTGCCTTGTTGTGCCAGTTGGATCTGTTGAGTCTTCCGCGAAGCGGTTATAGGCCGACTTGTCGGCCTAATAAGAAAAAAAAGAAAAACGAATATAAAAATGAACTCAAAAAAGAACTATAAAGGAAAAAATAACGGCAGGAAAGCAACGGGATCTGGTTTTTTAGGGGCCTGCAGATGATGAGCGATGGGATGCGGGGGGAGCAGGGTTTGCTGCATGTCTGACAGAACGTCAGTGACACAAGCCCTAATCAATTGTGACGTTGGATATGCACGTGGCGACCCGCGCTGGTTTGAGAAAGTATATATATAGGGTGGCCCCGCGTCCCGCTCTTGGTTGTGACTTTGCCTGCGGGCGGGCCCGCCTACCAGCATGGCCAGGGCGGTCCCGGGGTTTGTCATTCATGGCAGACGCAGCAGCAAGCACCCAGCAGCCCTCGGCACAGGCCAACCAGATCAACGAGGCAAAACGCGCGGCCGGCTTTAAAGCCGTGGACGATCACCTTGATAAAAGCTTCAAGTATGTGGGCATTGGGTCCGGGTCCACGGTAGTGTACTCTGTGGAACGCATTGCGCAACTGAAGGCCAACGGCTGGCCCATCGACCATATCTTCTTTGTGCCTACGGGCTACCAATCGAAGCAGCTGATTGTGGACGCCGGGTTGCCGATGATGGAAATCGACCAGTTTAGCGCCGGCGAAATCGACATTGTGTTCGATGGCGCCGACGAAGTGGACTCGCAGCTCAACTGCATTAAAGGCGGCGGTGGCTGCCAGTTGCAGGAGAAGATGGTCGGCTCGTGCTCGAAGAAGTTCATTGCCATTGTCGACCAGTCCAAGATCTCCAATAAGCTTGGCGATCGCTGGGTTCAGGGCGTGCCCATCGAGGTGGTGCCGTTTGCCCACAAAAAAGTCGCTGTAGATCTCGCCAATCTCGGCTGCCAGAAGGTCACGCTGCGCCAGGGCGGCAAGGCCAAGGCGGGGCCCATGATCACCGACAACGGCAACTTCATTCTCGACGCCTACTTCGGGCCTATCGACCCCTCCGACGTGGCTCCGCTCGACCGCCGCATCAAGCTGCTGGTGGGCGTGGTCGAGACCGGTCTTTTCGACTATGCCTACGAGGTCGTCATTGGCGAGCAGGACGGCTCTGTGCGGGTCCTCAAACGCTCCGACGTGCGTTCCGACTAATCTCCTGACATTCACGGCCATTCATAGACATATAATGCTCCCCGAGCTCTTTTATACACCCTGTCTACTTTTCTTAGTATTCTTTCTTCTTTTTTTTCTCGTTTTTTCTTTTTTTTTTCTTTTCTTTTTTTCATACTAGGCCGACAAGTCGGCCTGTAACCGCTTCGCGGAAAGGGACTATAATGTAGATTACCGAGACTTCGCGAAGCGAAAACTGTTCGACTTGTCGAACAGCCAAAAAAAGAAAAAAAAAGTCTAAAAAGAGAAAAGAAAAGTGTCTGGATAAATATATGTACATGTGAAAGCAATTGAGTTAACGGGAGACGAGATCGCTGAGAAAGATAAGAAAGCGGCTGCGGGCATCGTCGTCGCCGACGCCGATGAAAAGAGGCATGTGCATGTCGGCGAGTTTTTGGTGGATGCGAGCGGCAAATGCCTGTTGTTGGGCATAAACCCGGTCGTCCAGTGCATGGAGCCGATCCGGATCAGTGCGGGCTCTTAATAGGGTTTTCCGCTGCAGGGCCCAGTCTGCTTCGGCCATCCGCTGCTGGCGGACCATGTCTTCGATTTGTTTGAGGGTATCTGGCGAAGCCATTTTTAGCACAAAATAGCGAAGAGCATCATTATAACTAGTTATATTTTCAACAGCTGGCATGCGGCAGCCAAAAGAATCAAGTGGTCCAGGGTCTCTAGGGTTGATTATGCAACGACAGGGGGGGGACAAGGGCAGTAGGAGCAGTTGCACCCAAAACGCCCGCTTACGCTTACCATGGCATCGGCGGTGTTCTTTCTGGACCAGAAGGGAAAGCCGCTGCTATCGCGCAATTACCGCGGCGATATTCCGATGAGTGCGATCGAGAAGTTCCCTATGCTGCTGATGGAGGCCGAGGAGGAGACGTCGGTAGTGCCCCCCTGTCTCAGCCAGGACGGAATCAACTACCTGTACATCACCTACAACAACCTGTATTTGCTGGCGTTGACGAAACGCAACTCGAACGCGATGGAGATCTTGTTGTTTTTGCACCGGCTGAAAGATGTTTTGATCGAGTATATCAAGGAGTTGGCTGAAGAAAGCATCCGCGATAACTTCGTGATCATCTACGAACTTTTGGACGAAATGATGGACTTTGGGTACCCGCAGACCACGGAAACGAAAATCCTTAAAGAGTACATCACGCAGCAATCCCGTATTATGGAATTAGTGCTTCCGCACGCCCAGGCCCGGCCGCCGGTCGCCGTCACCAACGCCGTGAGCTGGCGGAGCGACGGCATCACTTACCGCAAAAACGAGGCGTTTCTGGACGTCATGGAGAGCGTCAACATGTTGTGCTCGCCCACAGGGCAAGTCCTGCGCTCGGAGATTCTCGGCAGCGTGCAGATGAAATGTTATCTCAGTGGTATGCCCGAGCTGCGGCTGGGGCTTAACGACCGGGTCATTTTTGATCACCAGGCAAACACCACGGGCAAACAGATGGCCACTGGCGAGGGCAAAAGCGGCGGCCGCGCCATTGAGATGGAGGACGTCAAATTCCACCAGTGTGTGCGACTGTCGCGGTTCGAAAGCGACCGCACGATCTCGTTTATCCCGCCTGATGGCGAGTTCGAGCTCATGTCCTATCGTCTTAATACCAACGTCAAGCCGTTGATCTGGGTCGACTGCTCGATCACCAAGCACGCGACGTCGCGCATCGAGATCAACGCGCGGGCCCGCGCCCAGTTCAAAAAACGGTCTACGGCTAACAACGTAGTGATTGTGATCCCCGTGCCCGACGACGCGGACTCGCCCAAATTCAAAGTGTCGGGCGGCTCGGCAAAATGGCACCCGGAAGATTCCGCTATCCGCTGGACGTTCAACCAGTTCGGCGGCGGCCGCGAGTTCTCGCTGCGCGCAGAGCTCGGTTTGCCGTCCGTGCAGGCGGCCGACGCGCCCGAGTCCAAGCGGCCCATCCACGTGTCGTTCTCGATCCCGTACTTCACGACCTCGGGCATCCAGGTGCGCTATCTCAAGATCATCGAGCCCAAGCTGCAGTACCAGAGCTATCCGTGGGTGCGCTACATCACCAAAAGCGGCGACAGCTACGAAATCCGGGTCTAGCGACTTTATATCTATATATCTAGGTACATGTACTCATGACATCTCAGCCCCAATATATCTTTAGATATATATCTAGGTACATGTACTCATGACATCTTCTTAGCCGTGATCTCCGGGCCCGGCTTATCTACAGCTTAAACAATAATTTCTTCTTTAATAGCAACTCCCTTCTCATCAATGAACTCATGCTGAGACGATTCTTCCTTTGGCATTTTGACCATCGTGTCGCACGCAGCCATGCCCTCGTGAACCTCCAGGTTGACTTGCGGGCCCACAAACGTTTTGTGGGCATATACAAAGTAGTATACCAACGAAAGAAGCCAGATAGACACGTTGATGACCACCGTGTAGTTCATGGTCGACTTATTCACCGTTTTGTTGGACGGCAGATTGGCCAAGATCAGCACAACAAACACAAGGTATAAACAGGCAACCGTAGCATTGCAGCGAGACCAAAAGGTACTAAGATGAAACGGCCCAGGCGAAATCACATCCCGAGGAGCAATAAATGCCCTTAGGAAGATGGGCACGAACCACGAAAACCCCAGCGAGCTCACGGGGATACTGAACACGGCGGTCGACGCCGCGCTGCCAATCAGAATCAACAGAGCAATCAGCAAAGCAATGATTAAGTTGAACAGGATAGCAAACACGGGAATGCCATTGACCACCCGCTTAAGGAAACGAGACCCGGGGAGGCCGTTATCGCGGGCAAACGAGAAGGTAAGCCGCGATACGGATGTGACCATGGAAAGGCCGCAGATCCAATACATAATGGTCATTAAAATCATCAAGCCAAGCGCCCAGTGCCGGTTAAGGGTGTCTATCAAGATCTGGGCCATGGGCTGGCCGGTCGCGCTGTTAATGATGGCATCGAAATCCCGATCGATCACAGCGGCAATAACGCACACAACTACCCACCCCAGGATCCAAGACGAACCGGTAGAAAGCAGCAGGCCAAAGGGGATGGCAGTAGCCGCATTGGTGGCCTCTTCGGCAAGATGGATACAGGCATCGACGGCCGAAATGCACCAGATAGCCGACATCCACGAAAGCAGCCAGCTCCAGCCATATTCCCAGTCAGTGGTGTTGGTGGTATCGCCAAACACGTACTTGGCGCTATTCAAACTCTTGCCCTGTCTTAAAAGACCTAGCGGAAGCGCAATGCAAACCAGAAACACTAACACGAAGTTGGCGATAATCATGAACCATTGCGACTTGTTAATGAATTTGGTATCTACCGACGCAACAACGGCCTGGCTCACGATCGTCGCCGCATACACCGCATAGGTCTCGTAACTGGTGGCCGTGAAATCATAGCCAGCAATGGCGGGCAGCGATAACAGCAGCTCGGCAAAGCCGTAGCCGATCGAACACATGGACCCAATCAACCCAAATACATTGGCGTAGCCAACCAAAAACGACAGCGGACGACGGATCTTGGCAGGAGCAAACCGGAACGTCCACCAATAAAGACCGCCAGCAGTAGGCATGGCCGACGCCAGTTCCGAAATCGAGATCGCTACCGACATCACAAACATGCAGGGCACAAACCATCCCCACGAGATCCCCACGCCGCCGGCCCCCAGCGAGTCCACAATCACGGCGGAAATGCCGGGCACGACACTCATGATCCCGAAACTGAAACCAAACACCTCGATCTTGCCAAAGTCGCGCTTGAGCTGAGGGCGGTAGCCCATATTCATCAAAATAACATCATCTGAACTCGTCATACTGGATTCGACCTGTCACTGATGATGGAGGGTGTTAGCTCAGGTGCTTAGCTCGCCAATCGGCTATCTTATGTCGGGTAGGCTCGAAGAACCCTAGACATGCATATCTCAGGCGCATGCATGTGTGTACTTCCCCTCAACCAGTGTCGGAAATAAAGTTCTGTAGCAGGTAAATTGGCAATATATACCGCAATAGAGGGTACTTGGACTGTGACTAGTTAATAAATAAGGGTTTAAGGGGTTTGACCTGAGATATGCATGTCAATAAACGCGTAAAAGCAATTTCTCCTTATCGGTTTCCCCACTTATGGAGCGTGCTCTAGGGTTAGGACGAGGCTGAACTGTGGGGTTCTCAACCAGTACCCCTTGAGATATGATCTCAACATAGAGATAGAACTTGACAGTGATTTAGGTGACAGGCTACGAACGAGGCTTATGTACTTAGTGTACAGCATAGTAGAACTCTGAGTTGCTCCACAGGTTAACGTGCCTGTGAAGGTGTATCGTCTGTGTTAATAATGTATTGTCCTAAATGACTCAGCCGCTGTTGGGTCCATTCCCAAGAAGAGTTAATCCAGCCGACAGATAATGCAGCCATATCAACCAAAGCCGATCACGTGTTCTCCTTATCGGGGAAGCAAGTAGGGTCCTTTGTGTGCCACTTTTAAGGATGATACTACTCTAGGGACTGCGTCTCTACAAATAACTACGACTTGTCGCCTTATTAGGGCTGTAACCGCTGCGGAATGGTGGCATGCATATAGATGGGATAGATAAGATAACTTAAGTACTTAAGTAACTTAACAATGGCAGGAAGCAGAAAAAGATATTATTCTAGGGTAATCGTAAATCATAAATGTTATGTCGTGAATATTTGGGGACGCCTATTCGGCTATTCGGCTATTCGGCTATTCGTAGAGCCGGCTGTCGAGCATACGCAATACTCGCGCCACGCTGTTGACCTCCACCTGAGTGCCGCGGGTCTGCAGCGAGTCCACCAGCTTGCCAAAGTCGGCTTGCTCGAACTTGCGATGCCGCGATAACGTTTGGTATGCGGCCTGCGCAGGAATGAACGTGCCCGTGGACGGTGCGACTGCCTGCTTGGCGGCGACCGTCGAGCAGAACAGCGTTGACATCGGGTCGGCTTGACACTGCGTGCATGTGCCCGGGTCGCCCGTGCATTCGCCGGGCGGCGGTGATGCCGACGAGTGTTTGGGCGATGTAGCCATTGGTGGTGGCGGCGGGGGCATGGATGTGATGGCGGTTGGCGAGGTGGCTGCCGATCCAAACATCGACATGGCGCCGGGCGAGCGCGACATGAACGGCAAATTACTGATGGGCGGCAACGAGTTGTCGCCCAGGGTCTCGATATCGCTCATGTTGGCTTTCTCCAGCGCGGCGGCTTCCGCACACACGCAGGGCGTGTTATCACTGCAGAACCCGCAGCGGTCCTCGGGCCGCCGCGTGCATACCGGCGATGGAGGGGCCGGAGATGCGCCGGGCGGCAACGATATAAGATCCACAGAACCAATGGAGCCAACAGAGCCTCCCATGGATCCATGGCGGCTGTGACTGGTGTGATGGCTAGGGCTACGCGGGTGGTTAAACCCGTGCATCCGCCGGGCCTCGCTGGAAATAGACAGCTTGCGCCGAGACTGTTTAAAGCTTAGCGTGAAATCGGTTTCCAGCGAGTTCAACCGACGTCGCAATGGCACCGCGGGAGCCTTCCAGTCCGTCCTGGTCAGGTCCAAGCCTTCAGTACCGGGCGGACTCGAGGCCCCGCCAGGCGACATGACCCTCTTGACGCGCTTAGGCGACGACGCCGACGCCGTACGCGGCTCGGGTTCGGGCACTGGCAGCTTCTGCTCCAGCACGCGGTCGAGCAACGACGGCGCAGGCGACATGATCATGTTGAAGGGCGACACTGCTGGCGGAGACATGGATGCAATGGGCGTGAACCCGGACGACAACGGCGACATAGCGGACGGCGATGGCTGTGTGCATGGAGATAGCATAGGCGGGGTGCTGTTTGCGCGCAGCTGCTCGTTTTCGCGGGTGAGCTGGTCGATGATGGCCTTCATCTCCCGCTGTTTCTCGGTATGCTTGCGGGTTTCATCGCCGATCTTCTCCTCCAGCTCCTGGATAGCAGCGGCACGACGTTCTCTGAATGCCCGCTGCGCGTCTCGGTTCTGAGCCTTGCGCTTGCTAGGCGGGGTGTCGACCGACGGCTTGCGGCCCGGTTTCGGCCGAGGAGGTAACACGTACTTCTTTCTGATCGATAGCCGCACGCCGTCCGTCATGTCAGGCGAGCTCGCGGGCGATCCTACGGTGGCCGTAGGCGATGTTTTGGCCACAAGAACGGCTTTGGGGGAGCTTGGCTTGACGTCCATCGGGGCGGATGGCGATGATTGGGCCTGTGATGGAAAAGATAATCAATTGATCATTGGTTATCTAATTGATCAGCTGCAGGCATGCAGACGATCGGAGAGCCAGCTTCGCCGCCAGGAGCAAGCGACGGTCGGATCGCCGACCAACGCGAAAAGATTTAATTACCCACCGGTTTTTTGGCCAAATCGTCGAAAATTTCGCCAATCGCTAGCTACTTTTCCCCTGCGGACGCCTGCTAATCTCTTCGAGACTTGAAACCTTAAAACGTAATGTCGTCATAGTGCCCTGCATGCAATACGATACTGCCAAGCCTTCACGAAATCAGTCATTTCCCCCTAACTCCGGTCGTCTATTTTTATATCTCTTTATTTAAATGCCTTCCTACCCACTAGGCCTTCTCTACAGTCTGAGTCAAAAAGAGCTAATATTAATTTTAGGGGTGCTAATTCCCTCTTCTCAGCCCTGAGATTTGTCATGTTCGCGGGTCTAAGAACCGGCAGTCTCCTAGGCACACATATTGGCACTTTACCATTAAGACCGTACCCGATTCTGTTTAAGGTAACACCAGCGCGTCCTTTATGTCGGACTATTGTGTCTCGCGCAGCTAAAAAAGTCGCCGAGTCAGTACCGGGCAATTCAGCGGCGAAAAAGTTCCCGTGGTTTATGGCCAAATATGCGGCCAAAATCGGCGGGGCTCCGCTATCGTATGTGTCGGCATTTCTTTTAGTCCACGAACTAACGGCAATTGTGCCGCTGTTTGGTCTGTGGGGCACCTTTTATTACTTCGATTATCTGCCTACAGGACTGCCCGATTGGGTAGTGGATAAAGGGAAAGAGTTTATTCTCGGTATTGCCAAACGCAACGACTGGACCTATGTGATGGACGCCGAAAAGGGCTCGCGCATAGTTATCCAGGGAGCGGCCGCCTACGCGATTGTCAAGGCCATTCTGCCTTTCCGCCTAATCTTCTCGTTATGGTGTATGCCCTGGACGGCAAAACACATAGTGATTCCTATCACCAGCAGGTTCAGCCGGCTGTTTAAGTCTGCTAGCAAGCAACAGGTGAAGGCAGGTTCCCTTCCTGAGACATTCAAAAAGAAGAAGATTGAAAAGGACCCTAGTAAACCCGAACTTTAAACACACTAAACCGGCTAAACGGAAATTGTAATATGCCTGAAATCCGCTGCGCGGACAGGATTATCAGATAGTTCTGTAACTATATAGTACCGACTTAAACTGATACACCAAGACAGCCATCTCCCGACAATTTGGCGTCTAAAGCAGTCTCTTTCCACTGCTTATAGCTATACCATAGCTGGCCCTGGCCAGTAGATGCTTCCTCGCCAGTAGTTTTTATTTCAATGCCCGGAGTAGGCGGCCCGAAACTCACCATTTGCTCGCTGCTGCGATAGTCGCCATAGCTGGTTTGAGCTAAAGGAATAAATGTCGCCGGCAGACTTAGAGTGTGGGCCACCTGAGCGCCGGTGATGATGCGGGCATTATTGATATCGGTATCGGTGAGCATAAAGTCTTCCAAAACGGCCGAATGCACATACCTTACGGTATTAAACGCGCTGAAAACCGAGCTCCCCAGGTTGCCTCTTGCTAGCCGCAGACTGCCAATGCCATACCAGAACCACTCAAAAGGCCCAAAGATGTCCATGGACCGCACCAATGATTGTAAAGCCACATCGTCGGTAGCGACAATCGTGGGTTTGATGGTCTCTATTAACAGAAACGGGTCGATGGCAGAATGTGCGTCCACAAAAACCAGCTCTGCTTTAGACGACAGTGCCACCAACTGGAGAAGGAGGGTGTAAGGGCTTTGGATAGTCGTAAACACCACTACGCGGTCTTTGGAAGACCAGTTGCGATGGCCAAGAGCACTCATTTGCGACACAATCGCCAACCCGATCTCCTCATGAGTATACTTGTAGACTTTGCCGTTGATAATGAAACTAACTGCGTTTGAAGACGATAAGTCCTTTGCAGGCGGCGTAGGTTTACCCTTTAATTCCGAGTACGACTCCTCGCTCACAATGAAATCACTTTGCACAAGTTTCTTGGCATCGTGTAATTCCGACTCTTCCACAAAAACCAGCTCCAGGCCAAACAAATTACAGGCAAAGATCAGCTTTAAAGCCTCCGCAGACGGCGGCAGAGTACACAGAATCACCTTCCCCTTTTGTTTAAGGGCATTTCCAACAGTGTATACATCGGTTTCGAGATTCGAAACGTCCAGCACATGGCCGGTTAAAGTCACATGCTGGATCCGGAACGATTTGGGTTCCCACAAACTGGAAAATGCAAACTCCCGCAGCTGCTGGCCGGCAAGCACTCGGCCATGCGGGTTGACGACTGACCGGTAAACCGCACTCTCGCCGTCATACCGCATCGCCGCCATCGAGCTCTGGTTCGTAATATGAGTCGGATCCACATCGCGCGGAGCGAATTCCAAGTACAAATAGACGGCCAGAAGTCCTGCTAGCACCAACCACAAAAGCATGTCAAGTCAGCCCACCGTGGGATCAACCCACTTTATCTAAGTCTGTCGCTCTATAGCATCCCTCTACCTCTATACTTTTTTTAGTGTTTTCTTTTGTTATTTTGTTTTATTTCTGTTCTTTTTTTTCTTTTTTCTTACTAGGCCGACAAGTCGGCCTGTAGTTCCGCTGCGCGGAAAGGAAACTAACTATACTGCCCTAGATCGCGAAGCGAACCTGTTTGACTTGTCAAACAGGCAAAAAAAGAAAAAGAATATGATATATAGTCAAAAAGTGATATATAACGAGAAAAGAAAGAGAATGTATGGTTTTGATGGTTGGCGGTGGCACCTGCATATCGGCATAATCGAGACGGAACCATAATCCGGGGCTGCATAATGCATGAACAGACATATATTAGCGCCGGCGCGCGATTGCTCTTGACAACATGACGAACACGACGACCTCTCAGACCACGGTCCAGTTCTATGATGCCCCTCATCATTTGACTGAGAAGTCGGCGCAGACCACGGCAAGCTCCAGCTCGTATCCTAGTGCGTCCGGTTCGAAGGCCGCGCCCAAATCGGTGCTCAAGAATAGCAAGACTTACCAGGCCAAGCAGACAACCGCATCCGCTCCTACCAAGACCACTCTGCGTACTGAAGCTACCAGCACCGGCGACACCACTACGGTGATGGCCACCAGCTGCTCGGAGATTGACTGGTCGTCGGTATTGACCAGTCTCATTACCACTCTGATTTCTACTTTGAAGCCGCTTCTGTCCAGTCTGGGCACTAACCTGGCGTCGGCGCTGAAGTCCCTGATCAAGAAAATGAAGACCATGTCGTGCTGCACTTCCAGCAGCAGCACTGACAACTCTGATACCTCGGGGAACAACAACACCACGACCACTACCCCTTCTCAGGGCTTTGTGATCCCTACTCTGCCTACCCAGCAGCAGCAGAAGAGTACTTTGCTGCGTCCTGGCCAGGGTACCACTTCCGATACTACTGGCGACGACACCATCAACTACCCTGCGCCTTATACCTCGACCACCACCACGACTACAGCCAGTACTGCTGCTGTTAACAAACGCCGGTGGTCGGGCTTCTCGTTCCGGTCCAAGCGGTCGCGTCGCAGCGACGAGTCGGGGGTAGAGCCTACGGCGGAGCCCACGGCTACCGCGGTTGCTGCTGCGTCTGCCGCAACTGCCAATGCCTCCAGCGCTGCCAATGCCTCGAGCACTAGCACTCAAGGAATCCCTTCTACCGTCAAGGTCTGAGTTCATCTGTGCAATCGTTTTTTTCCAGAGCCATCTATAGCTACATACCTATCATATATTTCATGTCAGTCTTGACGATATCGGCCAATCGCGAAGCGTTTGACTTACAGTCACTAAATAAAAAAATAAACTAACAAAGACTAGCAAAAACTAACAAAAACTACAAAAAGCTCTCTGGTTACTGATAGAGGTTGCTTGTCCTGGACTATTGGACTATAAAGGACGCGTGCGTCGAGGGTTAGGCATGGATTTGGCACCTCTTCTCCAGGCGGCTACTCACGACCTGTCTAGCCGGGGACTTGTCCGGGCTGCACGCTGGGCGTGTGACTGTTTGTGTGCCCTAGAAACCTCTGTTCAGCCAGGCACCGTGCATCAGATGGATGTGCGGACCATGCGGGCGAAAATCTACTTTGATAACCACGAATACGACCGGTGCTGGTTCCATCTAAAAGACGTTGATGAGCACGCCGATCCGGTCGCCGGGTTTCTTAAACAGTATGCGAGATATATTGCCGGCGAGTTTGCCAAAGAAGCGGCCGACGATACCAAATTCCAGGCCGGCACGTCGGGATCCCAAAACCCGCATTTGCCCGAGATTCTCAGGGCCGTGGAAGATAGTGAGGACCCGTTTATGAAGTACTTGAAAGGACTAGTGCTTCGCGCCCAGGGCCAGGCCGATGACGCCATTCAGGCATTGACAGAAAGCCTTATGGGCTATGAATGGAATTGGAGTGCGTGGCAGGAACTGCTTGCCTGTGCGGCCAAAGCCGGGGATCTTAACGAAATTATCGCTAAACTGGAGGGAAATGTCAATGGCATTATGCTGAAATGGTTTGTGCTCTACCGCAACCAAGAGTTTTTCCTGCCGATGGCCAGAAGCGAGTCGGTTTTGGAAGAGCTGTATGCAGTATTCCCGTCGTCAGTGTATCTTAAAGTCCAGCATGCCATGATCCATATCCACAATCTGCAGTACGACGAGGCCGAGGAGATGTTTGACCAGGTAATTAAAGAGGATCCGCATCGGCTGGACGAGCTGGACTTGTATTCCAATATGCTGTATGTGAGCGAAAAACGGGCGAAGCTGTCGTACCTGGTCCAGCTGGCGGCCAAAACCGATAAGTTCCGGGCCGAATCGTGCTGTATTTTCGCAAACTACTACTCGCTTCGCGGCGAGCACCAACGGGCCGTCACTTTCTATAAACGCGCGTTGCTGGTCAACCCGTCGCATTTATCGGCATGGACCCTGCTGGGCCACGAGTATGTCGAGCTCAAAAACACGCATGCGGCCATTGAATGCTATCGTACTGCGGTAGATATCGACCAGCACGATTTCCGCGCCTGGTACGGCCTGGGCCAGGCTTATGAGGTCTTGGATGTATACTCGTATGCTCAATACTATTTCCAGCGGGCTTTGGGGTTAAGACCCACAGATGTCCGGATGTGGAGTGCCCTAGCTAATTGCTACGAAAAAATGAGCCAAGTAGGCCAGGCCATCAATGTCTACGAACAGGCTATTCGCATTGCTCCTGGAGACCCGTTTCTCTACTACAAACTGGGCAGTCTCTACGAGCAAGGCCACGACTTGCCGCTAGCCTACCGCTACATGAAGCAATGTGTGCAATGCGAAGACGACGACAGCGAGTGGACCGACCAAGGTCTTCTTTGGCTTGCTCGTCGGGCTATGGCTGCTCAAGACTGGACGAACGCGCGCGAATTCGCCGACCGCGTCAGTGAAGGCCAATACTATGAAGATGCGCGTGCTATCTCGCGTGAAGCACTCAATAGAAGCCAAACTCTTGACTAAATCCGCCTTCTTTTTTTTTTTCTTTTTTGGGCTGTTGGACAAGTCCAACAGATCCGCTTCGCGGGAAGGAAATACCATTCCGATACCATTCCGCGAAGCGGTTACAGGCCGACTTGTCGGCCTAGTATGAAAAAAATAAAGTAAAATACAAGTAGAACCCAAAAAAAGGGAAAAGGTTGCTATATAGGGTATATGTGTACAGAGTATAATACAAGCACGGGAAATAAATAGTCTAATGGAGTAGACAGAGGAGGAGGCTACTTGCCTAACTTGAAGGCCTGGATATGTTCGGTAGGAATGCCGCGGGCATGCAGCCGCTGGCGGAGCTCGCGGTTCTCTTTGCCTAAAGCGGCGATGTGGTCGTGGACCAGTTTTAGCAGGGCCGCCTTGGGCATCTGGTCGCTTTTGCCGGCTATCGACGGCACCAATGCACACATTTCCGTGAACTGTTGTTTAATGAAGTCGCGACGCCGTTTCTCGCTGTTCACGTGGTTCTGCCTGACTTGGGCCATCGTCAGGTACTCGCGGCGACGCCGGTCGGGCGGAGACGGCGAGTCGGAGTCTAAAGGAGGCAGCCGGCGGCTCATAGTTTCTAAATGCGAGGGCGGCTGCGTGATCGCCCGCACGCGGCCTTGTGAAGCCGAGTTCGTGAGGGCCAAAGCCTCGGGCGTAGGCTTGGCTAGTGCCTGGGCCATTTCATACGACGAGCGATCCTCGCCGGTGCTGTGGTTGGCCGTAAGCGGCCCGCTCTCGAGCAACGCCTGCCAGGCCTTATCGGCGGCGCCCGGCACGGGATGGCCGTGATGCAGCGGAGTGACGTTCTGCCATTCGCGGGGCCGCGACGGTCGCGGCGGCTGCACAAACCCGCGATAGAAGTCGCTGCTCACAATTAAGCTGGTGGGAATCCGCGAGCCGGGAGGACCCTGCGGCTGCAGGGCATACCCCGGGGAATCGAGATAATGCATAGTTTGTCTTCGGGAAACGGGGTCCACCAGCACATTATCGAGGAAATGCGACAACGCATGCGACTCCTGCTCGTTCATGAGGGCCTGCCAGTCGGTCTCGTTCTGGCCAAAGTTGTCTTCGAACGCCTGGTAAGCCTCGTCGAAGTCTGCGGGCTCGTCCCCGTCATGGGCCGGCATATAAGTACAAGATGGAGTGGAGAAGGATTATGAAGATGCAGCACATGCCAATCTGTGGCTAGGGCCGGCTCGGCTTACGCAATCGCCTGCCGACTCGACTCATGGTTGCATCCTCCGCACCCCCTCAGACCAGGCACCCTCTTTTTCTTAGCTTTCTTTTTAGCTTTTTTTAGCTTTTTTTAGTCTTTTTTTTTTCTTTTTTCGGCTGTTTGACAAGTCAAACAGCTTTTCGCTTCGCGAAACCCCAATTGCAGCTGCCTTTTCCGCGAAGCGGAACTACAGGCCGACACAAGGCCTAGTAAGAAAAAAAAGAAAGAAAACAAAAGAAAAGTTACTCTTTATATACAAAGATAATCAAGTTAGTATATGGATGGTTGTATGGATGTTATATGGTGGGGTGACTTAGGTGAGCTGACGATGACATGTGAGTGGGAGTGGAAGGGGTAGGGGGAACTATCCCAATCGATTTTTCAGCCGGACCGTACCCTTTTTTTTCACTCCTGGCAACCCCCTCCCCATCCCCAGGAAAAGCCCGAAAAAACAATAAAAAAACAAGATGGCTCCGAGTCCTGAAAACGTGTTGAAGCGAGCCGAGGAGCTCGTCAATATGGAAAAGCCGGCCGCCGCCCTCGAGCTGCTCTACGACACCATTCTGTCCAAACGCACTCGCAATGTGTCGCTGGCCTACTTGGACCCCATCGTGCTGCGGTTTGTGGAGCTGGCTGTGTTGCTTCGCAAGGGAAAGATCGTCAAGGACGGTCTGCACCAGTATAAGAAGTTAGTGGTGCCTGCGAGCGTGCCGTCGCTGGACGCAGTGGTCACCAAGCTGCTGTCGCTGGCCGAGGAAAAGGTGGCCACTGCGCAGATCCAGGCCGACCGGCTGACGGTTGACGACGAGGATCTGGAGGCCGAGGATTCGCCCGAGGATCTGCTGATGGCCACTGTGTCGAGCGAGCAGTCCAAAGACCGTACCGACCGCGAGGTGGTTACCCCGTGGCTGCGGTTTCTGTGGGAGTCGTACCGCACTGTTCTGGATGTTCTGCGCAACAACGCCAAGCTCGAGGATATCTACTCCAAAGTGGTCAGCCAGGCGTTCCAGTTCTGTCTTAAGTACAACCGCAAGACCGAGTTCCGGCGGCTGGTGGAGCTGCTGCGGAACCATCTGCAGCTGGCGGCCCAGCAGGCCAAGCAGCCGGCCCAGGCCAATGTGCCGAGCTATCCGGTTGATTTGAGCTCGCCCGAGACTTTGCAGCTGTATTTGGATGCCCGTTTCAAGCAGCTGAATGTGGCTGTTGGCCTAGAGTTATGGCAGGAAGCGTTCCGGTCCGTAGAGGACGTGCACACGTTGTTGACGGCATCGCGGCGGCCGATTAAGATCGCCAACATGGCCAACTACTACGAGACGCTGGCCCGCATCTTTGCCGTTGCTAACAACCATCTGTTCCATGCCGCTGCCTGGGCCAAGTTCTACTCCATGGTCTACCACACCCGCAACAGTGCCCCCGAAGGCGAGCTGCAGCGCATTGCGTCGTTCTTTTTGCTATCGGTTTTGTGCATTCCAGCTAATACCAAGGAAGAAGTGGGCGAGACTCGCAGCCACCGCCTGAGCACGTTGTTGAACTTGTCGCACGTGCCGTCGCGCGAGTCGCTGCTGGCCACTGCCATGGCCAAGAATGTGCTTCTGTACGTGCGGCCCGAGGTTAAAGACTTGTACCAGCTGCTGGAGCAGGACTTCCATCCTCTGCAGCTCAAGCAGCAGCTGACCCCGGTCATCGAGGTCGTGGGCAAGCTCAAGGCTTACCAGCCCTACATCAAGCCGTTGCTGAATACGATCACCAGCCGGTTGCTCGAGCAACTGTCGCAGGTCTACACCACCGTCAAGCTCGAGCATGTCGTGAACATGGCCACGTTGCCGGCGCCGTTCCAGCTTTCGGCATTCGATATCGAGCAAATGATTGTGCTGGGCGCCCAGACCGGCGCTTATTCGGTCCGTATCGACCATCGCGTGGGGTCCGTCACCTTCCTTGACACCTTGCAGCCTAGTGACCAGTGCGACCACGTGCTGGAGCCTACCCCCGGCACGCTGCTCTGCAACCAGCTGCGCGAGCTCGCCACCTGCCTGGCCAAAGTGGTGCCCCAGGTGGATACTCGCATTGGCGAGGCCCAGGCGGCCGAGCGCGCGGCGGTGATTGCCGCTGCCAGCCGCGGGCTTGCCGACGAGAACGCCGCGTTCCTCAACCGCAAGCAGCTGCAGAAAGAGCGGCAGGCGGCCGCCAAGCAGGCTGCCCGTACCCGCGAGCAGCAGCTGCAGAAAGAGCGTGCTGCCAAGCAGCTGCAGGAACGCGAGGCCGAGCAACGCCGGCTGGTGGAAGAGGCCCGCCAGCGCGAGGTCGATCGCATCGAGCGCGAGCGCAAGGCGCTGGCCGATGCCGAGAAACGCCAGCTGGCCGAGGAGATCAACGCCAAGGGCATCATCAAAATCGATCTCGACAAACTCGACGAGCTCGACAAAGATAAACTGCGCATCATGCAGGTCCAGCAGCTGGAACGCGAGTCCGACTCGCTGCGCGACCGCATGACGGCCGTGGCCCGCCGCGTCGATCATCTCGAGCGCGCGCTTCGTAAAGAAGAGGCTGCCCTGTGGGTGGCCGATGGCCAGGCCCAGGAAGACCGCGACCGCGCCGCTTACGACGAGCGCAAGGCCGCGATCATCACTAGCGCGCGCCGGCGCTTCGACGAGTCGCACGAGTTCCGCCAACGGTATGTCCGTATGACCGACCATTTCCAGGTCTACCTTAGCCAGGTCAACGTGCGGCGGGCCGAAGAGTTTGCCGCTCGCAAGGCCGAGAGCGAAGCGGCTTTGGCCGCTGCCAAAGAAAAGCGCCGCGAGACCGTGCTTGCTGAGCGCGAGGCCGAGGCCGAGAAGGCCCGCAAAGAGGCCGAGGCCCAAGAAAAGGCCGCCGCCGAGCAGGCCGAGCGCGAACGCAAACTCAGAGAAGTCCGCGAGCATCGCGAGCAGCTGCTGGCGTCGACCCCGAAACCGGCTGCCGCGCCTACGCCCGCACCGGCGCCCGTGCAGGCCGCTTCCGCGCGGTCGTCGCCGTTCGGAGCGGCCCGGCCCACTGATGCCGCTGCTGCCGCCGAGCACGAACGCAAACTCAAGGAAGCCCGCGAGCTCCGGGAGAAGCTGCTGGGATCGGCCTCGAAGCCGGCCCCGAAACCGGCCGCGAAATCGGCCGGCTCCGGCGGCGCGTCGCCGTTCGGCTCGGCCCGGCCCGTCGACACCTCCAAGGCAAAGGACGGCGCGTCGCCGGCCTCGGAGAAACCGGCCTCCAGCAAGTGGGTGCCTTCCTTCAAGCGGGGTGGCGATGCCGCCAGAGCACCTGGCGCCTCGCCGGCCGCCAAGGAGAATGCCTCGCCTACTCCCGAGAAACCTGCTTCTACCGGCAAGTTTGTGCCCAGCTTTAAACGTAAGTAGATATATAGACTATTTGCTTCACTTCACTCTCAGAGTCAAGGAATGGGGTGTGGGAATTATAAGATCATAACGGCCATGGCTAATAAGAAGTTGGCAGCGCTGAAAACTACTGCAGATGCACTGTTGGGCAGTAGAGACGTGGTGATAGTTGTTGTGTTGCCCTCAAGCGCCTTGTTGTGTTCATAAACGGTCACCAGTCGAGGCGTCGACGTAGTGGTACTATCCACCGATGTGGTTATTGTCGTTTGGTGGACAATTGTCACCGTCGTGGTGGGTTCCGGTTCCGAGTGGGTCGAGTGCGAGCGTGGAGGCCGGGGAGCCTCGCCAGGAATGAACGGCAGGTTGTCGCCAAGGCTGTGGATATCTGACTGCACCTCGTCGGGTTGGGGGTACCGGCGGCGCGAAAGATACAGCCGGTAGTTCTGAGAGTCGAAAACAGTGTAGACATGGCGGAAAAATGCGTCTCCAAGCACACTATTTGGAGACCCCACCAGCGACAGGGCACTCACATTGGCGGGCCCTTCGTCTTGCCAGATATACTCACCCGGAATAAACAGCTCGCTAATAGGGATATCGATCTCAAAGTGCCCGAGCCTAAAAGTCACAAACCCCTCGAATTCAGATACATTGGCCGTGGTGTAGTAGGCATCGTACCGCAGGATCCGCGTGAGATTGTACTTGGTGCCGACCTGCTTCACGAAGTTCCGAGGCACCAAACTCATGGGCGAGCCCGTGTCCAGCACGGTAGGTTGGTATACATCATGGTATTCGCCCTGAAGGGCCAATTGGCTGAGCTGCAGAGTATAGAACCCGCGGAACCTGGTGATGTTGGTGATCACATCGAACCCGTAAATGGGGTGCTGCACATGGGCGAGGTCAATACCGCCAAAAATCACCTGGCCGCCATTTTCGGTCAGGTACATTGAGAATGCCGGTGAGTCGGTGGCATTCTGCGCATATAAAGCCTCCGGCAAATTAGTGTAATTGTCGGGCCCAGCTCCCGGGATGTACGGACCGAGGCCAATAAGACCGGGGGCTCCGGCACTGGTAGTAAAGCTTTCGACAACCCCAAACAAAACGTTATCGGCTCGGACAGCGTCTCCGCTGTTACTGCTATCGGGTTCCCTAGCAACTTTTCCTTTAGGCACAGCCACTACATCGCTACCCCAATGACCTCTGTAGTATCCTGAACCGTAGCGGGCACTAAATACGTCATTAATAGCCTCAAAAGAAGAGCTATCCTCGGGATTAAATCTGGGAGAGCCGTTATAACTGCCATTGGGGCCAAATACCCAGGACACCGGCGAGCCCGTATCCAGCAAAACCTCTATTTCCTGAGCCGGCGTGCCCACATGGAGCTTCGAATAGTAGAAGTTATAGGCAGGGGTCAATTCCGTGCTGAGTTCGCCAACATCGCGCTTTGCCCACCGAGAATATAGATCACTAAGGTGGTCGGGGACGGCAAAGCCCGGGGGCGCACTCCTCGGAGCCGAAAGCTCCATGGTCACTGCAGCCAGAGACCCGGCTGCTAGCATTATTGTTTGCATTGCTAGCAAAACAATCATACCCATTGCTGCCTGGACTAGTGTCTCACTAGCGAAGATGCGCAAAAACTGGTTTATATAGAAACAATGGCTGGCTGCATGGAACTAAGTAGCGACCGCACCACCGTGCAGGAGCCCGCGTTTGTGACGTCACAGCATCGGTGGTGCTTTGCGGTGTTTCCGGTAATCCAAGGCATTCGCGGATCTATTTTTAGGTCACAATAGTTACAAGCTTGTTTATACCAAAGTCATTAACGACCCCGCTAGCAGGTGTTGCCATACTCGACTAACTCGAACCAACTCGAACCGGCTGGTTGGCTAGGCAACTGCTGCAGTCAGCACCCAATCGAGAATGGCCCATGTTTAGCCACTGAGATATGAATCGATAATATGATTAGGGCGGCTGGTTCCATAGTAGGTTTAGTGTGCATGGAACATTATTTCGCGCGTATTTTGCAATGCACGTTTAAAAACTCCACGCAAGTCTCGCAAGTCGGGTTAGTCTATCTGGTCGCTAAATAAGCTTCATAAGGTAACTGAAACGAAACTCAAACATACAGAAAGATACCACATACACCTATAAGACATGTTTAAAGGGATCGGGGTAGCACTAAGGATACATTTTTGTAAATATTTTCGAGTAGTTAGTGAACTGATACTAAATGTAAGCCATTTGCCACCTGATATCACCGATAGAAGGCAAAACCCCAACAAGCCGGCTATTTTCTTGGTTTTTTTCTTACTAGGCCGACAAGTCGGCCTGTAGTTCCGCTTCGCGGAAGGAAATAAAGCGGCTTATATAGAGGAAAGCATGGTTGATCGACGGTTCGACAAGGGTGAAAACAAGCCAGGAACCGTGCATGGACCTTACCCTGTTCCCAACCTTAAACTCGCAGAACGGACGCCATGTCTCGTGGGGCGGCGGTTAGGGCCGTATCAGATTCTGATGCTGTGCAGAACAGAGGATTTGGCACCCACCCAAACAAGGTTGAATTAGTTTATTAAAAGCGATTCCAAGCCCGGAGATGAAACAAGCCAAACCTAAACTAGCGGCGAACCTAAAAAAGATTGCTGAAATTATATACCACTACCAGGATATTTTGCAAGGAGGCTGAGGCTTAGCTAGATTGGGGCGGTGGAAAAAGTTGGGCAAAGTGGGCATGGCCCTTTGGCATTGAGACAAATAAGCCCCGACGGTATCCGGGATCGGAAGTATTTAATTCCGTATGCAGGCTTATCGAGGAACCTATCGGGGACCCGCGCGGGCAGGGGGGGTAGTAACCGCCCCCCGACTATGGGAGTTCGCGTGGGTTCCGTGCCTAACCCTACCGGTTCTCCGACGGCTCGGACCGGAGATAAAGAATAATGCCGGTTTCCCGGGTCTAATTCGGTCCGGGAAAAGATGGTCTTGATTTCAAAACACCAACAAACCTTATTCCGGCACTCTATCTCCCCTAAAAAACCCCATAAATTTGCTTATGGGCTCGCGGAACGGAAGAACCGGGTTCCGATTTTGATGACCGCAGTATGCACATGCAGGCCATGACAAAGAAGCGATGGGTGCGTTATATAAAAAAGCAAAACACCAACCCCGGCCAGCATTGAAACCAAAGCCCAATCAAAGTCGGATTTCCAGCCCCCCACCCCATAAGTTAATTTTTATATGACTTCGGGTAGTGCGAACGAAGACTTTCAGGACGGCCCCCCCTCGACCTCGTCGTCGTCGTCTCCGGCTAACGAGAAGCCGCATCCTTACGACGGTATTGACAATGGCGAAGTCCAGCGGCTTGCTCGCACGGTATCGCGGGCCTCCATGGAGAGCTGCGGCCAGCTGCCGTTCGGCGACACCAGCGATCCTCGATTGGACCCCAATTCGCCCCAATTCTCTTCGGCGGCCTGGTGCAAGAACGTTTACGGCCTCATGCAGGCGGAAGACAAACCTAATCGGAGCCTTGGCATTTCGTTCACGAACCTCAGTGCCTGGGGGTTCCAATCGTCGGCCAGTTACCAGCTGACGGTGGGCAACATCTTGATGGCTACTGTGCAGCGGCTGGTGAATATGACCCATCGCAACAACAAGGAAGATATCGTGGAGATCCTCAAGCCCATGGACGGCGTGGTCAACCCTGGCGAGATGCTGGTGGTGCTTGGCCGGCCGGGAAGTGGCTGCTCGACGTTTCTGCGCACGCTGGCGGCCCAGACTTATGGGTTCCATTTGGGCGACCAATCGGAGCTCAATTACAGCGGTGTGCCGGCTAAACAGATTGCCAGCAACTTTAGAGGCGATGTCACCTACTGTGCCGAAAGCGAGCTGCATTTCCCGCAGTTGACTGTCGGCGACACTTTGATGTTTGCTGCCCGCATGAAGACCCCCACCGACCGGTTCCCCGGATTGACCCGTAAACAGTTTGCCAAGCATATGCGGGATGTGATCATGGCCACTTTTGGTCTGTCGCATACCGTGAATACCCGCGTGGGCAACGACCTGATCCGCGGTGTTTCCGGTGGCGAACGCAAGCGCGTTTCCGTGGCCGAGCTCGCGTTGACCGGCTCGGTTTTCCAGTGCTGGGATAACAGTACCCGCGGCTTGGACTCGGCCACTGCCCTCGAGTTCATCCGCTCGCTGCGGACTTCCAGTGATACCTTCAAGAGCACTTCGTGCGTAGCTGTTTACCAGGCGTCCGACGAGATGTACTCCATGTTCGACAAGGTCGTCGTGTTGTACGAAGGCTACCAAATCTACTTTGGTCCTGTTGATCGTGCCCGCCAGTTCTTCTACGAAATGGGCTGGCAGCCGAAACCCCGCCAGCCTTCCCCCGATTTCCTCACCTCGTTGTCGCAGCCTACTGAACGCGAGCCCCGCAAAGGGTTCGAAGACAAAGTGCCGCGCACCGCCAAAGAGTTCAACCAGCGGTGGATCGAGTCGGCCGAGTACAAGCAGTTGCAACAGGAGATTTCCGAGTTCAACAGCAAGTACCCGAAGGACGGCGAGCATGCCAAAGAATTCCGCGCTGCCTACCGCAACCGCCAGGCCAAGTCATTGCCGTCTAAGACCGCTTACACGGTGGGCTGGCTCGAGCAGGTCAGGGTGTTGTGTATCCGCGGGTTCCAGCGCATTAAGGGCGACCCCACTATGCCGGCCACGTCCGTGTTTGGCAATTTCATTATGGGGTTGCTGATTGCGTCCATGTTCTACAACATGCCGCAGAACACGTCGTCCTTTTACCACCGTACCGCCATTATTTTCTTCGCTTTGCTGTTCAACGCCTTCTCCTGTTTGCTAGAGATCTTTGCGCTCTACGAGGCCCGGCCGGTTGTCCAGAAACACCACCAATACGCTTTATACCATCCGGCAGCCGACGCGGCCGCGTCGATCATTACCGAATTGCCGGTGAAAGTCTGTGTTGCCGTAAGTTTCAACTTGGTGATCTACTTCCTGTCCAATCTGCGGCGCGAGCCGGGTAACTTCTTCTTCTTCTTGTTTGCCGTGTTCTTGTCGACGCTGAGTATGTCGCATATCTTCCGCACTATTGGTGCGTGTACGCGCACGATTGAGGAAGCTATGGTGCCCGCCAACATTCTGCTGCTGGTGTTAGTGCTTTTCACGGGTTTTGTGATCCCGCACAAGGATATGCATCGCTGGTGTTCCTGGCTTTACCGCTGCGACCCGTTGGCCTATGGCTTTGAGTCGCTGATCACCAACGAGTTCCATAACCGGTGGTTCCCCTGCTCAAGTTATATCCCGTCAGGGTCGTTATATGACGACATTCCGTCGACATCGCGGCGCTGCTCAGTGGTAGGCGCTGCCCTCGGCGCGACCGAAGTGCTGGGCGACGACTACATTGGCGAGTCGTTTGACTACAGCTTTGCCCATCAATGGCGCAATATCGGTATTCTGTTTGCCTTTATGCTGTTCTCGCTGTTCACGTATATGCTTGCCGTGTGGCTGAACCCGGGCGTGCGCACCAAGGGTGAAGTCCTGGTGTTCCCGCGGACGGTTCTGCGGCGCATGCGGAAACAGTTCGGCAAGGGCGATGTGGAAGCCGGGTTGGCCCAGGAAATGGTCCGGGATGAGAAACAGGACGACCACATGCAGGAGAAGCTGATCGACGCGTCGGACGACATTTTCTACTGGAAAGATGTCTGCTACGACATCAAGATCAAGGGCGAGCACCGCCGCATTCTCAACTATGTTGACGGCTGGGTGAAGCCGGGTACCTTGACGGCTCTGATGGGCGCGTCGGGTGCCGGCAAAACCACCTTGCTGGATACTTTGGCCAACCGCGTGACCATGGGCGTTGTTTCCGGTGAAATGTATGTCAACGGCATCCCTCGTGATAACTCGTTCCAGCGATCGACGGGCTATGCCATGCAACAGGATCTGCATCTCGAGACCGCTACTGTGCGCGAGTCCCTGGTGTTCTCGGCCGTTTTGCGCCAGCCTCATACTGTTAGTTACGAGGACAAGATCAAGTACGTGGAGAATGTGCTTAAGATCTTGGAAATGGAGCCCTACGCCGATGCCGTAGTAGGTGTCCCCGGTGCTGGTCTGAACGTCGAGCAGCGCAAGCGGCTTACCATTGGTGTTGAGCTGGCGGCCCGCCCTAAACTGTTGCTGTTTTTGGACGAGCCCACGTCTGGTTTGGACTCGCAGACCGCCTGGTCGGTTTGTCAGTTGATGAAGAAACTGTCGAACGCCGGCCAAGCTATTCTGTGTACCATCCACCAGCCGTCGGCGTTGCTGCTGCAGCAGTTCGACCGGTTGCTGTTCCTGGCCCGCGGCGGCCGCACCGTGTACTTTGGCGAGATCGGCGAGAACGCCAAGACGCTTACCGGCTATTTCGAGAAGAACGGTGCCGATCCGTGCCCGCCCGACGCGAACCCGGCCGAATGGATGCTTTCGGTGATCGGCGCCGCGCCCGGGTCGCATGCCAAACACGACTATGCCGATGTGTGGCTGCGGTCGGAGGAGCGCCAGGAAGTGCGTAGGGAAATCAACGGCCTTATTGAACGGTTCCACGCCTCGCCCGACAACAAGAACACCGACAAAGAAGCCAACGCTGAGTTTGCGGCCAAGATCTTCCCTACCCAGTTCTGGTGGGTGCTGAGACGCATGTGGCAGCAGTACTGGCGCACGCCGATGTATATCTGGTCCAAGATCATGATGACGGTGGTGTCGTCGTTGTTTAATGGGTTTGTGTTCTTCAAGGCCGACAACACGCTGCAGGGCATGCAGGATCTGATGTTTTCCATCTTCATGTTCACCACCATTCTCAGTTCGGTGATTGAACAGTACCTGCCGTCCTATGTTGCTCAGCGCGATCTTTACGAGACCCGCGAGCGGCCGTCCAAGATTGTTTCCTGGAAAGCGTTTATCACGGCCGTAATTGCGGCTGAAATCCCCTGGCAGATTTTGGTGTCGGTTTTGGCTTACTTCTGCTGGTACTACCCTGTCGGTTTGTACCACAATGCCGAGTACAACGACGCCGTGACGGAACGGGGCGGCCTGACCTTCCTTTATTTGCTGGTGTTCTATCTGTACGCCACGACGTTAGGTCAGTTTGTGGTCGCGGGCATGCAGGACGATGATACGGCGTCGAACGTGTCGATGATGTTGTTTATCCTGACCCTCATGTTCAGTGGTGTGCTCACCACCTACCAGGACATGCCCGGGTTCTGGATCTTTATGTACCGCGTGTCGCCCATGACTTATTGGATCGGCGGCATGCTGGCCACCGGTATCGCCAAGGCGCCTGTCGAATGCTCGAGCATCGAAGTCACAAACGTCTATGCCCCGGACAACCTGACCTGCTACGAGTTCCTGGAGCCGTACGCGGAGGCCACCGGCGGCAACATCCTGAACCCGAACGCGACCGGCAACTGCGAGTACTGCTCGATGAAGACCACCGACACGTTCCTGGCCGAGATCAGCGCGCCCTACAGCATTCGCTGGCGCAACTTCGGCATCATGTGGGCCTACGTGGTGTTCAACATCTGCGGCTGCATCTTCCTGTACTGGCTGGTGCGGGTGCCCAAATCCTCGAGCCGGGTCAAGAAAAGCGCCCCGCAGCCGCTCAATTATGACCCGGGTCTGGAGGACGCCGACAACAAGGCCAAGGAAGCGCCCGTAGACCCTAAATAGATGTCCCTAATAAGATTCTTTTCTTTGCTCTAAACATAGTTTTTTTATCTTTATCTTTTTCTTTTTCTTTTTCTTTTTTCGTACTAGGCCGACAAGTCGGCCTGTAGTTCCGCTTCGCGGAAAGGATATAGCAGGGGGTAGTTAGGGGGTGCTTAGCCGGGGGTACTTAGTAGGGGTAGTTAGCCGGGGGTAGTTAGGGGGTAGTTAGGGGGTAGTTAGCCTCTCCATAGGCTGCCAGCGGAAACCGCGAAGCGGGTACAGGCCGACTTGTCGGCCTAGTAAGAAAAAAAGAAAAAAAGAAAAAGAAAAAGAAAAAAAAAGACAGGAAACAGAAAAAGCCGTTAAAAACGGTTGAGTGCGCACGGATGATCTGGGGCCCCACTTGCATAATCGGGCTCGGCCATGCCCGCATAAGCCTGCAGGTGGTAAAGCCCCCGGCGAGCATTATTCACCTCTTCTTCTTCACACACACGCATGACCGGGCTTTTTGCATCAATTGCGACGGGCGTGCCGTCCGTGTTCCCGCAAAAATCGCATCCGCTGTCTCCCCGTGATGATCCGGGCTCGCTGCCCGTGGAAACAAACAAGTTCTATGGCAATATGCTGCTGGATACCGGCAGTTTATACGCTTATCCCCATCCCTACCGGGTATGGTGGACCAATACCGCCGATTATTACGGTTTGGGCATCGCCTACACCACCGCGTCGCAGCGCGTGTACGGCCCCGACTCGAGCGCCAACCCCGTGCAGTATTATTACAACCCTGCAGGCATCATGTCGATGTGTTTGAGCGCCGAGCAGTTCACGTCTGCGCCCACTTTCAGCACTAGATTGTGGGGCCCCATGTCGGTAGTGGCTCAGCTCACCCTCAGCAACGGCACCGTGCAATTCCCGATTGTCAATGGCATGGGTTTTGTCACCGGCGTTTATAGTGGGCTGCGCCCGCTTGTATGCTCGCAGGTCGGCTTTTCCACCGTGTCGTCGATGGTTTTAATCCGCACCGGGTTAAGTCGCCTGCAAGTCGAGCTTGCGAACGGCGTTACCTGGCTGATTTATGTGTTGTCTCCGTCGGGCCAGACCGTGGGGTTCACGCAAAAAGATACCAACAACATCTATGTCGATAGCACCGAGTCGAATCTGGTTGTACAGATCGCGGTGGTCGGCGATACGTCGTGGCTGACCACGATTGATTCCGGCGCCGGTGCGTTCGCGACCTCGGTCGTGCTTGCCGGCGGCGTGACGTCCGATTTGGCAGTGGCCTCCTATGCGTTCCAGTACGAACTTTCGGGCTCCTCTACCGGCGGCGGCACTTTGATTTATGCACTGCCCCACCATGTCGCCTCGTTCACCAGTACCATGAACGGCAAGGTCACGACCTATACTCTGGACAGCACCGTGATGGGCTCGATGACCCTTTGTGTGACGACTGTTCTTGAGATGTACGAGCGGCTGCCCCGCGATGTTGGTTTCCTTCCCTGGAGTGTCAACAAAACCGCCGGCGATACTAACTTCTCGACCAGCAACTACTCGTCCTCCGACTTGGAGTTGCTGTCGTCTACCGCCGAGACCGAGGCCGTGGCCGTGGATATCCCGTCGTTGACCAACCTGTCCAGCATGTATTATAGTGGCAAGGCCATGAGCAAGTACGCGAACATTCTGTTGGTGGCCAAGTTCATTATCCAAAGTGATTCGATGACCACCTCGCTGCTCACGCAGATGAAGTCGGCGTTCCAGACGTTTACGGAAAACAACCAAAACACCCCGCTGTTCTACGACACGACCTGGAAAGGTATCTGCTCGCAAGCCGGTCTCACCGATTCCAGCGCCGATTTCGGCAATACCTACTACAACGACCACCATTTCCATTACGGCTACTTCGTGCATGCGGCCGCCATCGTCGGCCATGTCGACGCGCTGGCCGGCGGCACGTGGGCGTCCGACAACAAGGACTGGGTGAACGCGTTGGTGCGCGACGTGGCCAACTTCGGCTCCGACGAGAGCTTCCCCATCTCGCGCTCGTTTGATTGGTTCCAGGGCCACTCCCTGGCCAAAGGGTTGTACACGTCGGGCGACGGCAAAGACGAGGAGTCGTCGTCCGAGGACTACAACTTCTTCTACGGCATGAAACTGTGGGGCCAGGTCATCGGCGATACCGCCATGGAGAACCGCGCCAATCTCATTCTCGCCATCGAGCGCCGGGCCATGAACTTGTACTACCTGTACTCGACCTCCAACACCACCGAGCCCAGCAACTTCATTGGCAACTACGTGGCCGGCATCAAATATGAAAACAAAATCGATCATACCACCTATTTCGGCACCAATGAGGAGTATATCCAGGGCATCCACATGCTGCCCATCACGCCGATCTCCAGCTATATCCGCGGGCCCACGTTTGTGGAAGAGGAATGGACGGCCGTTCTGTCCAGTCTGGTCGACACTCTGAGCTCGGGCTGGCGCGGCATTCTGCAACTCAATCGCGCCCTGTACGATGCGTCTTCCTCGTACAGTTTCTTCTCGGCATCGGACTTCGACTCTTCCTGGCTGGACGACGGGCTTTCCCGGACCTGGGCCCTTGCGTTTTCCAAGGGTATCGAGTAGTCTATAGTCTATATAGTATATCACTTGTCACGTCTTTTTCTTTTTCTTTTTTTGTACTAGGCCGACAAGTCGGCCTGTAACCGCTTCGCGGAAGTTCCCGGTGGCAAACTATAGAAGCTATAGAACACTATAGTTACCTATTCCGCGAAGCGGAACTACAGGCCGACTTGTCGGCCTAGTAAGAAAAAAAAGAAAGAAAAGGAGGGTGAAAGAAGAAAAAAGTCAATTAGAAGACTATGTAGATTGTGATGCACTACGTTGGCCGCTGAGATAGGCGCCATGGACAAAGGTAGCGCCCTGGGTAGTAGTGTGCTCGCCGGCAAAGGAGAGACCAGGGGCGCCCTTCTGGAAAGCCTCGACAGCTTTAGATCGCGATTTGCCAGTGTGAAACACCGAGTAGGCGCCGTCGGAGAACGGATCTGTGCCCCAGGAAGAGTTGGCGACCCACCGCGGTTTCGGAATGTCTACGCCCGGTGCAACGGCCTGCAAGTAGGGTTTGACTATCTCAAACGCCTTTGCCGGCTCGGCCTCGACTTTGGCAAGCACGTCGTTGCAGAGAATAATGCCTAGCACGAAATGGGTTTTGTGCACGGCATGCCAATTGTAGACGAGGGCCGGAGCATCGCCTGATACCAGCATTTTTTTGTGGGCCGGCCAGAACGGCTCGTCGAACTCGAGCCACACTTTGCCGACACGGGCGACCGACGTCTCCTCAATCGCCTCGGCAAGAGCTCCACTAAGAGGCGGGTCAAAGGCGATGCGGGCCTTTTTGAGGACCCCGATCGGAGCCGTGCATATGACGTGCGTGCCTTTATACTCGCGCTTGCTGGTGGCCACAAGCACCTCTCCGTCCGCGTAGGTGATTTTGGTCACTGGCTCGCCGAGATGGATCTTGCGGTGATCGACATCTTTGCTGAACAGGTCGAGAATCTGCGTATATCCCTTCAGCAACGCCATATCTCTGCCCGACGGACCAGGAGCAGTTGACGATAACTGCGACCAGTCTGAGCCGTTGCCGAGCTGGTTCGCTTGCACTACGAGCTTCGCGACGTCGGCCAGCTCGGGATTAGCGGCCGCAAACTCGCTGAACGCTTCTTTCAGCGACATCTCCGACCGACTGCTACAGAACTCGGCAAACGCTCCGCCGGCTTTACCCAGCAGCGACCCATCGACTACGCCGCCGGGCCCGAAAACGACAGTGTCGTCGTCATCGTACACGGCCGTGACGTCGTTGTTCTGGGCAATGGCCAGCAGGGGATTATGCGGCACCTCGTGGAACCATGCAGCCCCCAGCTCGACCTGGGCATCACCGCCCGGCCGCACTGTATGCACGCGGCCGCCTGTGCGGTCGCGGCCTTCTAAAACTATATAATCTTTGTTAGCTTTAGCCAGTTCTGCAGCCGCCGACAGGCCGCTAGCGCCTGCCCCGACCACAATCACAGTCATTACTACAAGTCCTCCACACCCACCAACCCTATGCGACATTGGCACCTGCACAGTGAAATACCGGCCAGTACCTGACTTTTTTCTTCTTTTTTCTTCTTTCTTTCTTTTTCTTTTTTCTTACTAGGCCGACAAGTCGGCCTGTAGTTCCGCTTCGCGGAATGGAATCCTACTTAGATACAGATATAGGATTACTTAGAAGCATCCAACATGCGGCAATTGATCCCGCGAAGCGGATACAGGCCGACTTGTCGGCCTAGTAAGGAAAAAAAAAAGAAAAAAAGAAGGAAACAAAGAAAAAAGTGTGGGTAAAGTAGATAAGTTAAGAAATATAAACATGATTATGAACAGGGGTCAGCCGAAGTTCTTCTGCCAGGCAACCAGCTTGGCGGTGAGGTCTTTGAGCAGAACCATGTTCTTTGCATGGTGGTCGCACAGATCCTCGACCTGCTGCGCGTCCTTTTTGTGGCGCTGAAGCTGCTGCAGCATGTTCTCGCGCACAGACGTCTCGGTCTGCATGTCGAGCTCTGCGCGGGTCGAGAACTCGAGAATGGCGTTGGCGCGCCGGCGCATTTCCGCCAGCGTCGATCGCGGCGACGGAATGCGCGGCTTGCTGCGGCGCTGGCCGGGTAACCCTCTGCGGGGAGCCGCCGGAGCGCGTTTCCGCGGCGAGCGCGGCTTTTCGGCTCGTCGCCGCCGCGGTCCAGGCCGGTCCGCGCCGGAGTCGGCGCCCCCGCTAGAATCGGCGTTTGCGGTCGATAAAATGTTGGCAGCCGACTCGGCATCGGCTTCTTCGTCCCCTTCCCCGCTTTGTCGTCGCGACCGTCCGGAGCTTTCCTTTTCGGACTCGTTGCCGGACCCGATCCGGGTATCTTTGCTGTTATCACCATTATTAGCGTCGTCTTCCTCTTCTTTGGCGTCTTGGTCGCCAATTGGAGTGCGGGCATCGTCGTTCCCGTCGTCCAGTTCGGGCTTGACATTCCGAGCCGCCTCGGCAGCCGCCGCCTCGGCAGCGCTCTCCTCCAGTACCCGTTTAAGAATCTCGTCTTCCCGCGAGTTATATAGCCACCGTCTTCTTTGCGAGACCTTTGGCGACGGCCGGTCCTTGTTTTGTTGGTCAGGGCCGTCTTGCTCAGCTTCCTCGCGTTTGCGGCCTTCGCCTGACGACCTCCGCTTCTTCTTAGGCTCGCTGGGAAGATACTTCGACGACCGGCCCGTCACCAAATGCAGATCGGGCCGACACTGCTCGCAGTAGTAGATATCGGGCACATCCTCGGCCACCTCGAAGCCGACACAGAACCCGTGCTGCCACACATTGCATTGGTCGCACTGCATGAACAGCCCGGGATCTGCGTTCGGCGACCTCGCAACCGTCGATGCCGCAAGCTCTTGTCTGCCGCACACACATCTGGTGATCTCTGCCGGCTCCTCTGGTTCCTCGATTTCCTTGCGTTTTCGAGCCATAGTCAGCGATGGGAAATAGCGGGCCATTTTCTGGGGTTACAAAATCCGGCCCTAACCCTATAACTGACCCGTATAGTCAATGTCGATCTCGATAGTCCCCCGCGAAGCGGATACAGGCCGACTTGTCGGCCTAGTAAGAAAAAGAAAGAAAAAAGAAAAGGTGGAATTGCTTATAATTATTATGATAGTATGTGTGGAGGATGCTAGTTTGGGTCTACCCATACTTCGCCGAGCCAGTCGGGTTGGAAGTAGTTTTCCTGGCCTGACCAGGCAGTGTCTTTGGGTGTATAGATTGTTAGAGGCCAGTCGTAGGGGAGCAGATAGGTTTTTTGTTCAGTTTCATTGGCGTTGGTCTTTGCATCTGTTTTGGAGGTGAGGTAGCGAGGAGTGCCATTGCCTTTCTCAAGGACCCCGCATTCCCATGATTGGATCCAGAACGTCTTTTTGGTTTTGTTGACTACTCCCCATGCTTGTTTACTGAGGTTCGCCGATGTGACTAGACAGTACTGGACAAGGTTGTCTTTGAACCCAATATAAGTCTTGATATGCGGGGCCGCACTTTGCCGATTAGCCTTGACAGCTTTCCATTCACACAAATGCGGTTTCAAAGATTGCAATTGCGTTAGCTGAGGCGGAGTTTGTCTTTTGAAATGCAGGGCTGCTCCTGACGCATACCCGTTCAACGAGTTGGCGACATTATTGACAGTAGGGAATACTACTTTGAGATTGGTCTCGCTAGTGTGCAGAGCATTCGCCAGGTCAGCTAGAAACGTTTTAGGAAGACTGGCGATCGACGATACCTGGCAGACAGCCGTATCTACGGGGATTTGACGCAGTTCCTGGTGTAACCGTTTCATTCCCCATTGAGCATCCAGATAGTTACCCGGCACCGAGGCAATAAGGGTCTCAGTGACTTGGGAAAAGTCATAGCTCGCCAATTGGTCGGCCATGGCCGAAACAGCTGCGATGTGGTAGGCTTTAAAGTACCTGGACAAGTCATGCTGGAACCGGCTATAGGCGGGCTTCTCCGCTTTGGGCAGCTTGGCCGACATCCATAACCCCTGGGTCATATTTGTCCAGTCAAAGGGAATCATATTCGCGGTGTGAATAACTATACGGACACTTGACGAGTAGACCAAAACCATGACTTTCGAGTGATGAGTCGCATATTGATTCCATAGCCGGACCCCATGGATTTTCACAGTAACTCCCTTTCGGGCCTGGTCTGCCATTTGCTCAAGGATCTTTCCTTCTTCATTTGAAGGCGTTTTATAGCCATGAATGAAATGCACAGTGGGATGCGCATCAGGATGCACATGCTCGACCACCCAGGGGATATCATGCATAAAATTGAATTGATATGCCTGTTTGAGATCTTCGTCGCCCATCAGATCATGCAGACTGATCACATCTTTATGCGATATATCATTTTCCGGGTGGTTGCTCTTTTCAGAGCCGTCCAACGCAACTACTCGAGTAAGATGCATTCCCGCTTATTCCTTGCAGACCTGTCTCCATATTAGGGCCCTGCTTACTGTGCAGTGGTTTTCCCTCCCCTGAAATGTCTAGTGAAGAACCGTCGTTGAAAGACAGTGCATTGTCTATTTTCAAATCAGGCCTTCCTGGAGCTGCCACCGCAGCTATCTTGTTTGCTGGTTTAGGCCGGCAAGCCGTCGTCAACAACAAGATCTTAAAGCCTAGCCGGCTGTCATGTGCCGGCTTTGGGGCTGCCCATGCTTTAGGAGCCTGGATGATCTACGACCAGGACGCTAAGAACGGAGCGGGATTCCTTTCTGTTTGGGGCTGGCTGTACACAATGGTCAATGGCAAGAACGTTCTGCGGCAGCCCGGCCTGTATCCGAAGCTTACTTCTTTGGCGGTGACTGCGAGTGCAATTGGCTACACTACGCTCTTTTTCTACTTGCCTTCGTCGACTCCTCCTCAAAGCTACGGTGCATCCCAACCTCCGACGCCTCTGCAGCCTCAATAAGTCTGCTTTTGCGGTCGGTGTAGACACTTATAACTCATTTCCAATGCAATTCCTGCAATTCCAGTGTACACACGCTTAGACACTCATAGTAACTCTTTCTTTTATCTCTAAAAAGCTATCATTACCTATCTTGATGTAGTGTTTTGGGCTGGGTAGGTTGCTGTAGGTTGCTGATCACATGGTATGGCTGGGCTTGGAACCTGAAATTTCACGATCCCTCAAGCTGACTATGAAGACGGTGGAGTTCGACGATAGTGATAGCGACGTGGAGCCGTTCGCGGCCGCCACGAACGGTCACCAGAGCCGAGGCGAGCTGGCTCAGAGTCTTCTTAAGGATCGCCGCCGGCTGCCAATGTATCGCGGCCGCCGGGCTGTTCTGGAGGCCGTTTTGGACTCGCAGGTAGTAGTGATTGTCGGCGAGACAGGCTCGGGCAAATCCACTCAGCTGCCGCAACTCTTACTTGAGGAAGATCCTAAACAGACTATAGCCGTCACCCAGCCTCGGCGAGTGGCCGCTATGAGCCTTTCGCAGCGGGTAGCCGACGAAATGGGCACGACCGTTGGCGAAAAAGTCGGTTACCAGGTCCGTTTCCAGGCTAAAGTCAGCCAAAAAACTAAATTACGGTATGTTACCGACGGTATCTTACTTCGCGAAGTTATGTTGGACCCGCTTTTACGCAAATATACTACGATTGTTATCGACGAGGCCCATGAACGGACAGTCACTACTGATCTTCTTATGGGAATTTTAAAAGGGATTCTGGCCAAACGGCGGCTCAAGCTCGTGATCATGTCTGCCACGCTTGATGCCGACAAGTTCGCGTCGTTTTTCAATGCCCGCATTCTCTATGTCGAGGGAAGAACCTTCCCTGTAGACCGGTTTTATCTCCAGAATGACCCGGACGAAATTGTGGAAACAGCCGTGCAGGCGGTAGAACAGGTTAATTTCCGAGAACCTACCGGTGATATTCTTGTGTTCTTAAGCGGCCAGGACGAGATCGAGTCCATTGCCGAGCAGCTGGCTGCTCGAGTATCGCAAAAGCCGCCGGGGGCCCCGAAACTCTGGATCGTGCCTTTATATGCGGCCTTGCCCGAGAAATTACAGGCTAAAGCGTTTATTCCCCCTCCGGAGGGCGCTCGAAAAGTAGTGCTGGCTACAAATATCGCCGAGACGTCGCTGACGATCCCGGGTGTACGCTATGTTATCGATAGTGGTTTGCGCAAGGTTAGAGTATACCGATCTAAACTAGGGCTCGACAGTCTGCTACCGGTGCCTGTTTCGCAAGCCAGTGCCTCTCAGCGGATGGGCCGAGCTGGCCGTGAGGCTCCAGGAAAGTGTTTTCGACTGTATACCGAAAGCAAGTACCAAGCCATGCAGGACCATACCGAGCCTGAAATCGCATTAGTTCCCGTTTCGGGGCCGGTTCTGGCCTTGAAATGTACGGGTATTGACGATATCGAGTCGTTCCCGTGGCTGGAAGCGCCTAATCCCCGGTCAGTGGCTAATGCGCTTCTCCAGCTATACTCACTTAAAGCCTTGGACAATGCGGGCAAAATCACTCCCTTAGGCCGCGATATTGCTGTGCTTCCAGTAGAGCCGGCGTTGGCGGCCGTACTGGTGCGAGCCCGCAAGTTGGCGCCGGCCCTTAGAGATGCGGTGCTGGATGTAGCTGCTTGTTTGAGCGTAACAGACTTGCTGGTGAATCCGCCCGTCGCGCGACGGGCGGAAGTTGCTGCTACGCGCGCCGAAAAGTTCCCTTCTGCCCTGCAGTATGGCGATTTGGTGTTGTTAAAACTAATTTACGATGGCTACCGAGCGTTTGTGGCCAGCGGAGCCGGTCGCAAAGACGCCCATGAATGGTGCCAGCAAGTGGCAGTATCGCCTCGCGCCATTCGCAGTGTCGACCAGGTGCGGGCCCAGCTCAGACGGTACCTGAAAATCACCGATACCGCCGACGACGACGCGGCAGTGGACTTTGACGAGCTGATCAAATGCTTTCTGTACGGCTACGTCACCAACACCGCCATCGGGCTTCCGGACCGGCGCTACCAGTCGACTCTTAACAACCAGCCCATCAATATCCACCCCAGCAGCATGCTGTTTGGCCGGCGGGTGCCCGCCATCATGTACCTGGAATATGTATACACCAGCAAAGCGTACGCCCGGATGGTATCACCGATCGAGCTTGCGTGGCTTCGGGAGATTGCGCCGCAAATGTTCAGCAACGCATAAACTGTATTATAGATTCTTATTTGACTGCTTCTTCTTTTTATTTCTTTTTTCTTACTAGGCCGACAAGTCGGCCTGTAGTTCCGCTTCGCGGAAAGGGAACTGCAATTGTTGCTTCGCGAAGCGAAGCTATTTGACTTGTCAAATAGCCGAAAAAAAGAGGGTCAAGTCAAATAGCCGAAAAAAAGAGGAAAGACTATATAACTAGTACCGCTATATCGTTTCGGGAGCGAAAAGCTGTTTAATAAGGCAAACGGCGCGAAAAAAGAAACAAAAGACTATATAATCAGTTGATTTTCCTTTTTCAATTAGTCCGAGAACCCCTCATGTAGCTTCGCAGCGCCGAAAACGGTTTATGCAAATGTGAAGAGGTTTCGGAACTACCGGAACATTCGGAGCCGTGATCGGAACAATGATCGGAACCACGATCGGGCCCTGCAGGGAAGGTAAGGAGCCGCATCGAAACCTCCGATGCCGGGAAGGTTCAAGGGCGGTTTAGAGACTTAATTAATATCGGATAAGAATAAATCGCGGGGAAATGAGCTATATATACCTGGAAACAAGTGATTTGGCAACTTTGCCCGGCAGATAGTTTGATATCGTCCCCATAGTTTGATATCATGCGGCGAGGGTCCATATGCATGCCGATCTCATGTGTCAGCACCAGATTTCCTGACGTCATCGGCCACATGCCCTCACCCCCTTGTATGTGTAAAGATAACCCCGAGACTGCCGTGCGGCTGATAGAGCAAGTTTAGGCGAAAGATGGATGCAAGCTCACATGACCAGCCCCCGAGGGTGCGCATTTGCAGTTGAGGGGGCCAATTTGGATAGATAAGAGATAGGTATTTTATAGCCATGATTTAGTTAAGGTTTCCGCCCCGGCCCGCATGGCAGCCGCCAATTTGAGCCTTGGATTTTTTAGACATATAATAGGCTGAAACCTAAGCCGCATCTCCTCGCTGCACTCCACACACCCCACCCCCAAACCTTACACCCACTCCGCCAACGCCAACCCTTGCCCCCGGCCCTTGCGTCCCACCCGTGTGCTTACCTGTCCATCCATTAGCCTCGCCCCCTCTCGGTTGCGGTTTCGCGTGTGTGGTATCTAATTGTAGCCTTTGTCGACGTGCCGAAGTAACCCCGTGATTGTTGCTAAGCGCGCCGTATTAGTCTTATCCAGGCGTCTTTCCCCCGACCCCAACTTTGTTTTTTAGGCCCTACCGCCGGTCTATTTCCCCCATCCCATCCAGGGCTTCCCTGTTTCTATTCCCCCGTCCTAGGCCTGTTTCATTTGTGCAGGCGGATTTTTTTTAGCGGGCCGGACTCTCCGAACAACCAAAACCCAGGTTAACCTTTTAGGAACCTCTCAGGAACCTCTCAGGAACCTCCAAGGAACCCGCCGCTCGAAAAAACCCATCATCAGTTACTACCCTATAATGTCTGCTACCGCCTCGCAACCCGGCTATGGCGTCCCGCAAAACCACAATATAGGCATGGCCGACCAGTCGGGCGCCCATCTCAGGCAGCCCAATGTGTCGGGCATGCAGCCGCCCCAGGTCGTCCATCCCTATATGGCCAAACCGTATGCTGCCGGCGGTCCTCCGGCCAGTCCGCTGGCTAACGGCGGGCAACCGGTTAGTTTGCCCGATACGCCGGTGCCGCAGCATGCGGCCGGCCAGCACGGCGCGCCGTCGTCGACGCCGACGCCCGGCACCTCGGGCGAGGGCCCGAACGAAGCGGTCAAACAGCTGGAACGCATGACCGGCGACACCTGGCTAGCGTTAGGCCGGCTTGCCGAAGGCGTCGGCCGCCACGAAAAGGCTATTGAGTGCTATAAGACCGCGCTCAAGTACCAGATGTACTCGCCCGAGCTGCTCCAAGCCCTCGGCAACAGCTACCGGCATGCCGAAATGTATACCAAGGCCATTGAATACTACCATTCGTTGCTCTCGATCAACGGCGAGAACGGCGAGGCCTGGGCCGCGCTGGGCCACTGCTATTTGATGATCGACGATCTCGGCAAGAGCTACGGCGCTTACCAACAAGCGCTGTACCATCGCGATCGCAAAGACCCGCGGCTCTGGTACGGCATCGGCATTCTTTATGATCGGTATGGCTCGCTGGAGTACGCCGAGGAGGCGTTTGCCCAGGTCCTGGAAATGGACCCGGACTTTGAAAAGGTCCACGAGGTCTATTTCCGGCTAGGGATCATCTACAAGCAGCAGGGCCGCCATAACCAGGCTTTAGACTGTTTCCGGTATATTCTGCACGTGCCGCCGCAGCCGCTCACTACGCCCGACTTGTGGTTCCAGATCGGCCAGGTATATGAACAGCAAGGCTCGTTTGACCAGGCCCGCGATGCCTATGAACGGGTGCTTGCCGAGTCGCCGAACCACGCCAGTGTTCTGCAGCAACTGGGCTGGCTGGCCCATAAACAGAACCATAACGAGCAGGCCATCAGCTACCTCACGCGCAGCTTGGAAAACAACAGCAATGACGCTCAGAGTTGGTACTTGCTGGGCCGCAGCTACATGACGCAGCAGATGCACACCAAGGCCTATGAAGCTTACCAGCAGGCAGTTTACCGCGATGCTCGGAATCCTACGTTCTGGTGCTCCATTGGTGTGCTGTACTACCAGATCAACCAGTACCGCGAGGCTCTGGACGCCTACTCGCGCGCGATCGGCCTCAACCCCTACATTTCCGAGGCGTGGTACGATCTGGGCACGCTGTATGAGAGCTGCAACGGCCAGCTCAGCGACGCGCTGTACGCGTACCAACGCGCGAAACGCTTGGACCCCAATAACCGGCAGATCCAGAGCCGGCTCGACCATTTACAGGCCCAGATGGGCGGCGCCGAAGTGCCGGAAGGACCTTTGCCGGCTCCGCAGGGACCACAGGGAAGCTACACGGCTGCGCAGGGCACCGAAACCCAGGTGGATCCTAATGCAGTGGCGGCCGCGCCACATGTAGGGGGAATTCCGCCTGTTCCGCACGGCGTACCGGGCCCGGTTCCAGGACAGGTCGGACCTGTTCCCGGTCAAGTCCCCGGTCAAGTCCCGGGTCAAGTCCCTGGTCAAGTCGGACAGGTCGGACAGGTCGGACAGGTCCCCGGTCAGGTCCCTGGTCCAGTTCCGGGTCAAGTCCCCGGGTCAGTTCCAGGACCTATTCCGGGCCCGAGCGTGCCTGTCCAAATGGCTAGCGCCCCGGTCGCCCCGGTCCCTCCGGTTCAAACAGTTCCTACCCCTTCGGTCCAACCCGTCCAAGTCCAACCCGCTCCGGCCCCAGTGCCAACTGCTGTACAGGAAGACATTAAAGATGGCAAAGAGCCCGAGCCGGCCGCCGACTCGGCGGCAGTGTCGCCTGGCTCCACGCAGCCGGCAGGCACGTCGCCGAAGTCGGCTCCGAACGGCTCCGAAACCGCGAACGGCTCGGCCGCGCCCGAAACGCAGCCGGCGCCCGCTAATGGCCATCTAACCCCGCGCCACGAGCCGCAGGACGCAGGCAAGCCTGACGACGCGCAGGCAGCTTCTGTCCCCGTGACCTCGGCCGAAACCTCGCAGCCGGCCGTGCTTGCCGGCGCCTCTCCTGCCGCCGATAAGCCCGAGCAGGTTGAGAGCGATAAGTCCGACCAAGCTGGTCCGACTGGTCCGGCTCCTTCCGCTGAAGCCTCGGCCTCGGCCGAGTCTGCGGAGGCGCCTGGCCGCGACATGTCGCCAAGAACAGTCAATCCCGACGCGCCCGGCGAGCCGAAAGACACGCCTAATGGCGAGTCTTCTAGCAAACGGCCGGGCGAGTTTGCCGAGCCCGAGCCGAAACGGCCTCATCTCGAACAGAGCGAAGACGTGCGGCCGGTGTCGGAAGACAGTGATTACGACTAGCAATAATATAAGGGGCTATCTAGCCTGTCCACGTACTTTCTCTGTAACGTTGTAGCACAAAGTGACTTTTAGACTTTTTTCTGGGTGGTTCGACAAGTCGAACTGGGTTGCTAACAGGCTTGCTAACTGGCTTGCTTTACGGACTAAAAACGCTTGCGAGAGCAAATCGCTCGGGGTAAATCGCTCGGGGTTAAGCTATTTCCCGCATACATGAACATAATAAACTATCCTCATCAGCAGCCCAGTAATCCTAGCTACCAAGTACTGATTAAGACTGATTAAGACTGAATAAGACTACCATTCCTTCCCTTCCCCTCATCCTATAAACCTAGTTTAGTTTCCGCCAAGCAACCCTGTTCGACTTGTCGAGCAGCCCCAAAAAAGAAAACAAAAAAAAGTGTGGCAATTGCCTTGCCTAATTGCCTGATTGGTCGCCTGATTGGTTGCCTGATTTAGCTGTCTGGCTGTCTGATTGGCTGTCGGCTGTAGGGTAACGGCTTATTTCAGTGCAGCCTGCGTGGCCAAGGGCTAGGATTGTTCCAATTAGCTCGAGGGTTACCATCTGGTATCTGACAACTGCGCACCGATATTGCAACCACCGTGTTGGTTGCCGAGGGCCGGCCACGATTATCCCCATGCAGGTATATGCACGTAGCTGCAGCCCCTGGCGCTGGCGCTGTCTCCAGCGCCCGCTTAGTATGCTTCCGCTGGCCGCCCTGGCTCTCATAGCTCTGCTGCTGTGGGTGTTCCATGGGCCTCCTCCTGAAGACCTACCTACCACTACCATCCCTACAAAGACCCCGGAAATTGCCCCGGACCTGTCCCGCTTGCCCGAGTACCGCACTTCGCAGCTGGTCCGCATTGGCGACCGGGCTATTCGGGGCCGCCGGCTACGCTATTTGTACACGGGCAATCCCACGCCGCAAATCGTTCTCGTATTTGCTCTAGATGCCCAGCAGCCGGCCCACCGGCTGGCGGCGGTGCTTGACGAACGCAAGGAATATGCTCGCTTACACGGCTATGCGCTGTTCTGCCGCTATGTACAGGATGTTGCGCCCGATAATGTGGCCGCAGGCACGGCTATAGCTATGGCCCGCTTTGCGTTAGTCCGCCAGGCACTGGCCACGTTCCCCAAATGCCGCTGGGCCTGGTATTTGGACGACATGGCCGTGATCGCCGACCATAGCCAGGAAATGTCCTGGCTGGCGGCCGATAAACTCGATCAACTTATGCTGCGAGGTGTTCCGTTGGCGTTGCCGGTATCGCAGGTCCGTTCCTATAAACGCACGACCGCCTCCAATGTGGCTATAGTTGTATCTCGCAGTGACACTGGCATCTCCATGCGCTCGTTTGTAGTCGGCAACCGTCTGCCGGCCAAGGCGTTTCTGGAGCTGGCCATGGACCCTTTAAATGTCGCATATGAGCCGTACGCAGCCAGCAGCGAGCCTGCGGGTGCTTTGGCCACCCACATCGCGCTGTGGCACCCTATGTTTCTCAGGACGCTAGCAGTAGTGCCCCCACAGGTGCTGGGGACCACATCAAAGGCCGGCCAGGTCGACCAACTGTACAAACCCGGCGATATGGTGCGGTTGGTGGAAAACGAAGATGAATGGAAACAACTCCATGCTAGTGTATTATGATAACGCATTCTTTTCTTAGGTTTATGATTCTTTTTATTTGTTTACTGGTTGCTGTTTACTTTTTTACTTGTTAAACCCATATACCAAGAAGAGACATAGTAAAGCCGCCTAGGACAATGCTGAAACAGGCGGTGGTGACATCTGCACAAGGTGCGGACGCAAAGTCTGGCGAGTGCAGGACTTCGTTGGCAAAAAGCTCGATAAGACCGGTATAAAGAAGCACGCCGGCAGATAACGCGTCACTCATGCCGGTGACAATAAGAGCAGTAGGCGATTCCGGATCATAGTAGTGAGAAATAAACAGCCCAAACACAAGGCCCACAGGAGTGGTGACAGCGTACAGAAGCGACAAGGCCGTCGTGATCCAGCGATGCTGGGGCGGCCAGTGTAGAGAGGATAAGCGGGCGCCCAGACCGAATCCTTCGAACGTCTGGTGGAGAATAGTGGCAATCGCCAGCGCGGTGGCCGAGTCTTCTGCCACTGCGAGACTAAGGCCAATAAATAAAGAGTGCAGCACGATTCCGATTTCAAGAACCAGCAGGCCGGTCATCTGGGATGCAAACGAGGCAGAGCTATACATATTGCTCTCTTCGTTGGCTTTTGGGGCTTCGATGGTGAGCCCGGGGCCATGCATGTGAGGAATGCCCAGACCGGCCAGTCGCCGCTGGCTGTAGACGTCGCCCACCATAACCGTGAAAAGGCCTATAAGACAGAATCCGTATGCCCAGGGAAACGCCTGCCACGCTTTAGAAAGCGATCCATCAGAAAGGGCGTCGTTGGCGGGCTCCAGCAGATGCACGAGCGCAGTGGCAATAATCACGCCGGTGCCGAAGTGCCTCGCAATATAAACCACGCGAGGGTGCAATTGCTGCCATACCGGTAGCAAACAGGCCACCAGACTTGTGGCAAAGATGGCGAAGCCGTAGAAAAGTTTGAATGCCAGCATGCAGCGGACCCTGCAGCGCTGCAGGTTTATGCAACGTGAGTACCTTGCAGGCGACGCGCCACCAACCACGGGGCTTTATATCTGCAACCAGCTACAGCAAGTCGGCCATGAACCTTTCCGTATCGGAAACAGCGAGTCTAAACAAACTACATAGTTATGCCCCGATTAGCCATCTGCAGCTTCTCAATCCAGGGTGCATGACTCTCAGCTATACCAACATCCGGGTTCTCAAACTGACAACCAGGTGATTTCAAAGGGGTTAATTAGACTTTTTGATGTTATTTTCTATTTATTTTCTTTTTTTTTCTTACTAGGCCGACAAGTCGGCCTGTAGTTCCGCTTCGCGGAAAACAAGACTGAAATATTATGGATCACGAGATCAGCTCGTGATTCAGGCATAAAACACCCTAAAAAGAAAGAAAATAGGATTCGATATGAAAGTTTCTAGACAACCTGTAGATAACTGGCACATAACTTGTAGATAATGTGTAGACAATAGCAGCCAGCCTGACAATCATGGTCTATGCATTATAGCATAATCGCGTCCCCCCTGGGAGCCAGGACCATAATCGCGGAGGCTCAGTCATATGGTCCCAAAACCATTATAAAGGTAAACACCTCCCCCCTAGAAGTACGCGTCATGACTTCAGTGGAACCCAAAAGCTATGTTGGTTTCGACACCATCACGCGGCAGATCGAGCGGCGGCTGCTCAAGCGCGGCTTCCAGCTCAATCTCATGGTGGTAGGCCAGAGCGGACTGGGCAAGTCCACGCTGGTCAATACGTTATTTGCTGCCCAGCTCGCCCAGTCGCAGGGCCGGTCGTCGGCCGAGGACCCCATTGCGCGCACGCCGGAAATCGCGTCGGTGTCGCACGAGATTATCGAGAACGACGTGCGGTTGCAGCTCACCGTCATTGATACCCCCGGCTACGGCGACCAGGTTAACAACGAAAAGTGCTGGGAGCCGCTGGTCAAGTACATTAAGGACCAGCACTCGTTGTATTTGCGCAAGGAACTCACTGCCCAGCGCGACAAGTACCTCAACGACACCCGCGTGCACTGTGTATTGTTCTTTATCCAGCCCAGCGGCCATGGCCTGAAACCGATCGACGTGGTAGTGCTCAAGAAGCTTACTGAGATCGCGAACGTGATCCCCGTGATCGCCAAGTCGGACTCGATGACGCTGGCCGAACGCGAGTCGTTCAAGCGCAAGCTGCAGGCCGAGTTCAACCAGCACCGCCTCCGGCTTTATCCCTACGCCAGCGACGAGTACGACGACGACGAGCGCAACTACACCGACACCATCCGGGAAATGATTCCGTTTGCCGTGGTTGGCAGCGACGAGACCGCCGTGATCGACGGCAAGGAGGTGCCTGTGCGCCGCAACCGCTGGGGCACCGTGAACGTCGAGAACACTATGCACTGCGAGTTCATGCACCTGCGGTCCTTTTTATTGACCACCCACCTGCAGGACCTGATAGATACTACCAGCCACACCCACTATGAGAGTTTCCGGTCCAAGCAGCTGCTGGCGCTCAAGGAGAGCAGCGCGCCTAAGAAGAAGTAGTTATATATCTACACAAAGTAGTATTTGTCAATATCTCTATCCCCTATCTTCCTTTCTAATTGTACTTGTCTTTTTCTTTTCTTTTTTTTTTCTTACTAGGCCGACAAGTCGGCCTGTACCCGCTTCGCGGATCATCAAAGTCAAACAGGCAATAGAACTATAGGGATCAAGTCATATACCGGGATTTTCCGCGAAGCGGAACTACAGGCCGACTTGTCGGCCTAGTAAGAAAAAAAGAAAAAGAAAAAGAAAAAGAGAAAGAAAAGTCCAGTTAACAACGAGAATGCAGGCAGATACAGAGAGATGGAGATAGCCCCCCACATTTTATGCACAAGCAGGGCGAGGGCTTAAAGCCCCCCTCCTCCTCAGCCTTCCCAACCATGTCAAGTGCCTATTGCACTTTGCTCTATTCGGATTCGTACCTCGACGGCGCGCTGGTGCTGGGCCACCAACTGAGCGAGCTCGACGATAGGCCCCGGGTTGCCTTGGTAACTGCCGAGGTGAGCACCGCCGCCCGCGTCCGACTTACCCGGCAGTGGACCCAGATCGTGCCCGTAGACCCGATCGTTACGCCGCAGTCCCGCGAGCTGCAGCTGCTGGGCCGGCCCGAATTGGATACCAGCTGCACGAAAATCCATGTTTGGGGTTTACCGTATGACCAGGTTGTGTATTTGGACGCCGACACCCTGCCGTTATCGGGTTTAGATCGGCTTTGGCAGCCGTTGCCCGACCGGTCCATTGCGGCGTCGCCCGATGTGGGCTGGCCCGATATCTTCAATTCGGGCGTGTTTTCCACGCGGCCAAACCCGAAAGTGTACTCAGATTTGGTGGCCGAGACCGCTAAGGGCACATCTTTTGACGGAAGTGACCAGGGCGTGCTTAACGACTATTTCAAAGATAACTGGGTCCGGCTGCCGTTCACATATAACGTGACGGCATCGTCGTCGTACCAGTACATTCCTGCGTTCCTGCGGTTCCAGAAGGATATCCGCATTCTCCACTTTATTGGCACCAACAAGCCATGGCATACCCAGCCCACCACCGGCTCGGCTCCCTTCGATCTCATGCACCAGCAATGGCACAAAGCGGCTTTAGCGGCCGGCGTGACCAAATACCTGCTGCCGGCCGAGGCCTTGAGGGATACCACTGATTACGACGAGTCTAAACTGATCCGGCCTAACGCGCATCGCTGGGATGCGGTGAACTTTGCGCCTATGAAGAACACTGCTCCTGAAGGACACGGCTTGACCCATCCACGCAATTTGCAGCCGGTCGAAGAGCAGGATGAGACTGAGATCAATTCTGACGCAAACGTGAACTCGAACGTGAACGCAAGCGAGAATGTGAACAATCTGAACGGTACCGAAGACAATGACGACGTCGACATTGACGACGATCACGATGTATTTGTATTTCCTGTGCTCGGCCAGCCGGTCGTCAAGCTGCCTTTTGAGTCTGGCCAGAAGCCTGCCGAGCGTGTATTCTACTAGTCTTAACAAGCATGCCTTTTGGGCTGTTCGACAAGTCGAACAGGTTTGACTTGCTTTATGTTTTAATAGTGTTGATATAGTATTTAAGTGTTTTCGTTAAACCATCGGCAAATGTGTGCAATAAGTGTTTGCTATAAACAATAAATAGTGGACTGCAGTAGTCTATGGCACAGCCATCAAGGGAACAATGATGGGCTCGACGTCGTCGGGGACAGGGGCCCGGTAGTTCCAGTTATATGCCAAAGTAGGAAACACGGCCAGCGTGTAGATGATGGCGTGGCCGGACTGTAGATCTCGGATCGATACGTCCATCGGCCCTATTAACGACGGAGACTGCTGTGGTTGCTGGTTGGTAGAAGACGCAGTCACGGGCTCTGCAGGGTTGCCACACTCGGCGTTATCACCCGATTCCGGATTCGGCACGGGGAAATTCATGATGAAACTGAACAATTGCAGAACCAGCACTAAACAGTCCCATAAAACCAGCCAGGTCCGCGTAACGGTAGTCTCGCCAATAAACTCTACAAATAGCCATCCATGGATCCGGCCGTCGAAGCCTGCTTCGGGAAGGCCTCCAAATACATGGAACAGGATAGAAAACACCCGGATGCCTACCAAAACAACCAGGATTCCCTGTCTGCTCGGCGGCGTAGGCACGCCCCACGTTTGCAACATCGGGGATAAAATCGACTGCTGGAGGGCCAGGGACAGTGCGGCCCGTATAACCGAGAGGTCGTGTAAGTAAATCTGAAGAATGACGGCAAATGCCACGAAGTCAATTGCTTGTGCGAGCCGCAGGCGTTGGCGTTTTGCCATGCGATCTGCCCGGTCGTCCATTTGTCAGGTTACTAACTAGCTATCTTGGCATCTTAACCTGCCTTCTTAACCTACCTCTTTCTTTTTTTCTTTTTTTCGGCTGTTTGACAAGTCAAACAGCTTTGCTTCGCAATGTTTATAGTAGATTTTAAGTATTTTATAGTTTCCCTTTCCGCGAAGCGGAACTACAGGCCGACTTGTCGGCCTAGTAAGAAAAAAAAGAAAGAAAAGAAGACTAATGGTAAAAAGGTCTACATTGACGCGGCATTAGCGGCCTGCGCGAGCGGTTCGTCGATCATGAAGCTGACGGAAGTGTAGCCGTCAGTGTTTTGGAGAGCATGCAGGAGAAGCCGGCCCTTTTGGCCGCCTCGCTGCGAAATCGCCCAGTGGAAGTAGTCAATGGCGTCGGCGTCGATGCCAATTCCCCGGTAGGCGGCCTCGATTTCGGCCGGATCAAGGCTATATACAAAGTCGACTGCTTCGGGCTCTCGCTGGCGGACGAGAGCCTGCATGGACGCATATGTCAGAGGCCGCTTGGGAACCACAAACTGACGGACTGCCTGGGGTTTAGCGGCATTTGTGAATTCTGGCGGCAGAGTGTCCAAATTAACGATTTCAATCGGGATAGAAGTGGAAGATGGCCGCTGCAAGGCTAGTAAACTAGCATTATGCGGATCGGCCTGGAGACCGGCTTGTACGGTAGACTGGAAGTCCAGGCCTAAATGTTGTTGGCAAACTGCTTTTCGGTAGTAAAGTTTCGCTGCTAGTGCCGATGGTATGGCCTGTTGGTCAAAGGAAAGGCCGAGATCACAATCGGAAATGCCATTGGCCCATTGCTCTAAATGGATCCAGCAGGCGGCTCTATTGGCATAGGCGACTACAAGCCCCGGATCGAGAGCAAGGGCCTGCGTATATAAATTGACGGCGTCTTGCCAGCGATGTTGCTGGTAGGCGGCATTTCCTTTATCCTTGAGATCCATGCCAAGCTGCAAGCTGCCCCCCTAATACTGCAAGCTGTGAGGTCAGCTCAGCAGCGGTGATGACATCACCAGGGGGACTGAGACAATCGTCCGAGGTATCGTTTAATTTGGCGGGTTTCGTGGCGAGATAGGGCGGTTAAAATAGGGTTTTCCTAACCTATCCACTAAGCGAACTTGGTCGACATTATCCGCACGCCCTAAAACCGCCTTCTAAAAAACCGCTTAAATAGACTATTTCCCTATCGGGCAACTGGTAGGTAATTTCAGGGCCAGACGCTGTCAGCATGTTTCATGACTCAGCAGGGTTGCAGCTGGCTGCACCCGGTCCGGCTGCCTCGACCTCGATACCCTAAAGCAGCATTATGGTGATCCAACCCTTAGTAAATGCCACCAAGCCCATTGGCAGGCGAGCTAGAGAAGCGGGCGAAGACCAGCAGTATATAATAGCTAAGTAGGTAAGGCTTGTTTATTCCTGTAGTCTATTTAGCAAATTGGGCAAATTGAGCTAATTGATCGCTCTCGATTTGCGGCTGACCCTCCCAAAAAAAAAAAGACCAGGGTATTTTAGTAGTCCCTCGAGGAAAAAAAAAAGCTTTGTAATTTACCGACGCGTCATGCAGCGCCAACCCGGAGACCGGCTGTCGTATCTTTCAGACCAATATTCCTACTATCCTAACGGGGCGCAGCAAGGCCAGCCGCCACATCAACCGGCCGCCGCAGGCGCTCCTGGCGGCTACCGCCAGCCGGCCCAACAGCCTTACCAAGGAAGAGTGCAGCCCGGCTACCCCAACCAGTACTACGGCCAGCCGGCCGCCCAGGCGTATGCGCAGCCTGCTGCTCAGCATTACGGCCAACCAGCGGCTCAGCATTACGGCCAGCCGGCTGCGCAAGCCTATGGCCAGCCAGCTGCTCGGGGATATGGCCAGCCCGCTGCCCAGCATTATGGCCAGCCTGCCGCCCAGCATTACGGCCAACCAGCTGCGCAGAACTACGGCCAGCCCGCGGCGATGCGCCACTTCGAGCAGCCCGGTCCTTACGGCCAGCCGCCGGCTCGGTATGGTCCCCCGGGGGGTCCTCCTTATGGTCCTCCGGGCGGCCAGCCCGCGGGCCAGCCCTATGGCCAGCCCTACGGGGCAGCCAATGAGGAGCGGATTGTCGCTGCGTTGCAGAACATGTTCCCCGAAAGCACGCCGGCCACGCTGCGCACGGCGGTGCGCGTGCATCGCACTTTCGAGGCCGCCGCCAGCTGGCTGGGCAACATGAAGCAGCAGGGCATGCTTGCCGGGCCCAGCAGCAAACGCGAAGTCGAGCGGCGAGGAATGTCCATTCGTGAAAAGTTCTCGCGGCCCACGGGCCCCACCACCGGCGGCGTTTCCGCGCCGGTCCCACAGCAGTACGGCAAGAAGAAGGCGGTCCGCAAGTTCGATACCGACGACTACTCGATTTCCGACGATTCCGATGGCGAAGAAGAGTACGATCAGCAGGGCCAGTACGAGTTCGAGCTGCGGGTCCTGGATTTCCTGAACACCGCCTCGCTCGAGTCCATCACCGACGTCACGGGCTGTACTACCGAGATGGCGGATGTGATTGTGAAGAAACGGCCGTACGCGACGCTGGCGGATGCGGCGAAAGTCGACGTTCCGGGTCAGTCGATGGTCGTCGACGGCAAACGGCGTCGCGGCGCCGCTAAAAAGTCGGTCGGCTCGAAAGTGGTCGATGCCAGTCTCAGCACTTTGCGGGGCTACGAGGCCGTGGACTCGCTGATCAAAGAGTGCGCGAAGCTCGGCAAAGATGTGCAGGCCGGCGTGCATGCGTGGGGCGTTGATATCAAGGGCCAGAACGAGTCTGAGCTGGAGATCACCGAAGTTACCGAAACAAAGGGCGGGTTTTTCAAGGAAAAGCCGAAACTGCTGGCCGAGGATGTCGAGCTCAAAAACTACCAGCAAGTAGGCATCAACTGGCTGGACTTGCTGTATAACCGTGGGCTGTCGTGTATTCTTGCTGATGAAATGGGCCTGGGCAAGACCTGTCAAGTGATTTCGTTTTTGGCCCATCTTAAAGAGAACGGCCAGCGTGGACCTCATTTGGTGGTCTGCCCGTCCTCTACTTTGGAGAACTGGCTGCGGGAACTTAAACGGTTCTGTCCGTCGCTGGTGGTCGAGCCTTATTATGGCTCGCAGGCCGAGCGCGTAGATATCCGCGAAGACATTCTGGCTGCGGGGTCCAACTTCGACGTGATGGTCACTACTTATAACCTGGCCACCGGCGGCAAGCAGGACATGGGTTTCCTCAAGTCCATGCGGTTCAATGTGTGTATTTATGATGAGGGCCATCTTCTTAAGAACTCGCAGTCCGAGCGCTACAACAAGCTGATGCGGCTGCGGGCCAATCACCGGGTGCTGCTGACGGGCACGCCCTTGCAGAACAACCTGCGGGAATTGGTGTCGTTGCTGTCGTTTATTCTGCCGAACTTGTTCCAGCAGAACAAAGAGGATCTGCTAGAGGTGTTCAAGTTCAAAGCCAAGACCAATACCGGCAACGACCAAGAAGCTTCCGAGAACCGGTCCTTGCTGCTTTCCGAGCAGCGCATTCTCAAGGCGAAAACCATGATGACGCCGTTTGTGTTGCGGCGGCGCAAAGACCAGGTTCTGCAGCACCTGCCCGCGAAATCGCACGAGATTGTCTACAGCGACATGACGGCCCGCCAGGCGTCGCTGTATAACGAGGAGCTTGCCCGCAACAAGTCGTCGATCCGCACCGCCAATGCCGACGTCAAGGAGGGCAACAAGGAGGCCAAGGCCACCAAAAAGACAAAAGAGGCGTCGCTGGCGTTGGACAACGTGCTGATGCAGCTGCGCAAGGCCGCGCTGCATCCATTGCTGTTCCGGCGGCTGTACACCGACGACAAGCTGAAAGTGATGGCCAAGGAGATCATGAAGGAGGAGGTGTACAAGGACGCCAACCAAGATTATATCTACGAGGATATGACGTTTATGAACGACTTCCTCCTGGACGGGCTGTGCAAAAAGTTCCCGGTGACCATCGGCCACCATAAACTGCCCGAATCGGCTTATGACGATAGCGGCAAGATCCAGAAACTCAAGCAGCTGCTGCGGCCCATGCGGGAGAATGGCGATCGGGTGCTGATCTTCTCGCAGTTCACGCAGATGCTGGATATCCTCGAGGTGGTGCTCAACCAAATGGGCATTCTGTTTCTGAGAATGGACGGCCAGACCCCCGTCGAGGTCCGCCAGGACATGATCGACAAGTACCACGAGGAAGAGGACATCACCGTGTTCTTGCTGAGCACCAAGGCGGGCGGCTTCGGCATCAATCTCGCGTGCGCTAACAAGGTGATCATCTTCGATCTCAGCTTCAACCCGCACGACGACAAGCAGGCCGAGGACCGCGCCCACCGCGTGGGCCAGACCCGTCCCGTGCTGGTGATGCGCATGATCACCAAATCCTCTATTGAGGAGAACATCATGCAGCTGGCCAACACCAAACTGGCGCTCGACCGCCACGTGAGCGAGGAAAACGACGTGGACCCCGAAACCGAGGCGCTCGTTGCCGATATGGTTCTGGAGAGCGCGCCCACCGCGCCAGGCTCGCGTCTGCAGACCCCGCAGGTGCAGCACAGCGATAGCGAAGACGACAGCGACGGTCTCAGCGACGATGGTCTCAACGGCACCAAACGCAAGCGCCTAAACGGTCGTCATGCCAATAACGCCAACGCCAATGACGTCAACGACACCAACGATGCTGACGACAACGACAATGCTGACGACGACGCCGACGAAACCGAAGCAAACGGCCGTCTTATGGTATCCCTCAAGTACACCCCGAAGGCCACCGAACCTACTACTACTTCTGCTTCGGCCACCCCTTAGTGCCCTTAGTATTTCGAGTCTTATTATGCAGGTCTTATTAGAAACCGTAGCATGTTATCTTAGTTCCTATTTCCCTTTTTTCTTCTTTCTTCTTTTTTCTTTCTTTTTTCGTACTAGGCCGACAAGTCGGCCTGTAGTTCCGCTTCGCGGAATGGATTCCAGCGGAAACAAAATAGTCTATATTATGTAATGCAGACATGTATAATAGTCTACCTTATGTAATACCAGTGCTAGTAGGAACTCCCCTCCGCGAAGCGGAGCTACAGGCCGACTTGTCGGCCTAGTACCCCAAAAAAGAAAGATAAGAAAGCAAAGAAAGCAACTTAGCAAAGAAAAAAAGAAGAAAGAAGTGTTTTTATATTCGATTTTGTTATTTAGGGTGTGTTGACAGAACCTGCTTCAAATTACTTGGGCCAAGCTACTCAGACTTTTCCATGATGGCCTTGGTGCGCGGCCGCCGTTCCCGCAGATTGGACAGGTCCATTACTTGCGCAGAGCCCTCGGCCCGCACGCTGCCGCTGGGCACCGGCTGGACCCGGAAGTTCTCGGTGGACGTCGAACGCTCGCGCGAGTGCATAAGCGTGATGGCGCGGTCCACGTTCTTGCGCTGCAGATCTAAGAACTGGTCGATCTCTTCTGCGTTGTCCTTGACGTTGGATTTGGGCGTGAACCACTTAGAAATGGCTCCGTCGCTGTAGAAGCGGTCGTAGGTGACGAGGCCCACGCCGGCGAGCACGGCCGCAGTCCACTTCAGGTAGGGTCCGAGCGGCTCTGCGGGGCCGTATGCTTCGTGATGGTTAAAGCGGGCCATTTTGGGCGCTTTGATCTGGCGACTGGCCGATCGTGCAATTCTCAGCATATCGATTGGTTGGCTGACAGATGGGCTGGGGCACTGTCTTACTACTATATAGCTTTTCTCCGCGAAGCGGTTACAGGCCGACTTGTCGGCCTAGTATAAAAAATAAAAATGATTTAGATAATTTAGTGCTATATATTCTTTTATTTTCTTTTTTAATACTAGGCCGACAAGTCGGCCTGTAACCGCTTCGCGGAGAGAAGAGGTATGAGTGGGAAGTTGGGACTGGGGTTTGAGTGAGACGATCGGGTATGACGGTGGTCGCATGTGGATCGAATGGCCAGGGCCAGCTCGGACTCGGTCATACCGATGATTTATCGCATTTCGATCGAGTTCCCGGCCTGGACAGGATAGACTGGTTTGCGGGCGGCGGCAATCATACGGTGGTTATTAGGGAGGGTCGAGCGTATGGGGCCGGCAGTAACCAGCAGCGACAGTTAGGCCAATTCAGTGCCGATGAGAATCAATTGGTGTTTACGGAAATCAGGCATCCGCATGGTGCCAAGTGGACGCACTGCTCGGCCGGCTGGGCATTTACAGTGCTGATTGACGAGAACCAGAATGCATATAGCATGGGTTCCGGGGCCAAAGGCGAGCTTGGAGCAGGGTCAAACAGTCGGTTAGACACTTTGACGAAAATATTCACATTTACTTCTAAAGTAAAGGATATTAAGAGCTCAATCACGCATACTATCGTCCTGCTGGATCAGGGCGATGTATATGCGTGGGGAGCTGCTCGTCGAGGCCAGTTAGGAGTCGAGGGCCGGTTTCTCGATGTTCCGACTCTTGTCGGCAGCTATCCGGATGCGCTCGGAGTGGCTTGTGGCCGAGAATTCACTATCATTAACAGACAGTTGGAGTCGCCAATTTCTCTGGGAAACATCGATGTATGTTTGGAAGGCCCCTACCCGAAACTAGTTTCGGGATGGACAACAGTTACAGTGCTAAAAGACCAGAAAGTCAAGTGTTTCGGCAATAACAGCCATGGCCAGCTGAATAGTCCCGATATTCCTCTAACGGACATTGCGGCCGGAAGCGAGCATACGCTCGGCACAGACTCTACAACTGTCTATAGCTGGGGCTGGGGCGAGCATGGCAACTGTCCGGGGCCCTACAAGGCCTCGAACGCCGGTATATTTGCTGGCTGTGCCACATCGTTTGTTTCTTTTTAACTACCTCGCGAAGCGAAGCTGTTTGACTTGTCAAACAGCCCAAAAAAAGAATAAAAAAGAATAAAAACTACAGATCGGTCAAACCCCGCTAGATGCATGCTAAAGAACTAAATGTCACAGACTCTTCTTGCCAACACAGCAGATCATCGGGTTACAAAAACACCGATCCTGCGCCGGAAATATGTATTGTCCTGGATAAATGCTCTAGAGCCCTAGTATCGGCCACAGCTCCTTGTTTGTAGCTCCCTGGGCCTATCTGTGGGCTCTTGCTTAAAATGGCTGGCCCGCTTAGTGATCTAGAGCTTTCGACTACCCCCACCATCTCTACCGTCATCCATGTTCGCAATAGTGTGTGGAGGCCGGCCCGTCGACTGCAACGTGGCGCAAATTGAGCCCAATAAATTCGTATTTGTGATCCGCGAGGCCGCCAAAATTAACTATATGGCCATTTTCATTGTGCCCGGAAGCACCCTGCCCGAGGGGGCCGCCGCTAGCGTTTATGCACAGCTGCCCGGCAAAGACTTTCATCTTCTAGGAGCCCTAACGGGCATTAAACAGTCGGCGATCTTTAAGTTCAATACGTCTACGGCAGGAGCCCATGTCAACGACGTAGACGTGATGATCGACGAGGAAGAGGGCGTGCAAAGCCAATTCGATATTACTCTCGGGATTTCCATCGAGCCGGCCGAGCAGGTCGAGCAACAGCTGGCCGCCAACAAGCAAGCCCAGGCCTCGAAACAGAAGACGTTGATGCCGCCGACGTCTACAAAGCCCGCGGCGCCCGAGGCTCCTCAGGATATCGCTGCTTTGGCCAACCGCATAGTCGCCCATGCCTACAACTACATATCCAGTTTCGTCAACCCGCAGGGAATGGTGCCCATCAAGGCGTTTGACGACTGGTGGGCCAAATTCAAAACCCGCCTAAGCACTAATCCGAACTTCTTAAATAGCATTGAGTAGCAGTCGACGGCTGTGCATTTTAAGGAAGGGACAATGCACTGCTGGCGGGAGATACTGAGTAAATAACCTACTTTTGTCCATCTCCGCGAAGCGGTTACAGACCGACTTGTCGGTCTAGTATTTAAAAAAGAAAAATCTCTATGTATCTTTCTTTTTTTTTTCTTTACTAGGCCGACAAGTCGGCCTGTAACCGCTTCGCGGATGACTAGTTAAGAAGTAAGAAAGAGTCTATAGAAACGGTCTAGAAAGAGTCTATAGTGGGGTATGTTAAGGCAAAGGAATTCCCTTGTTTCCTTTGTCTTGTTGGTAGATCGCAGACAGATCGTCGTAGATCGCCGCCAGCTGGGTTACCCGGTCGCTAAGCTGGGGATCCCCGGTCTCCTCTACTAACCTCTTAAGCGGGTAGCTAGTAAAGAAGCTATTTGTGCGATTGTAGAGGTCGCGATTAGGATCAAGACTGCCATCGGGCTCGGGAACTCTGTAAACGGCCTCTAGGATCTGAATGTCGTAGGGAACCCCGAAACTGTCTCGGCTATCTTCATAGGTAAACAGGTAGTAGAAGTTGTCGAAGCCTGCCCAGGTGATGCCCGATAAACACAGCGAGCAAGGCTCATGGGTAGCAATAAAAAGACATTCTTTAGGCAATGGCCGGTCCGCAGCGGGTATTTCATAGAACTTCTTGATCGCATGCATCTCGCCATGCCATAACGGGTTCTCGGTCTCGGTGTTGGTCTCTGCAACTACTAGTGATAGATCGTCTTTCTTGAGAATTGCCGCTCCAAAGAGCTTGCATCCGTTTTGCACACCTATATATGTTTTGGGGACCACATCCTTTTCAATCACATCAAATACTCGGTGGATATCGCTGCTATTCATTGGTAACAATATGCGGAGTAGGTCTGATAAGCGTCGATAAGCCGGGCATTCCCGCGCACGTGACCCATTCCGTTTGGGACTGTGATCCGTTTGGATCCTGTTTAGGATTCTTTAATTTAACTGATTTTTGGTTTGTTTTATTTGTTTTATTTTTTTATTTTCTTTTTTACTAGGCCGGCAAGCCGGCCTGTAGTTCCGCTTCGCGGAAATGGTCACATAAGCGTCTCGACGCACTTACATGCTGACATGCTGTTCACCTGCAACACCTGGCTCGCCATAATAGCTGTTTGTGCCAGTATAGTTAGTTGCCAAAGTGATTCTTCAATAACCTTATCCTCTGTTTCTGCAAGATCGCCGCCTCCCGCAAACGGTTTAGGAATGCCCGTTCTCAATCTCGACAATCTCGAGGATATGGCTCATGATATCGATCATGGTGCCGAACTTATAGCAAGCTATGGCCACGCCTTAGTGGCCCTCTATTTAGACTCGGCAACCGATCAAGACGAACGCGACCATGCCGGGAAAGTCATAGGCATTGCCGTGCGCAACAATAAAGAGGCAGGAGAGATTCTGCTCAGAGAGTTCCCGGGCTTCGCTTCCGACCTGGTGCGGAACTTCGACCCCCGCAGTCTTCAAGTGCTGGCAAACCTAGCCACGACGCAATTCCAATCGCTTGAACCCACATTCAAGTTGTTGTGGGACCACATGGCAACCGAAGATGTGTCGGTGAAGCAAGCAGATAAAATCGTGAAACTGATCCGCGACGTGGCTGGTGCCGAGCCCACGGCTATTTCGCCATGGGCCACAGCCTTGCAAACATGGCTTAGCAAGTCTCGAGATGGGTCTGATGCAGCTCGTCATCTATTTTTAGCCTGCCTCGCCGACATTGTCCAGAAACGGGCCCCGTTTGATAGCTGCTCATGCGACATCCATCCTGAGTTTGTGCAATGGCTAAGTGGCCAGGCAATGCGTCCTTCGGCCGACGCAAAACGCGACGATGATACTGGACGATACCTCCAATTTGTCAAACAGGTGCGCCACAAGACGTTCGGGAACCCCAAAGCGAGCCGAAACCACTTTGATGAACTGTAGAATTAGCCTAGCTACCAGCCTAGCAAAACTTAAAGTCAATTATATTTAAAATGTATTTTTAGTGGTTTGCTCCCGAGATCGCTTTGCTCCGCCCGCAATTTTCCGTTCTGAGCGGGAGGCGATGGGGGGGCTGGCAAAAATAGCATGCGCCTCCTGCAGGGTGCATATTCAATCTCTTTACCTAATTAGGAAGGAGGTAAACTTAGCTCCCAGTGCGGGTACGTCTCGGAGCGCCCCCACCGCGCGCCAAAGGCAAAAATTAAATAGAACTGGGTTTTTTTATGGGGAATTTTAGTTTTTAACCATGAAAATAGCGCGTTTTCCCCGTGGTGGCGGGGGCGGTTTATCACCTGCATATGGCGACATTGACCGCAGCACTGCATGAGCCCTGCAGGTGGCCATGGTCAGCCAACTATATAAACCCCCGCCATGTTCCCTGATTTTCTTCATCAGATCTCTGAAGATGATGAACTCTTTGACCATTGCTGCTGCTACTCTGAGCCTTGTCATGGCCGCATCTAATGCCATCATCCATCCTGGCTTGAATGAAGACGTCAATGCGGGCAGTGACTTCAACATCACCTGGGAAGCTAACTCCACCATCTCTCAGGTCACTTTGATCCTTAAGGAGGGTGACTCTGACAATCTGACCACTGTTTCTACTATTGCATCCAGCATCGATAACGACGGCTACTACGTGTGGTCGGTGTCTTCGTCTCTTGCATCTAACACTGACTATGCTATTGCCATTGAGGACTCTAGCGATACTTCTGATGTTAACTACAGCCCCTACTTCACCATCCTTGCTGTTGGCGAGGGCTCGACTTCGTCCAGCGCTTCGTCTGCTCTCAAAACTACTTCTAAGGCCCAGTCCAAGAACGCCGCCGCCTCCAAGCAGGTGTCTGCCTCGCAGGTTCTCACCCAGCAGGCCTCGCAAGCCCAGGCTTCGCAAGGCCAGGCTTCGCAGCAGGCGTTCTCGCAGGCCTCGCAGGTCTCGCAGCAGGCCTACTCTCAGCAGTCTCAGCAGGCTTTCTCTCAGGAGTCTCAGCAGACTTACTCGCAGGACTCTCAGCAGAATGGCAACATTGGCTTCGCTGCTGGCGCTTCTCAGTCGGCTGCTGGTTCGGCCACTGTTGCTGCCGAGGCGTTCTCTGCTCCTTCCCAGCAGTCTGGTGCCTTCGGCGCTAACTCGGCCTACTCGGCCAACTCGGGCTTCGCGTCCGCTCAGGTCACTGGCTCTGCTGGCAGTCCTTTCGGCCAGAACTCTGCCTTTGCCTCGGGCTCGGGTGCTCACTCGGGATCTGTGCTTGCCGCCTCTGCAGTAGTGTCGGGCTCGCACGCCGCCACTGCCACGGGCTCGCACGTCGCCTCGGGCAACGCCTCGCACACCACTTCTGCCAACGCCTCGCACAGCGGAAACTCCACTGCTGTTGGCACCTCCAACTTTGCCAACCAGCTGGGTGCTCCCGCTGCCGCAGTTGCGCTGGCAGGTGCTGCCGTCTACCTCATTTAAGGTGAGTGGCCGCATTTGTAGTATTTAATAGCTTATTTTCGAGACATATGGTTTAAGAACGACCCCCATCAGTACATAGAAGATATAAATTAAACATATTGTGCTTCGCAAGCTGTATCGTGAAATGTCAATCAATTAAGTATAGAATTGTATTAAAAGTACACTAGTGATAGTGCGGATCTAGCGAGTAGCGAGCGACTAGCTAGTAGCCTGTTTAAGGGCCTGCTCGACGTCGGCAACAAGATCGTCTCTATCCTCGATACCAACCGACAAACGCACCAGGTTATCGAATACGCCCGAGGCCTCACGGTCGGCCTTGGGGATGCCCGAGTGCGTCATGGCCGCAGGCACCTCACACAGACTCTCAATGCCTCCTAGAGACTCTGCGAGCGTAAAGTACTTTGTGGAAGCACAGAACTTAGAGGCCTCGGCGGCCCCACCCTTGATCCGGAACGAGATCATTCCGCCGCCAAGACCATCGCGGTGCTGTTTCTCAACAATTGCCCGCTGCGGATTCGACTTGAGACCCGGGTAGGATACCGCCTGGACCAGTCCGCCCAAATGGGACTCCAGGAACTCGGCAATGGCCTGGGCATTTGCCGAGGCGGCCGCCGACCGCAGATGCAGCGTCTTAACGCCGCGATGGGCCAGCCAGCTATCAAACGGCGACGGAACGGCGCCAATTGCGTTCTGGAAGAACCGCAGCCGCTCGTGGGCCTCATCGCTGTTGGTCACCGCCACGCCCATCACCACATCGGAATGGCCATTGATATACTTGGTGACCGAGTGCATAACAATATCCGCACCATGCACCAGCGGGTTCTGGATATATGGCGACAGAAAAGTGTTATCCACCACCAGCCAGATGTTCTGGCCGGACTCGCGTACCTTACGCACTATAGCAGCCACAGCCGAAATGTCGGTAACGCCCAGTGTGGGGTTGGACGGGCTCTCAATCCACACCAAACGAGTATCTTTCGTGACCAAGCTAGGCAGCTCGTTAAGAATGTCCTGAGTAAACGATGTCTTGATTCCATGGGCATTGGCCACTTTGGTGAAATAACGATGAGTACCGCCATAGACGTCGCCAATGCTCACGATATGGCCATCAACGGCCAGCGATTGCAGGATATTTGCCGTAGCCGCTGAGCCTGACGAATAAGCAAGAGCATGCTTTCCCTTCTCAAGAGCGGCAATGGCAGTCTCGAACTGGGCCCGGTTCGGGTTATCACTGCGAGAATACTCATATGCACCAATAGGCTTGGCAGCCGCCGACTGGGCATAGGTGGTCGACAACGAGATAGGATTGATGACGGCTCCTGTCAAAGGATCGGGCTTGGCGCCAGCATGGACGGCTTCAGTAGCGAAATTGGCCATTTCTTTATAGGGGAAAGTGATTGTTTGCGGGGTTAATGCGGGGGGGACAAAAAAAATAGCAGGGCGGTTTTATATATATACAGGGGCTTTCCCCTAGCCCTGTTTAACCGGGAACGAAGAAAAATATAATACGCCAGAGCTGACGTTTGTTGCGTGATGGCCCGGCCCAAAAAGAAGGATTTCCAAAAACAAAAGCTCAAAGTGGGCAAAGGCAAAATAGCCAAATCCAATGCCACCAATACATCGTTCACCGCCAAAGCGATTGCCCTGCCTGACCAGGGGCTTGGCAAGGAAGCCAATTTACAGACCCATCTTAATTTAACTAAACATCATACCGTGATTGCCCGCAAACAAGCAGTGATCCATCTTCGGGAAAACCTTCATCATTACCCTACCGAAACAGGCGTGATCGTGAAAAGCCTGGCTCCGCTTATTGTGGATGGCGATCGCGAGGTCCGGCAACAAGTGCTTAAGTTCGTACAGACTCTGGATAAAATGGAGCTGGCCACGAACTCCAGGTTGATTCTCCTGTATATCCACTCGGCTATGACCCATATTACTCCTTCGGTAAGGGCCGAAAGCACCCGGTTTCTCGATGCTTTAATGGAGGCATGTCCGGACCAAGTAGCCCGCCTGGGCTTTGCCAAGACGTTGGCGTTGTTCTTCCCGTTATTAGGCTGGCCTTTAGAAGGGAAAGCGCAATCGGCATCGGTTTCTACGGCGTTGGCGTTCGGCAAAAGTGCGGATAAAGTCAAGTTGGCTCATCTGCAGTCGTTGCACAAACTATTACAAGTCGGCCTGGCGCCTGAACCGGTTAACAATACTGTATTATTTGCCCCGGATACCGCTAAATTTCTTATCCCCGCTTTATCGGACCCTTATGCGCGGCTAGGCCTTGACGGCACCACTACGACCGTCACCGAAGACCGGGATGCTCGCCAGCAAGTTCTCGACACTATTTTAGAGCCGCTGGAGCAGGGCCTGGCTGTTGCCAGCAAAGACGGCGGCGAAATTGGCCGCCTCGCAGGCAAAATAGGCACCGTCACTCGGCCAAATGGCAATGCATAATCTCATGCACGATGCCCCTCCGGGCCTTATTAGCGACCGTTTATGCAGTCTGCCCACCCATAATGAACACCACCAGGCCGTACCGGGTGAATTCAACCAACTCGAGCAATTCCACAACCTCTACGAACTCGGCTATGTCGCCGTCTGCTGCCAAAAACGGCAACCGTCGCTGCAGCCTTCATATCCCGCGGCTGCGACCTCATCTCAATGCTCCTGCCCAGGAAGACCCGGCGCCTCCCACGCCGCCGCCGCTTCGTCGCCGCCGCCTCCGGGCCATTGCCTCGCGTCTCCGGGTATGCATGCACCTCTCGGACCGGCACGTCGTCACTTTTGACCCGGCCGAGTGACCCGGGCCTCTAGGTCCCACCAGTGTAAATAGTATGTGCCACTATGTCTATAAAATCTGCATTGAACTGTCTTTTTTTTTCTTTTTCTTTTTCTTTTTTTCTTACTAGGCCGACAAGTCGGCCTGTACCCGCTTCGCGGAGAATAATACACCGGGTAGTCGATTCCGCGAAGCGGAAAGCTGTTTGACAAGTCAAACAGCCGAAAAAAAGAGAAAAGTCCCGATGAAAAAAGTCTAATCCTGTTTAAGCTTCCCGGCAAGACGATTGCCAAAGTCGTAGGTCATATAGAGAGGGATCAGACAAGTAGGTAGGTAGACCAGTAGGAGATTGATCTTGGCTACCTCGTCAAGGCCCGGGTGCATAGCTACCTCGGCAAGGCAGCCAAACGTAGTGGTGGCTGCCTCGACCGCATATATGAGACACGCGACATACACGGCCCGCGACTTTGTGCTGAGATTGACTGCCGCATACACGAAAAACGGCACCTGCAGCAGTAGCTCGACCCACACATATGCCTGCAGCCAAGCCGGCGGGTTCTGGGCCAGAAAGTCCTTGTTCTGGGCAATATGGAAGTCCAGCAGCCTCTGCTGGAACGGGAACATCCACTCGCGCGGCAATGCGATTCCCGAATCGATCACTAGCGAGATAGGAATATGGATCAGAAAATACGCTCTATAGAACACATCCATGTCAGCACCCTCCACGCAGCGACAGTCGGCCTGGTACTAAAAAGAGTATCTAAGTAGACTTTTTCTTCTTTTTTTTTTTCTTTTTTCGGCTGTTTGACAAGTCAAACAGCTTTCCGCTTCGCGGAATTTACTACAGTGTTTTCCGCGAAGCGGTTACAGGCCGACTTGTCGGCCTAGTATGAAAAAAAAAAAAAAGAAAAAGAGGCGGAAAACGGCGGTTGAGAGAGAGATTTGGACTAAATTAACATAAATAAGATAAATAGCAAAACGTCCGGTCTAGAAATGTCGGCCATAGGTCTAGAAAGTCGACCAGTTGCCGTCGACAGGCAGCGAGCCCGCAGCGACCTCCACGGTGGCTTCGTGGGCGTCGGCAGCAGACAGCGGCAGGGCGGACGCGGACGAGATGTCGAAGGTGAGGCGCGAGGTCTCGCGGGCGAAGTTCGCGAACGAGGTGGAGCAGTTGCGGCAGGCGCGGGACGGGAAGCCGAACAGGTTGAACAGCAGCATGTGGTCGACGCCGATCACGTAGCTGGAGTCTTTTGCGCAGAAGATGTCGCCGCACTTGCGGCAGTGGTGGCGGCGCTCCAGCAACGTGAACTGCTTGTGGCAGTCCGCGCACGCCATCCGCTCGCGATCGGGCACCCAATGCTCGCGGCCCGGCGGCTGCAGGGTCGAACCCTTGCGCTGGGCGGTGAACGCGGCCTGGCCGGCCTGGTAGGAGGTCCGTTCGGTGGGCCGCAGCACAGCCGGGATGTAGAGGGGCTGTTTGCGGGCCCGCAGCTGCTTGAGTTTCGGCACGGGCTCGCGCAAGGGCGCGGCCTGGCTGAGGTCTTCCATGGCGGGCTGCCGGAGCTGGATTAGGTTCTGCAGCGGGTTCTGCAGCGTCTGCAGCGACGCCTGCAGACCGATCGGCAGTTGCTGGGGCGTGGAGGCGGTTTCGGCAGTTGCCGTGGTAGCCAGCGACGATGCCGCGGACGACGGGTTCGATGGGTTCGATGGGTTCGCGGCAACCGGCAGAGGTGAGGGTTGCGCCGGTTCGGCGCTATCGGCGCTATCGGCGCCATCGGAGGCCGGGCTTTCGCGCCGGGGGGACACGTTTTTGGCCACGAACGCCGCCGCGTTCTGCGTAGCAGCAAACGCAGCAGCGATATCGCGATCGGGCGACAACGGCAGGCTTCTATCTGCCTGTCCCGATTGGGACGCGGACGGCGTCTGAGTGCCTGATTGGGCCCCTGATTGGGCTCCCGATTGGGCCCCTGATTGGGCTCCCGATTGAGTACCTGACTGGGTGCCCGAAGTGCCCGATAAGGTAGGTGTCTGAGCACCCGATTGGGCTGATTGGGTGGCCTGGGTCTGCATCGACGCCTGGGTGGCGTTGCTGCCGGCCCGGGCCCGCTCGTTAGTGTACTGCAATTGGAAACGCGCCGGCGCATAATGCCGCAGATTGCGGCGAGTATCCACGCGAGGCAGGATCGAGTCGGCCGCCCCTGCGTTGGTGTTCGGGGCCGGCCCCTCCAGCGGCTGCTTGGTGGTGAACGGAAGGTGCTCGCCGATTTCTACCGAGTTCGACCGGCTGGGCACCGCACTAGCCGGCGTGCGGATGCGCATGTGCTCGTTGGCGTGCAACGGAGGACTATCGGGCGGACTAGGGCACGGACAGTCGCAGGAAGTGCCCAGCACGTTCGGGTCGGCGAGTTCGCCGTCCCGCGCATAGTGGTGGTGATGGTGGATGACTTCCTGATTATTCTGGCGGTTCTGTTTGACGTGGCGGCGGAGGGCCGAGGACCGGGCCGAAAACGACGACAATGCGGATGCCGGGCGGCTCGCCTGCAACAGCTTCGAAACGTCGCGCTTGGCGAACATCAACGAGTCGTTGCTGGTGGCCGAGTCCACGGACGAGCCCGGTTTGGAGGTGGGCGACGGGTTGCTTCCCGAGGAGGACGCCTGCTGGCCCAGGCAGGCTTGCGATTGCGATTGCGGGGCGTTCTGAGGCGCGGGCTTGTCGGCGGGCCGCTGGGGCAGACAAGGAGCCACGCGCGGCGACGCAATCTTGGTAGTGGCCGTCTGCGTCGCCATGGAAGAAGGAGGATTAGATCGATTACTATCGGCGGTCGCTTGGGTGGCTGCTTGATCAGCCAGAGGGTGGTTCCCTACCCTATTGGGGTTAGGGCCGCGCCGGCGGGGCGGCGGGTAACTGGGCAACCCCGTGCAAGGGGAATTAGCCGGCGCAATCCCGCACCCGTGGCGGGCCGACGCCAGGGCGGCCCGACTGATATCAATACTATGCTGCGACCCAATAGTGCCGGCGGCCATCGCCGCCCGCTTGGCCGCCTCCACCGACGTCATCATGCCATCGCGAGTCGATGCTGCCACTGTGGTTGCTGGGGGATTGCCGGGTTGCGGTGGGACCGACGAGGTCCCCGCGCCGTCAGAGCTATAACTATCGGGCGGCGTGGGGGCCTGGACGAGATTGCTTTCTCTTCCTGACGCCATCAAATCAGTTACCTAGAGCTAATGGTGAGGGTTTGTGTTTGGTTGGCTAGGGCGCAGTAGGGATGGGAAAATGGCCTGCTGATTACTGGATGCATGTGAGGCCGGCTGCTGCTGCAGTCCCTGCTGATCCGGATGAGGGTAGCATGGCCTAAGGGAAGGTGGCGGGAGAAGCGGCGCGAGTGGAAGGTTTAAGTATATATTTCAGTAGTGAAATAACTATTCTTAAGGGCAAATTTTTTACTGGTGACGGTGTTTTTTTTATTATCCTACTGCTGGTCCCTGCCCGGTCTGCTGGCCTTATTGTTGCCAACCAGATTTGCCCCCACCATTACTGGTCAAACCCAACCCTTGCCGCCGCAGGTTACCCGGCTGCGTCTTGCCATGGCATGCAGAACCTCACCCCGATCCCATATCCCGGTATTTCCTTGGCACCTGCCCTGCCGGAGTGGCTTACTGCCCTTATTTGATTGTCTATTTTCCCTATATCACTTTGCTCATCCGTGGTGGGGCCGGCATCATGGGCGCCCACACTGTCCCATCCGGGCGTCCGGACCTATGCTGACATCCTTCGTGCTTCGACTTATGCACGTTCATGCCGACCAGAAGCGGTAATATCACTGTGCTTACCCTCGTATATGCAGGAGCGGAATCGCCCGGATCACGATTGGCTGCATCAGTTTCGCCTTTAGTTCGTTTCCTAGCTAGTCCGTAGCGCTCAGTTGATAACCCTCTCCGCCTCGAGGGTTGAGGTACGGCGATAATTTTTCACCCTCCGTCCTAGGGTTTTCTCTCCAGGGCACCGCGGGACGCATCCGTTTGGCCTAGACCTTATGAATCAGGGTAGGTTTCTGCACAGGCTCGCCCTGTCGATCGGAATGCCCTAACGCCCTGGCGCTATTTCCGACTCGCTGGCGACTACGCCTCGTCAATAGATTCCCTAATTAGGCCGCCAAGCTGGGGGCTGGGTGGTCTTGGCTTCTTGGCCGTGTCCTTCGCCTGCTGCGGCTCACTCGCCTGCGGCTTCCGCCAGCTCCCTACCACCTCCTTAGCTACTATTTACCATAGCTTAGTTATAACCAACCACTTTATTAGATGGATCTTGTTTTCCGCGGAACGGAACTCCGGCATTCCGGCCCAGGAAAAAAAAGAAAGAAACTACGGTAAATACTATTTTTTTTTCTTTTTTTTTCTTACGAGGCCGACAAGTCGGCCTGTAGTTCCGCTTCGCGGAAAAAGAATTAAATTTAAATGTATTTTGTTGCACAGAAAAGAACCAGAAGAGGTCTTGAAACCCGTGGGGAACCCGTGGGAAACCCGTGGGAAACTGTCTACATAGCGCCTATAAATAATCGCGATTAGCCAAAGTTGAAGCGGAAGTTGCCGCCTCCGCCGCCAAACTGCTGGGCAAACCGACGTAACATGTCGTTGTCGAACCCGCCCTGTTGGCGCATATGTCCTCCTGGATGTCCTCCTGGGTGTCCACCGGGGAACCCGCCAGGACCTTGACGCATACCGCCGCCGCCGCCCTGTCTACTAAGATCGTAATCTTTGCGGCGGTCGTCATCACTGAGCACTTCATATGCTTCGTTGATATCCTGCATCTTCTCCATGGCTTCCTCCTTGGACATATCGCCGCCGCGATACTTGTCCGGGTGGTATTTTTTCGACAGCTCACGGTATGCCTTTTTGATGGCCTTTTTGTCGGCGTCCGCGGGTACCCCTAACTCTTTATACAAGTCTTTGGTGGGTGCCTGGCCGCGCGGCCGCTGGGCCTCCATCTGGATCTCCTGGTAGAGCTGGGCCAGTTTAGGCCCGCCTTCTCCGCGATGCACCAGCGGGGCAATCATCTGCAGGGCACCCTGCAGGTTGCCGGCCGCCCGCTCGAGCTGGGCCTGCACGAGGATGGCCGGCACAAAGTCCGGGTCAGTATCGCGGACCCGGGCACATACTTTAGCCGCCCGTTCCCACTGCTCCGCATCGGCGAACGCCGAGCACCGGCGGTGTCGCAGGTCGTCGAGAAGCATGCTTTCGGCCACAAATCCTTCGGGAAGACCGAGGCCATCGCACTCGCTGCGCACCAGCTGCTCGACCTCGCGGTAGCTGATTTTCAGGGCGTTTTTGTTGTTGAGGGTGCGGTCCAATGCCCTTAGTTTCTTAGAAGCTTCTACAATATCTTTGGCATCCGGGTCATATGCCAGGCTTCGCCGCAGCAGTTGCAGAGCGCCGGTCCGGTCGTTATCGACTAGAAACAGCGTTTTCGCCAGCATAGCCACCGTCGCGGTGTCGCCCTTGTCCTGAGCGACGATTTCGCGCAGATCAGCAAGCGCAGCCGGCACTTCTCCGGCAGCCATTGAGCATTCGTAGCGCAGACGGCGGGCCGCCAGAGATTTGGGCGACTTCTGCAGAACCTGGCTGGCCTCGGCAATACAGTCGGCCCATTCGCTGGCTTTTTTGTCGGCTGTAGCGCTCGCGAACGCCTTCTCTGCCTCGGCGGCCTCGGCGACCAATTCCTCGCACCGGGCTTCCTTGCTACATTTCGAAGCATCTTCCTTGCATCGGGCAAACGTTCCTAGTCGCAGATAAGCCTTGGCCCGGTAGTACCGAGCGGAATCAAAGCCCGGCTGGAGCGTCAGGCACTGGCTCAAATCACTAATGGCCTGCTGATCCCGGCCGGCCGCGAGGTTTGCGGTAGCCCGTTTATAGTAGGCGACATGGCTCTGCGGATTCTCTCGGATCTGCTGGTCGTATTCGGACAGATCAAGCGCTTGCGAGCCCGCCAGCGTGGACGCTATGCCTAGCCATGCCAATATACACAGCTTCATAAGCGGTGTGAAGGGTGGGGGTTGAGTTGGCTACAGTTTCCATAAACCACTGGCAGGCTGCTGGCTGCTTGTCCCGTCGCAAAACTAAAACAAAGAAAAGGATAGTTGTAAATTAGACTAACACGAATAGGGTTTATAAAAACTGGCTTAGATAGGCTGAGGCAGAAATCCGTGTGAGGTCGGAGGTTTGCAGGCAAAAGCAATACTTGACATGGTCGATGGAGGTATTGCCTATTGCGGAGGGCTATAAATACAGGGTTTTCAGCAGTTGTGGAAGGGCTTTCTTTCTTAGACATGGCTGGGCGGACTGGCAGCCGTCGGCATGGGCAGACTGTCAGTCCATTTTGTGACCTCGCGTTGGAGCTCGTCGAACTCGGGCTGTACTGCCAGGGCGGCCTTAAAATCTCGCAGTTTATTGGCGTCCGGCGGCAGGGCTAGCTGGATGCGAGTCGACAATTGTACTACCCGGTCCAGCAGATCGACTACTCGCTCGTAGTCCATGGCAGTGAACCCACGAGACGTCATAGGCGTCGTACCAAGGCGGACGGCCCGGGGCAGCGACCATTTGTCTCCGGGCACGGCAGTTGGCGAAACAGCAATCTGGGCCCGCTCGCAAGCGGCCTGCACGCGGTGGCCGTCCAGGCCTTTATTGGCCAGCGACACGACGACCATATGGATATCGGTACCGTCCGATACCAGCTCGTATCCGCGGCGCCGCAGGGCGTTTTCAAGCGCCTTGGCGTTGACCATGAGCTGGCTGAGGTAGGCGCGGAACGCCGGCGTGCGGGCCTGGCCCAGGGCAACGCACATGGCGGCAATGGTATGGTTATGAGGGCCTCCCTGGTGGGCCGGGAACACCGAGAAGTTGATGGACACTTCGTATTCCTTCCGGCAGAAGATCATGGCGCCTCGCGGGCCCCGCAACGTTTTATGGGTAGCAGTGGTGATCACATCGGCATACTCGAAAGGCGAGGGGATCAAGCCAGCAGCGACCTGGCCGGCAATATGGGCCATATCGACGATCAGATAGGCGCCCACTTTATTGCAGATCGATTTCAGCCGCTTGTAATCAAGCAGCCGGCAATACGACGACGCACCCGCCACAATCGCCCGCGGCCGAAACCGCTCGGCAATGCGCTCGAGATCTTCATAGTCGATCCGGCCCGTGGCCAAGTCGAGTTGGTAGGGCAGAGTCTCGAAATAGGTGGAAATTGCCGATACTTTGTACTTATCAGTTTGGTAGCCAAATGACATATGACCTCCGTGGGTCAACGACAGGCCCATCAACCGTTCATGAGGCTTGAGAAGCGCATGGTAGACCTGTAAATTGGCATACGAGCCCGACAAGCACTGCACATTGACGGCCCATTTGTCTCTACTGAGGCCGTACAGATCCAAAGCCCGTTCCTGGCACAGCATTTCCAGGCGGTCCACAAATACATTACCGCCGTAATGGCGGCTTCCCGGGTAGCCTTCGGAGTATTTGTTGGAAAACACGCTTGACTGGGCTTCTAAAACGGCCCGGGGCATGTAGTTTTCGCTGGCAATCAGATTCAGCCAATGCCGCTGGCGTTCTTCTTCGCTCACCAGCAGATTCATCACTTCCGAGTCGGACGACAGCGGCTGCAGAATTAGGCTGGCCGGCTCGTCAATGGGCGGCGTGGCCACGGATGGAGGAGGCGGCGCTTGCACCGGTTTACAGGTCGAATTACTATCACGACGAGCACGTTTCATTTCGAATCTTACCGCTTTAATGAGCTGGGCTGCTCGGATAAAAGAGGCGGGGGGGGGCTTTACGATGAATAAAACTTGACTCGGGCAGTAACTTGGGACCCTCGTGGAATAGGGAAGACTTACCCTGGTTTCTGGGAGGCCCGGGCAAGTCACGTGGGGTGGCGCGGCACGCCATAGATACTGCCTTCCAGTCTGGTGGTACAGAAATTAATAACGGCTATATAAATATTCTTTGCATCGAGACCCAAATCCACCCCAATATCTCAACAATACCTGGTTTGGGGGAATCGTGGCGGCGGACCCGGGCCCAGGTCTCGATCATCCGGGTTCCCAGCCGGGGTCCCGCCTCCACCCTGGATTACGTGATTGCCTGCACCTCTTGGCATCTTACATTACACGGGCCCACACTGTAACCGGGTCCACCAAGCTCAAATATTATCACGGTATTTTATTCTTTTTTCTTTTTTTTTCTTTTTCTTACTAGGCCGACAAGTCGGCCTGTAGTTCCGCTTCGCGGAAAAAGCATCAATTGAGATGTGTTTAACAGGTATATGACACCAGTTTGACAGGTTTAACAGGGACACCAGTTTAACAGGTGTTTGAGGTGTGAGGTCTGGCGGTAATTAACAGTTGAAAAGAGCTATAAACCTAGCAGTCTAACTTATTGAGCCTTGGTGTCCTGGTGGTGGGCGTACACCAGCAGGTCGACAACACGAGCCGAGTAGCCGTACTCGTTGTCGTACCACGAGATGGCCTTAAGGAAGTGGTCGTTGAGACGGATGCCAGCCTTGGCGTCGAAGATCGACGAGTGGGTGTCGCCAATGAAGTCGCTGGACACAACGTCCTCATCGGTGTAGCCCAAAACGCCCTTGAGAGCGCCCTCCGAAGCCTTCTTGAGCACAGCGTTGAGCTCGGCCTCCGACTTGATGGGCTTCTTGGGGCGGAAAGTCAGATCCACAACCGACACATCCACGGTAGGCACCCGCAGCGACATACCGGTCAGCTTGCCGTTGAGGTGAGGAATGACCTTGCCCACCGCCTTGGCAGCACCAGTCGACGAGGGAATGATGTTGCCCGAGGCAGTGCGGCCGCCACGCCAGTCCTTCTTGGAGGGACCGTCGACGGTCTTCTGGGTGGCGGTGATGGAGTGCACGGTGGTCATCAGAGCCTCCTCAATGCCGAACTCGTCGTCAATGACCTTGGCGAGCGGGGCCAGGCAGTTGGTGGTGCAGGAAGCGTTGGAGATGATCTTGTACTCGGGCTTGTAGGCGTCCAAGTTGACACCCACCACGAACATGGGGGCATCAGCAGAAGGAGCCGAGATGACGACCTTCTTGGCGCCGCCCTTGAGGTGGGCAGACGCCTTCTCCTCAGTGGTGAACACACCGGTGGACTCGACGATGTACTCGGCGCCGTGCTTGGCCCAGGGAATGTTAGCGGGATCCATCTCGCTGGTGAAGGCAATCTTCTCGCCGTCGACAATCAGGTTGTCGCCCTCGTGCGACACCTGGCCCTTGAAGCGGCCGTGGGTGGAGTCGAACTTGAACATGTACTGGCCGTAGTCGGCAGAGATGAAAGGGTCATTGACAGCCACGATCTCGACTTCGGGATGAGCGAGAGCATTGCGCAGCACCAGGCGGCCGATACGACCGAATCCGTTAATTCCTACTTTCACAACCATTGAGAGGGGGGGTAAAAGATAAGGGAGGGGGGGGACTGCCAGTTATATAATGGCCGCGCGCGTGCCCTTGCCCACGAAGGCTATGGAAAGCAACCTCCTCAAACTGGGTGGGATGATTGTGGGCGGCTTGGTAACCATGGGCCCGGTTTTGCTGCCGGTAGTTGGCAAGGGCAAGCAATAATTTCACGGTTTTCTACTGATTTTCGTTATCTATTTAATCTCCAAGCGTCATTCGCCTCGTGCTTTATTGGCCATGCGCGGCCTTTTAGGCGCAACGTGTCAGCATTTTTATGTTGGGGCGCCGGCAGCCAACCAACGTGCAGATCGATGACGTAGGGCCGGCCCTGCACAAGCAGTCAGTCCACCGCATATATCCGGTTAGCCAAGCCGTTGGCCAGCAGCCGGCGTCTCCGCCGGCGTTTCCTAGTCTTGTAAACTTATATTTTTAATCCCGATCGGTTTCGATGGCCTCCGAATACTATCTTGGATACCCCTTTGAGCAAATCGGCCTTTACCTCTTCGGGCATTTCCCCCGGCCCCGATTGCAGAAAGTGCCGCGATAAGGGGTTATGCACTTGGAAACCTAGAGAAAATAGATGATCTCGACATGGTTTCTTTAAATCGCTGGGTTTTAACTGTCTGCTCTTCTTTCATTGGTTATTGACGACGATCATGCACGTTGGTGGTACCACACTGATTAGCGTGCATACAGGACGACAATCCGGAGTAACAAAACACATATTTTTGGCAGCGGTTGGTTCTTTTATTGGTTGGCGAACAGGTTTACTTTAGAAATGCCAATTACAGTAACGGAACTACACGCCGACTTGTCGGCCTTGTAAAAAAAGGGAAAGAAAACGACCAGAGGAGGTACTGAAAAGTTTCAGTTAGTTTTCATATAGCCCAACTTTTTGGAGCATCTGGCTTTTAGACAGGTTCTGGACAGGTTTTGGACAGTATTTAAATAGTTTTTAGACGGTTTTAGACGGTTTTAGATAGTTTATTAGCTGGCCGGTGGGTCAACCAGAAGCTAATCTAGAAAGACACCAAGAGACTGGTTAGTTGCTCATTTTGAAGACTGAAGGTTTTTTAGTTTTTCCTCATCAGTTCAGAGTGGTGCATGAAAAGCTAATCATTGCGACTTACTGGTTAGCGTTCAGTTCAAAGTGAAGAAAAAGTTGTTAACTCTCCATGGCGTTGTCAGAGAGATTCCCAATTACTTTGTTCATCATATACATACCATTTGTTAGTTGGAGACCGAGCTGTGCCGAGGACTACCTTGGAAACACCTCGGATCCAGCGGAACCCAAGCAGATCCAGGATGGGACAAGTAAGGGATGAAAAACGGTTTATAAACTACTGTATGACTAATCAGAATGGCGTATCCTCGGCATCGACCTTGTCGTCGTAGTACCAGCCAATGCCAGGAGCCTTCTCAAGAATGCGGCGATAGAGAGGAATCGAATCAGCAAAGTAAAGCACGGCCACAAGACCGGACGCACCCCAAAGACCCAGCGTGGGGACCCTTTTAATGTTAATATCCATTGCAAACTAGGAGAAAACCGCGGCTTTTGCCGGCCTTTGCCGTCCTCTGCGCGGTTCTAAATAAGACTTACCATTGCATTACCTTAGGGATAGTGTAAATGCGATCAAAAATGAAGGGGATCTTGTAGTTAGGTGCCAAACGGAACAAACCGCGAACAGCCATTTTGATGAAGAAGAAGGTTACTACTAGTGTCCCATTGGATAGCTCCCGCAGGGCAGGGGTGCTTAGTCATTTAGGGATCGACAGCTGGATTTGAGGATTCGAGGATTATAGCATTTGGTGCGGCTCAAGTCAGCCAAAATCGTTTGGTTATCAGGTTTTCCCAGTTAATTTTATCGATTGTAATCTTTTTTGTTCGGTTATTTTCGGTTTTCTTTCTTTTTTTCTTTCGATTTTCTTTCTTTTTTGTACTAGGCCGACAAGTCGGCCTGTAGAGCCGCTTCGCGGAAAAACTACCCGTTCGCAGCTTTTAATAGCAAATAAATTAACCACTAATCAAAACTCAAACAAAAATGACCTCAAAATTAACGAACTGTTTATCCTCGGCTACCGATGGATTTCGCCGAGTGGTGCTGCCGTTATCACACAACAAGGTGTGGGGTTTGGCTCATCATGCGGTGCAAGGCAAGGGTTCCGTGCCCCGACGCCTGTAATTGGGAAACGCGATCCCTTTTCTCCGCATTATCTCGACCAAGAGGGTAGATCTTCGGAACAATGACATCTGAAAGCACTCCTTTACTAGCCGAGCAGGAAGACCAGTCGTTGCTGGCAAACACCAAGGGTCTTTCCCATTCCAGTTTCTTCACTCTGCTGTTCGCCCTTTATTTCGGCGTATATTTGGCGGCTTTGGATACTACGGTAGTGTCTACCCTTCTGAGCCACATTGCTAGTGACCTGAAGCAGCTGGATAACATTTCCTGGGTGGCTACGGGCTATTTAGTGGCTTATTCGGCTTTCCAGCCTTTGTATGGCAAACTCAGTGACATTTTCGGCCGCAAGGTCGTCCTGGTGTTTTCCACTTTTGTGTTTGGCCTCGGCTGCCAGTTGTGCGGCATGTCGTCCACTTTGACTTTGTTGGTGTTTGGCCGCTTTCTTTCCGGCGTCGGTGCTGGCGGCATGCTTTCAATGTCGACGATCACGGTGAGTGATTATGTGCCTCTGCGGAAGCGAGGCATTTTCCAAGGCATTGGCAACATTTGCTTTGGCACCGGCGCTGCCAGCGGCGGTATTTTCGGGGGCTGGGCGACTGCTCGCGGCGGCTGGCGGTTGGCGTTCACTTTACAAGTGCCCTTGGTGATTGTGGCTATTGTAGTGATGGTATGGATTGTGGAGAACAAGAAGGTTGACGATAGCGATGTGATTGTCGAGGCCGACTCGCATGTAGTGCGTCGCAACAGTTTGGACCGCATTGACTTTTTGGGTGCGTTTGCGTTGGTGTCTTCGTTGCTGCTGTTTATGTTTGCTGTAACCACCGGAGGCCATCAATTCGCCTGGGGCTCGTGGCTGATTCTGAGTGCGTTTGCGTCCTCGGCCGCATTCATTACTTTGTTCTTTTTCTGGGAAAAGAACTACGCTATTGAGCCGGTTCTGCCCATCCCCTTGCTGCTCGATCGTACCGTCATCTCGGCCTGTCTCACCAACTTCTTTGGCTCCGGTCTTACCTATGCCACTCTCTACTATGGCCCCGTCGTGCTTTCGGCCCTTTATGGATACTCCTACACGGTTCTTGCGCACCGGATTGTGGCCAACTTTGTGGGTGTTGCCTCGGGCTCGCTGGGGGCCGGCATTTACATGCGTCGCACCGGCCGCTACTACACGCTTAGCGTGATTTCCTGTTTGGCGATGTTAGGCGCCGCCCTGGTCTTCCTGACCCTTCCCTATGTGCCTGCCTGGTTGGCGGAGTCGGCGGTATGGCAATCGTTTGCCTACATCCTCAGCGGCAGCGGATATGCCAGTATGTTGACGGTGTCGCTTGTTGCTTTGATTGCCGCCGTGCCTCCTAAGAGCCAGGCAACAAGCACGTCGGCCCAGTATACATTCCGAGGCGCCGGATCTAGCGTCGGCATTGCCCTGGCAGCATCGCTGTTTACCAATGTATTGTCTGCGTCGCTTAAAGCCAACGTTACGGGCAAGCATGCCGAGGAAATCATCAAGATTGTATCCAAGTCCGTTGAGGCGATTCGCGATGTGCCTCTCAAGTACCAGCCGGCGATCATCCAGTCCTATTCGGATGCCGGCGTGGCCGTCTTCTCCATGTGTATTGCTTGGGCGGTTCTGGCCACGCTTGCGACTGCCTACACCCATGAGCATACTTTAGAGCGCGACCAGGCCGAGCAGGAGCCTATTGAGGATCCTGATTTGTAGCGAACCGCTTTCGATCCAGGCCCGCGCCTGCAAACTGCTATAGATAAGTATATTTTCATTGGATTCATAACCCCATTTCAGTCAGGCAAATGGCTGGTGGGCGCGAAAGCAAGGTATTTAAAAAAGAGTTCTACATAACGCCCCTCATATGGCTTTCCCAATAAATAGCTGACGACTTTGGTTTGGCTTCCTGTTAGAACTTAGCGCACGGGCGTAGCGTCGATCTGAACCAGACTGGGGCCTAATGCCAACCGCACTTTATTGCGATAGTTAGGCCCGCTCGCTTTCTGTAAGGGATTGTACTCCAAGTACACGGTGGTTAGTCTTGGAAGGTGTTTCAGCTGCTGCTCCACGTTGGTGAAATCCTCCAGCTCATTGGCCGACGCCCACAGCTCTTCCAAATTCTGCAGATGGTCTAACCCGGAAAGCTGTTTGATGCGGTTATTGGCAATGTCCAGCGTCTGCAGCTTGGGGTTATGCTCGAGGTTCTCGATCTTGGTGAGCCCGTTGTGCGAGATATACAGTTCCTCGAGATTGACCAGCTTGTCGAGGCCCTCCAACTTGGTGATGCGGTTGGACTGGATGGATAGCAGCCGGAGATTGACCAGTTTGTCCAGGCCTTCGATCTTGGTGATCTTGTTTTTGGCCAGCCACAGCTGCTCCAAATTGACCAAATGGTCCAAGTTCTTGATTTCCCGGATCCGGTTCGCGCCCAGCTCTAAATTGGTGAGCTGGATCTGCGCATCCAGATTCACGATCTTGGAGATATCGTTCTGACACAGGTAGAGGTCATTGAGGCCCGAAAGGGTTTCCAAATGCTTGATGTGCCGGAAATTATTGAAACTCAGGTCCAAACTCTTCATGGCATGCCCGAAATGTTCAAGGCGACGGTCCATATGGTCGAGCCGGTTATCGTAGAAATCCAGGCTTTCCAACTGGGCAGGCAATTTGTCCACTCCTTGCATGGACGTGAGCAGGTTCTGTCGGAAACAGGCGATCTTGACGTTCGGGAACCGGTCCAGCCCGAGAGCAGCCAGCGAGTGCACTTTTTGGTGCGTGACGTCGATCTCCTCCACGTCGGCCGGGAAGTCTTCCAGAAGGTCCGCGTCGGCCGCCAGCACGTTCGGGTCCTCCACAATCGTTGTCGGCCGCTGCAAATCGTCCAACGGGTTTTCGGTTAGGTCGCTGTTGCCGTTCGTATGGGGCGGCTCGTCGGACTCCATTTTGATGACTTTCCACTTCTCCTGACTGCTTTATATGCTGACTGCTCTTTTGTGTCTCAGATGCTTTTAGGCTCAGGGTGATCCACAGTCGACTTTTTTTCTCTTTTTTTTTTCTTTTTTTTTTTACTAGGCCGACAAGTCGGCCTGTAACCGCTTCGCGGAAAACGGGAATGTTCGCGGCAGCGAAAGCTGGTCGACTTGTCGACTAGCCCCAAAAAAAAAGAAAGAAAGGCTGCAGGTGCAGATCCCAGTCCCAGGCGGGAGAGACGGAAGTGGGAGAGCAGAACAGAAAGTGGTAGGTAGGAAGGAGAGTTGGGAAAACGGCCACCGCCGTTTAAGTTTAAAGGCTGGAGCCCTCCGCCATGCGATTTTTAAAAGTCTCAGCTAGTCTGTATGTACCTATTTAGCGGGCCTCGGGCTGGGCCTCAATGTATTCCACAGCGTCCTTGACGGAGCGGATCTCGTCCGACTCTTTGTCGGGGATCTCAATGCCAAACTCCTCCTCAACGGCCACCATCAGCTCGACAGCGTCCAAACTGTCCAGGCCAAGCTCCTGGAAGGTGGCTGCCGGCGACAGCTTCTCGGAGTTCTGGGTGTAGTTTTTGAAGACGGCAAGCACGCGGTTCTCAACGTCCTGTTTGGCCAGCTGGCTTTGGAAGCGGACGGCGGCGAAGCGAGGCTGGGCGAGCCGCAGAGTGCGGGCAAAAGTCGAGCGAATCATGAATGACAAACTGGAGGGATCCGGGTTGGGCACTTCAAAGTGGCGGGTTAGGGCATGATGCAGCTATGGATGGTTTCGTTTCCGCGTAGCGGTTACAGGCCGACTTGTCGGCCTAGTAAAAAGAAAGAATAAAAAAGAAAGCTAATCAGTATTAAATAGAGTATTAAAATATATTGAGTGGTATTTGGTTATGGTGTTGGGTGTGGCTAGGCAGGAACAGGTCGTCTGCTGGGTTTGCTCAGACGTCTTCCGGCACGCCCAAACTTCTTCTCAAAGTCGTTTTTGAGATTCTCGACATGGCTCGCCCGCTCGCGGGGAACAATCTTCTCGTATACTTCAAGGGCCGACTTCGTGGCGCTGCGCAGCTCGGCAAACGTGGATTGCAGGTCCTCGTTCTCGGCTAGAAGCGTGGCATACGCAGATACCCCGCCGTTGACGGGCGCCGAAACCACTCCGGTGAGCAGCGATTCTAGCTGGAGATCGCATCCTGGCTCTCTATCGGCGGTTCGAGCGAGAAGAGCGCGCATTTCCGCGGTCTTGACTGCCAAGGCGTGTTTGGCATTGGCTACTGGCGAAAGGGTCTTGGTCTCAGTTTTGATCACCTCCGACATCCCTGCCAGAGTCGGCAGCGTGTCTTGGGTAGTGAAAACCGTTTCTTCGACCCACAGATCAGTCGCCGACGTCGATCCTGGTAGCGGCTGCGATAACGCAAACTTGCGGGCTCCATGGGCTTGTAGAGCATGGCCGATATGTGCCGGAGTAGATGCTTGAGGAGGGCCCGGGATATAGGGAGCGACTGTCCGCACGATGATAGCCGCGTGACCCTTAGGGATTTCATTCACACCTCCCCGACATGCCACGCAGTAGCGGGCCTGTAGCTGGGCCTGCATTTCGTCTAGCCGCACCCCGGCCGCCTCAAAGATGAAATCCCGTTTATCCGTGAACTCGTCTACATCCCCCACAAACGATACGAGGTAAAAGTATGATTGCGGGGACGGCGAGTCCGATAAACTGCTACAGAGCTTTGACTCGTGGGCAAGAAGCCTGGCCCGGCGCCGGAAATTGCCCAGCTGCGTCGCCCGTTGGACTTGTACGGTGATGGCATCTAGTGCCAGCAGCCACTCTCGTCCTTGCGTAAAGCTTTCTATCGCCATTTCCACTAGCTTCTCTTTGCGCTCCGCCGCTCTTTGCTGCGGAAGCCGAGGGGCCTGCGACGGCGGAAGCAGCTCGTGGCTGTCGTACTCATATAGTTTAGAGTACTCCAAATACATGAGCCCAAGCACGCGTTTATCACGTCCGGCCTCCAAGATAATCGCGGCAAACCGGCTAAACAACTGCCGATGGCCGATCCGCTGGGCAAACCTCAGAATTCGCGCCGCTAGGTACAACGACTCGCTGGCGTAGAACTGGCTCGCATACCTCATGTATACCTGGATTTCCGCGACAATAGGCTCGTCGATTTCCTCCAGAAGCTGCTTGCTGAATTCCATGCACCCCTGTTTATCAATCCGCTGTCGACTGGGCAGAGAAGCGAAAAATTTATCGGCTGAAGAAATGATTTCCGCTAACCACCCAGTTGAAGCCGATGGGCCATTCAAAGAAACCATGCTGGCGAGCATATCCGTGAGAATAGACACTACCGAGTCCAGAAGTTGTTGATCGTGGCCTGCTAGCATGCCCACTTGTACTACTCCGGGCATTACACTTAGAGCGCTTCCAAACAAGTGCAATTGGTACCCGCCATATCTCGCTGATCTATAGCGTTTCTCCTTTTGCAGCCATCCTAAAGATTTCCAGTAACTCGAGAAAAGCGAAACCATCTGCTGTCGGGTAGACCCGGCAAGCGCGTTCACGGTGGTGGTTTGGCCACTGCCCGCCAGCAAGGGACAGGCGGCTACTTTGATGCATGCTCGCATAAACTTGGAGTAAACACGACTGTTGAAGCTGGCAGCTCGTCGGGCAGGAGGAATAGGCGGCAAGAAAGACGCGATGTAGCTGAGAATTCCACCTGCAACCCGGATTTGGATACAGTATAAGGAAACCATGGTCTTGGGGAACACCGGCGAATCAATTAACGACTCTACGACAGAAATCGCGGTATTCACCAGTTCACTTCGGGCATGCTCGGAGATATCCAGTTTAAACGACGCCTTTTCCTCGCTAGTGGAAGTGTACAAGTCTGGGAAAAGTTCCAACAGTTTGTTGAGCACAAGCATGAGCTCGATGGCAGCTGCACGAGCACTGGTATCTGATTGTTGTTGAGGAAAAGAAGGGAACAGGATTATCTCTTGCTTAAAAGCCTGTTTTAAACCTTTGATAGTTCCCTTTGTGGCTTCCACAACTCGCCCAAGCGCTCTAAGAACAAGCGGTGTAAACTCGGCAACTGTTCTTGGAGAAGGCCCATGTTCAGGCTCAGAAACAGACTTCAGCAAGCCTGCCATCCCTCTTAGCGACGATAGATTATCTTCTTGCCAGATATCAGATACCCACTCCAGCATGGATACCCACATGTTGGCCGTATCGGCCATCCAGCTGTGGGCGACGCGGGCGACGAGATACACTCGTTCACAGCTTGCATCGGTGTCGAAGTTGCTGAGAACCTGAATTAGTTGTTCGGTAAGAACTCCATCAGTGACCGATCCTCTTAAGCTCAGATACAGGTTGTCGATATTCCTGGCGATGCTTTCCAACTGGTCCAGATCCAGCGTCCTTGACTGCAGGACTTCCACAAGCGCATTGGTTACCTGTGATAACGCCTCGTCTACTGGGCTGGAGCGAGGTGCCAGCCACTTGCAAAGTCGGGCAATAGTGACATGACCGGCCTCAGATAGGCCCCGGATGTTGGCGGCATAGACTTCCAGCAACTGGGCAAGCACGATCCCTTTACTTGGCATATTGCGGGCCAAATAAAAGTCTAACAAATACGCCTCTTTGGTGAGGATGGCGGTTTCAGATAGGGCCTGTAAAGCAGAGAACGCTAATTGAGACTCCGACAACATAGTCAAAGTGCGCGAAAACAAAGGAGCAAAGTAGGGAATCAATGCTTCGCGGGGCAACTGCGAAATAGTCTCCAAACCTTGCGGGCTAGCATTATCAAGCAAGCGAGCAATCTGAGGAGGCACATTGTGATCGGTGCCAAGATACTCACTAGTCACCTTCACATAGCCTTGATATCCTCCATGTGGACTGAGCAAAGAAACCGAGATTTCGCCAGCGCGTTCGGGTTGAAGCACAAACGTGCCGCCGACAACTGCAGTGGTTCCTTTGTGGACAGTAATTGCCACTTTATCGCCAGGCACAAATCTCGTAAACTCCACCACCAGACCTACGACTTGTCCGGCCCGAGTCTGTAAAGAAACAGCATATCCGCCTGGTTTACCGTCGACCATTACGGGCTCGGCAGCAGTCACACCAACCCAGTAGGTATTACTAGCAGACCCTTCAGTAAGAACCAGTTCGCGTAAAGTGAACATGATCCGCTCTTGGAGGTTAAAGGAATCCAGGACATAACTCTGCCCAGAACCACTGGGGGAAGGTGTGAAGTCTTCTGCAGTAACCGGGGTAGCTGTTGTCTTTATCGATATCATTGAGATATGAGGCGACGTAACGGGCGGAGCGTCGCCCGACAGCAGCCGTTCGGCAAAAGTGCCCCATCCTTTCTTATCCCCCTTCTTCACCGTGTACATGTGCATGTCCACGGTAAGCTCTTTCTGGACTAGCAACTTGGAAATGTTGACGGTTCCCATTGCGATAGGCTTATGACCTGTTTCCATGGCCTCGGAAATGGCGATAACAAGCGAGATCTGTGAATCCGGCTCGGCCAAAACATGGTCAAACACAGCTGCGAACGTAGAGATATCGTCGTGGGCCTTGATAACTCTGGTGACATTGCCGGTGATGCGGCATGTCGATACCCGCAAATGCGCAGACAGTATCCATTCCGAAGGCTGTTTGTGGCCTTGTGCTCCACAAATACTAGCAATAATAGTGAGTGGCGTGCCGGTATCACAAGTAGGTCCCTTTGACGAGCCGAGATCTTTATTGGAAATTAGAGATTGCAGCGACCGGTTAGGATTCAACAGCGACTGCGAATGGTTTGCGAAATTCAGCGACGGCTGCGACCGAGCTGAATGAATTGACTGCAAACCAGTCTGCGCATGCACATATAGAGATCGTGGTTGGCCATGGTCGTAGGCTAGCTTGAGCTGTTTCTGGGCAATCACGATATCCCCCATGTCGGCTCCGGCGATTTTGCCAGTAGGGGTACGGACCACCATAGGCATTTCAAAGCTCATCTGCGCAGTGTAGACTCTTTCTAGAGCCTTTTCTTGCGTATTTGAGCGCCATAGTCGCAGGATATCAGTGATAGTTTCCAAGATTGCCGGCTCATCCGGCGACGGCAATAGGAAAAACAGATTCCACACCGGGCCCAAAACAGGGTCATCTAAAGGCAGCTCGGGATGCTTGAAAGGCATGAAGTCGATTATCTTACATTCCACTGCATCGGTTTCCAGGCGAGCCGGTGGGCAAAACGCATAGCCACGCAGCCGCTGGCCGTCGACTGAAACAGCTGTCGCCCATACATGACGGTGAGTCGGCGTATTGCCTTGGACCATGCTGTGGAGGGGAGTCCACTGGTCAGGAAATGTGATCTTGTTATCAGGCGATGTTTGCATTGATGGTATAAAACAAAGAAGAAACAAAGGGGTCCCGGAATAAATATATATGGACCCGCTGCGATAGGGTATGGGGGCATGCATGAGCCCCCACCTGAAAATTATCAGGACAGACCCACCCACAGAAGGTGAATTGAAAATATATCTTGGAAATAGGATAGAATATTTCGTGAATATTTCATAGAAGATTTCATGGATATTTCATAGTGTCTTGTATGCGTTACACATCTACTTGTTCCTTTAGGGCCGTGTAGAGCAGATCTAGGGCTAGTACCGCGAATTGCTCCATATTCTCAACTCTTCCAGATAAACCAGTGCGTAGTTCCTTTGTTACCTTGCAAGATGGACCGGCTACGCTCAGAAATACGGTGCCTACAGCGTCTGCAGGTCGAGCAACAGGGCCAGCCCAGCCGTTCTCAGCAAGAGCATATGTTGCCCCAAGTTCAATCCGCAGGTTGCGGGCAAGCCGGTTGGCAACCTCCAAACTGGGGCCTGTGTAGTTTGCAATGTCTTCAGTGGACCAGCCAGACAGATGGAGACGAGATCTAAGAGCGTATGCGGTGGTACTCCCCACAAAAAAGTTAGAAGCACCCGGAACAGAAACAAGGTAGGCAGATATGAGGCCGCCGCATGCGGCTTCGGAAACTGCGATGGTAGTTCCTGTTTCCTGGAGAAGCTTTCCGATTTCGGCCGCCAGCTCAAGCCCTTTCTCTTGCATTAGAGGACAAGTTTGTGAATGGGGGGGTGTATTAGGAATGGGACATGCGAGGGCGGTTGACTAATTGATTTTCCGGGGGGGTATTTCGCCAACGGGGCTTGGCTTGGGCAGATTGGGCAGAACAAGTAATTCACAAAAAGGGAAAATGAAAAATGATCGAAAAGATAGCAACATAGGAAGCATATGCATGCACCGATTTGCACGTTAGTAATCCGGGGCCCCGGTGGATTTTGACTGCGGCATTAAACTACAGATAGTCACATCTTTGCGCAGCAAGTGTGATCGAAAATATGTAGTGGCTGGTTAATGGCTAGTCTGGAAATAGCAGTTTAAGTATTTTTCTTTCATTTTTCCGTGCAGATCACTTAAGCCCACACTCAAGCTCTTGGCGCCGGATAATTTCTGAAACCTCAGTGCGACCAGGGGGGGGTATTGCACATTGGCATGCATGATGAGCAAAACTTGCTACATACTTGACCGTACATGGCATCCACGTGTCCTGCATGCAATCATGGCGCCATACAAGTGTATGCCCTTGCTAAATGCATGCCTTTGAGATCAATTGCAGTCAAGGTTCGGGTTGTTCTCCACCTCCAGATTTACGAGCTGCACTCCGCACGGGTTGCCGCCCTTAGACGATATCAACCCGATAAGTATCTCGTCTGTGGTATGTTAAGTACCCGAAATATCATTATTTTTCAGGGGCCCCACATCGGCTCGGCCTGCATTTACTAGGGCCCCACACTGCCCCGGGGGTATGCACCTCAGTTATGCCCGGGATTAGGCTACGCATAAAGCGCCCGGACACCCTTACCCCGTGTTTCAGAAATTTGGTCCCACGACCTCTTGCCTTGAAGGATGTCTGCTTATGTGATTGAGATCAGACTGACAAGAGTCAGGTCGGTCGAGGACGGCCGCTTAGTCAGTTGGGCCCCATTACCGCCCCATAGCTGGTTTGGGATTCCCCCTTCCTATTGTTTTAAACAACATGAGCTTGTTCAAATTCAAGGCAGGCCAAATCCAATACGACGAAGAGTCCGGCGATGCAGTGCCTACTCGTGGCCAGGGTTTAGTGGTTCTTAAGAAGAGCTCAGAAGACCCGTCGCTTCTTGCAATCCAGTGGCAGCCGCGGGCGGCGTTTGGCCACACCATGAAGTCTGGCGAGGAACTGATGCTTCTTCCCGGCGACGTGGTATTTGAATTTGTGCCGGAGTGCACAACTGGACGTGTTATTAGTATGAAGTTCGAGTCCAGCAACAAACGCATCCTATATTGGCTTCAGGACCCTGCTCAGGGCGACCTGAACTTTATTAGTGAAGACGACGAGGCCATCGTCGATAAGCTCAACGAACTCGCTAACCAGTTTCTTGAGGAAGAAGAAGAGGAAGAAGAGGAACCTGAGCCGCAGGGAGATGCTGAAGACCAGGTTCTTGACGATGTTGAAGAGGAAGCTCTTAATGAAGATGCTGAAGAAGATATCCACATTGAGGAGCCCGAAGTCGAGGCTGAGGCCGAGGCTGAAGAATAAAGCCTAGGTGGTTAATTGATATCATTAACGATGTTGCCTAGGAAACCGAGCCGAACGACCAATGTTTCTATGATCTTATAGTTGGTGTTTAAAGTGTTATAGCTAAAGGTACCTTTCTTTGTATGTTTTGTTTTGGTTTGTTTCTTGTTATATGAGAATAAATAGATGTAATAACTTTATCGCCCTTAAGAATTTAGGTTTCCTGAGACGCCTAGGAGTAGTTACCTGTGGTGTCTATTTAGTTGACTTAGTGGTCCCAATATTACTATGCTTGAGGAAAGACTCCAACAGCAGTTGGATCTGCAATGGGACTACCTGGAATCGCGCGACCCGCGTATAAAACAGGCCAGGAAGGAGATAGCACATATTCTGGACGAGTTGGCTACCCAGGCTTCACAGGAATGCGCGCGCACTATACAGGAACGGACGCGCGCCGAAGAGGCGATGGAAGAAGCCATTGAGCTCGAAACTGCCCGCACAAGGCTGGATAATAGCCGGCTAGAGCTCGATAACAGCGAAATGGCCAAAGAACACCGGCAAAACAACAAGTCTATTGCTGATCTCAATAAACAAATATCCGATCTTGAAAATACCCGTAAGAAGTTATTGGTGCGTAACGACGAATTGAAATCGATTCTGGGCGCGCGCAAGGCACGGATCGATGCTGAAGAGACGGCGCTTTTAGCTAAAAATACGGCGCTGGATGTCGATATTGAAACTGCTCGTGAAAACGCTGATAGTCTGTCTTCTACGATCGCTAGCCTAAATCTCGAACACAATGCTGCGGTAGAGGGCCAAATACTCTGGCAACGTGTGATTGAAGTGATTCACAATCTAGACAAAAGCATGGCGGGGCCGCCTGTACAAGTAGTGGCTGCTTTAGAAGATGCATCTACTGCATTGGCCAAGTACGGCGAGCAGGCGGAAAAAAGAAAATGGGGTCCGTTGGTAGTAGCAATTGGCCACGAACTTGAATTTGTCCGAGAAGCATTAGAGGCCGTCAAACAGGCCCATCTAGAATGACCCCAAATAGTCTATTATTAGCCACACTTCAGGGGTGCAGAATATAATTATTACATCTGCTGGTGTCAATTGGTAAATGCCGAGCAGAACCTCCTTTTTTCCTTACATGGCCGTTGCTGTACCCCTCTCATATTAAAGAAATAAGGATATATCATGTATGTGGCCAAAAAAGCTGCTGCAAATAATAAACGGCCGGCGATGCTATCCACCCAGATGCGCCAAGCCGATTGCGCAGGTCCAGGGGGGGCCCCACAGTACCTATGGCAACGATTCCCTCCAGCAACCAAATAAAGTTCCTCGTGCTAGATTACCAAAAATCATGTATGTTTCTTAGGTACGTCGCAATATGCCGTGGTATATTGCCAGAGCCGCGTGTTGTGAGGTTATTTTGCATGTGCGATATTAGTGTCTTATTGGTCCATTTTCCTGGGCAACCGAGGCAATCCATAGTAACGAGCTAGGAAACCTATTCACAAGACAGTATATACCTGAGCCCACACAATTACACTGGTTCCGAACACCTCATGGCTTGTCTATAGGGGTTACAACATGGTTTATTCGACGTCCTATACCACTTGATATTATGGGCTCAGTGGGTTAGGGGAGAAACCACTAGTGATCCCGGGTGTCTCGCTAACTTAACCTTGTGAGGGGCTTAGTCCGGGTAAACCTAGAATTGAGAAGCAACCCATAAAGAGAACTCGACAGGCCCACTTTTTGGTATTGAGTAGCTAATTGGGACAAGAGACCTGCGCCTCCCCCATTAATGCAGGCTGATTACGTGAATATATGCACGGGGTGAAACTGCATGTTTCAGGTTGCATATGCACTAACAAAGATGGTCACTACTACTATATACATACAATCCCGGGCCACATTCAGCACTCTATCCGAGGAATTTCAACTAATACCAAGTTTTTACCAGCGCAAATTCCCATTAATGCCCGTATGGCAACCATTAAATTGCAATGCCAAGACTTTTCAACCCAAAGGGTCATGCAGCAAATTACCGAGCACTTGCAGGAGCGCTTGCAGGAGTACTTGCAGGGGAACATGCAGGTGCCCTATAGGCATCCCGCATCAGCCATGCCATTACATTCCGATCACTGATGTATATGGTATAGAATTGTCTGCTCGTATTCGTATACAACGACCCAGATTATATATAATGGTCATAACTTCAATTCTCTGTCGCACAGGATAGTATGATTTCGACGATTCGAGATAGATGTAAAAGATCGGATCCTTATCTCTAAATCGAACAAGGGTAGTGAAATATATCGCAAAAGATCTCTGCATATGCATATCCGGGTGCAGGGAAGATATAAATCAGGCAATTGACCAGGTACTCAACAATGCAAGTCAAAGGTTCACTTGTGGTATCACTCCTTTTAAACCTTGCCTTTGCAGGTACAGTAAAGGTTCCTGACGATGTCAAGGACACTACTGTCACTGTAGGGGAGGTTTCGCCTTCAGTCTTTGTTACGTCCAAGGAACACGACGTCGGTTATGTGACGGATGTTTCCAAAGAGTTGTTCAAGCGGTCGCACGACGACGACGATGACGACGACGACGACGACGACGACGACGACGACGACGACGACGACGACGACGACGATGACGACGACGACGACGACGATGACGACGACGACGACGACGATGACGATGATGATGATGATCATCATGGCCAGTCGAGCAAGTCATCTAAGTCTAAATCCAAGACTAAGTCCAAGACCAAGACCAAGTCCAGCAAGACCAAGTCTAGCAAGACCAAGTCTAGCAAGACCAAGTCTACCAAGACCAAGACCAAGACTAAGTCTAAGAAGTCTCATAAGAGTTCGACTAAGACCAAGAAGTCTCATACCACCTCGTCTAGTACTGTCTTTACAACCACTGTTACGCCTGCTACCTCGTCTGTTGTGCCTAGCCCTGCTTTGACTACAACCAATGCTCCTGCAACTACTACTTGGTCTACTGAAGCCCCTTCAGGCTCCACATTCGCCACCAAGGAAGTGGTTGTGCCTTGCACACACTCAGACTGCACTGCTTCCAGTGTTACTGTAGATGTGACGGTGCCCATTGCTACCCAAACGGCAGCTTCGCAGTCATTCACTGAATCCTCGTTGACCACGCCCGTTCTGGTGATCAGTCGCACATACACTATCACAGTAGTCTTTACGATTCCTCTCCCGTTGCCGTCCACGTCCTCAAGTGTCGAGGCCACACCGGTGGGAAGCTCGTCTCCTGTCACGTCTTCAACTTTACCCAGCACATCGTCGACTTCGCCGAGTGCCTCTACCTCGGAGACTTCGCCTAGCACCTCGTTGACTTCGCCTAGCACCTCGTTGACTTCGCCCAGCACCTCGTCGACTTCGCCCAGCACCTCGTCGACTTCGCCTAGCACCTCGTCGACTTCGCCTAGCACCTCGTCGACTTCGCCTAGCACCTCGTCGACTTCGCCTAGCACCTCGTCGACTTCGCCCAGCACCTCGTCGACTTCGCCTACTACCTCGTCGACTTCGCCTAGCACCTCGTCGACTTCGCCTACTACCTCGTTGACTTCGCCTACTACCTCGTTGACTTCGCCTACTACCTCGTTGACTTCGCCTACTACCTCGTTGACTTCGCCTGCTATCTCTGCTTCTGAGACTTCGTCTAGCAAGTCGAGCTCTCACAAGTCATCGAGCTCTAGCAAGTCATCGAGCTCCAGCAAGTCGTCGAGCTCCAGCAAGTCTTCGAGTTCTAGCAAGTCTTCGAGCTCCAGCAAGTCGTCGAGCTCCAGCAAGTCGTCGAGCTCCAGCAAGTCTTCAAGTTCTAGCAAGTCTTCGAGTTCTAGTACATCTTCGACTGTGCCCAGCACGTCTGCTTCTGTGACTTCTAGCAAGTCGTCGACTTCGCCTACTACCTCTGCTCCTGAGACTTCGTCGAGCTCTAGCAAGTCGTCGAGCTCCAGCAAGTCGTCGAGCTCTTCGACTTCGCCGACTACCTCTGCTTCTGAGACTTCGCCCAGCACCTCGTTGACTTCGCCCAGCACCTCGTCGACTTCGCCTAGCACCTCGTCGACTTCGCCTAGCACCTCGTCGACTTCGCCTAGCACCTCGTCGACTTCGCCTAGCACCTCGTCGACTTCGCCTACTACCTCGTTGACTTCGCCTACTACCTCGTTGACTTCGCCTACTACCTCGTTGACTTCGCCTGCTACCTCATTGACTTCGCCTGCTACCTCTGCTTCTGAGACTTCGTCTAGCAAGTCGATCTCTCACAAGTCATCGAGCTCTAGCAAGTCATCGAGCTCTAGCAAGTCATCGAGCTCCAGCAAGTCGTCGAGCTCCAGCAAGTCTTCGAGCTCCAGCAAGTCTTCGAGCTCTAGCAAGTCGTCGAGCTCTTCGACTTCGCCGACTACCTCTGCTTCTGAGACTTCGTCTACTACCTCGTTGACTTCGCCTACTACCTCTGCTTTTGAGACTTCCTCTAGCAAGTCTTCGACTTCGCCGAGTACCTCTGCTTCCGAGACTTCGTCTACCAAGTCGTCGAGCACTCACAAGTCTTCGAGCACTCACAAGTCGTCGAGCACTCACAAGTCTTCGAGCACTCACAAGTCTTCGAGCACTAGCAAGTCTTCGACGTTGCCTAGTACTTCTGCTGCAAAGACTTCGTCTAGCAAGTTTTTGACTTTGTCTAGTACTTCGGCCACCACTACCCGGTCTAGTGCAGCCTCTTCAATGTCAACTACGCATGTGGTTGTGCCTTGCACGTACAAGGGATGCACTTCTTCTAGTGTCACAGTAGACATTACGGTGCCAGCTCCTACTGGAACTGCTTCACAGTCGCTCACTACTAGTGTCATGACCACCCCTATTACTGTGGCTAGTACAGCATATACCGTGACAGTGACAGTTACTCTGCCTTGCCCCGAGGAGACTACATCAGTGCCTACTAAGTCTACAGCCGCAGTTGGTACAGCAAGCACATTGTCTAGCGCATCGTTGACTTCGAGTGGCGCGTCTTCAGGCTCGCGTAGTGTATCGCCCTCGCGTAGCGCACCTTCGACCGTGTCTGGAGCACCTTCGACTTCACCTGCCGTATCTTCGGTGTCTGGAGCGTCTTCGACTTCAGCCAATAAGTCTTCTGCTTCGCACGCGTCTTCGACCTCGCCTGCTGCATCTTCGGCTTCGAGTGCTAAGTCCTCAACTTCGCCTGCTAATTCTGCTACTGCGTCCTCGACTTCGGCTGCTGCGTCTTCGGCTCCAGTTACCAAGCCTTCGACCTCGCCTGCTAATTCCGCTGCTACTGAGTCGTCGACTTTGTCCGGCACATCTTTGACCTCGCCTATCGCGTCTTCAGCGCCGGCTTCCGTGTCTTCGGCCTTGTCTTCCGAGTCTTCGGCATCTGTCAAGTCTTCGACTTCGCCTGCTAAGTCTTCTGTTTCTAGTGCTCAGTACTCGACGTCGCCTGCCGTGTCTGCGACTTCGGCTGTTGAGTCTTCTGTATCAGCCAAGTCATCGACTTCGCCTGCTGCGTCTTCGGCTTCGGGTGCCAAGTCCTCGACTTCGCCTGCCGCATCTTCGGCACCGGCTACTGAGTCTTCGGCATCGGCTACTGGACCTTCGGCACCGGCTACTGGATCTTCGACTTTGGCTACCAAGTCCTCAACTTCGCCTGCTAACTCCGCTGCTACTGAGTCCTCGACTTTGCCTGGAACGTCTTCGGTATCTTCCAAGTCTTCGGCTTCTAGTGCTGAGTCCTCGACTTCAGCTGCTGTGTCTGCGACTTCGGCTGTTGAGTCTTCTACCAAGTCTTCGACTTCGCCTGCTGCGTCTTCGGCTTCGGGTGCCAAGTCCTCGACTTCGCCTGTCGCATCTTCGGCACCGGCTACTGAGTCTTCGGCACTGGCTACTGAGTCTTCGGCACCGGCTACTGGATCTTCGGCTTCTACCAAGTCGTCGACCTCACCTGCTAATTCTGCTGCTACTGAGTCCTCGACTTCGGCTACTAAGTCTTCAGTTTCTAGTGCTCAGTCCTCGACCTCGGCTGCCGTGTCTGCAACTTCGGCTGTTGAGTCTTCTGTATCTACCAAGTCTTCGACTTCGCCTGCTGCGTCTTCAACTTCACCTGTTGAGTCCTCGGTATCTGCCGCGTCTTCGACTTCGCCTGCTAAGTCTTCGGTTTCTAGTACTGAGTCCTCGACTTCGGCTGCTGTGTCTGCGACTTCGACTGTTGAGTCTTCGGTATCTACCAAGTCTTCGGCTTCGAGTGCTAAGTCCTCAACTTCGCCTGCTAATTCTGCTACTGCGTCCTCGACTTCGGCTGCTGCGTCTTCGGCACCAGTTACCAAGCCTTCGACCTCGCCTGCTAATTCCGCTGCTACTGAGTCCTCGACTTTGTCTGGCACATCTTTGACCTCGCCTGTCGCGTCTTCAGCCCCGGCTTCCGTGTCTTCGGCCTCGTCTGCTGAGTCTTCGGTATCTGCCAAGTCCTCGACTTCGCCTGCCGCGTCTTCGGCACCGGTCACTGAGTCTTCGGCTTCGGGTGCTAAGCCCTCCACTTCGCCTGCTGCGTCTTCGGCTGTGGCTATTGTGTCTTCGGCACCAGCCACTGGGTCTTCGGCTTCGGCACCGGCTACCGGACCTTCGGCACCGGCTACCAAGCCTTCGACCTCGCCTGCTAATTCCGCTGCTACTGAGTCGTCGACTTTGTCTGGTGCATCTTTGACCTCGTCTATCGCGTCTTCAGCACCTGCCACCGGGTCTTCGGCCTTGTCTACCGAGTCTTCGACCTCGCCTGCCTCGATTTGGTCTAGTGCCACTTCGAGCTCTCTGGTGGCTGTCAGTGACAAGTCTGATTGGATTTCAGTCAAGCCTACTACATCTTGGAGTAATTCTACAATCACATCATCCAAGAGTGCGTTGTTGACATCGTCTAGCACTTCGCCTGTTGTATCCACTTCGGTGACTGGCACTACCTCGTCAACATCGACTACGTCTTCAACTCTGCCTGCTACTACGTCTTTGACACTGCCTACTACCTCGTCTTCGGTACTGCCTAGCACTTCGTCTTCGGCGCTGCCTAGCACTTCGTCTTCGGCACTGCCTAGCACTTCGTCTTCGGCACTGCCTAGCACTTCGTCTTCGTCGCTGCCTAGCACTTCGTCTTCGGCGCTGCCTAGCACTTCGTCTTCGGCACTGCCTAGCACTTCGTCTTCGGCACTGCCTAGCACTTCGTCTTCGTCGCTGCCTAGCACTTCGTCTTCGGCGCTGCCTAGCACTTCGTCTTCGGCACTGCCTAGCACTTCGTCTTCGGCACTGCCTAGCACTTCGTCTTCGGCACTGCCTAGCACTTCGTCTTCGGCGCTGCCTAGCACGTCGTCTTCGGCACTGCCTAGTACTTCGTCTGCGCGGACTAGTTCGTCTGGTACATTGTCAAGTGTGTCGTCGGCATTTGCCAGTACAGGATCTAGCACTTTCCCCTCTGCGTCTACTACTTCTTCCTCTACTGAAGCTTCCTCACTGTCAACTCAGCACGTGGTCGTGCCTTGCACATACGAGGGATGCACTTCTTCTAGTGCGACTGTAGACGTTACTGTGACAGTTCCTACTGGATCGGTGTCGTACACTACCAGTGTTTTGACTACCCCTATCACTGTGGCTAGTACACCGCACACTGTCACAGTGACCGTTACTCTGCCTTGCCCCCCGGACGTACCTCCTACTAAGTCCACAGCGGCAGTTGGTACAGCAAGTACATTGCCTAGCGCATCGTTGACTTTGCCTGCAACGTCTTCAGCTTCTCAAGGAGCGTCTTCGACTTCGCCTGTTGCGTCTTCGACCTTACCTGTCAAGTCTTCGATTTCTCCCTCTGAGTCCTCGGCTACTGCGTCTTTGACTTCGCCTGCCGTGTCTTCGGCTTCAGGCGCTAAATCCTCTACTTCGCCTGCTGCATCTTCTGCTTCGGGTTCTAAGTCGTCGACTTCGCCTGCCGCGTCTTCTGCTTCGCCTGCCACATCTTCTACTTCGCCTGCCAAGTCTTCGACTTCGCCTGTTGAGTCCTCTGCTTCGGCTGCTACGTCTTCGACTTTGCACAGCGCGTCTTCGACTTCGCCTACCACGTCTTCGACTTCACCTGTTGAGTCCCCTGCTTCGGCTGCTACGTCTTCGACTTCGCCTGTTGAGTCTTCAACTTTGCACAGCGCGTCTTCGACCTCTCCTACTACGTCTTCGGCCTCATCTGCTAAGTCCTCGACTTCTGTGCCCTCGACCTTGTCTGGCGTATCTTCGGCTCCGGGTAGCGCGTCTTCGTCTGGTGTGTCTTCACCTTCGGCTTCGCATAGCTCGCTGTCGTCTGGTGCGTCTTCTGCTTCTCGTAGCGCATCTTCATCTGGTGTGTCTTCTGCTCCTCAAAGCTCGTCTGACGTGTCTTCTGCTTCGCGTAGCGCATCTTCATCTGGTGTGTCTTCTGCCCCGCAGAGTTCGTCTGTCGTGTCTTCTGCTTCGCACAGCTCGTCTATCGTGTCTTCTACTCCTCAGAGCTCGTCTGTCGTGTCTTCTGCTTCGCATAGCTCGTCTGGCGTGTCTTCTGCTTCGCGTAGCGCATCTTCATCTGGTGTGTCTTCTGCCCCGCAGAGTTCGTCTGTCGTGTCTTCTGCTTCGCACAGCTCGTCTATCGTGTCTTCTGCTTCGCAGAGCTCGCCTGGCGTGTCTTCTGCTTCGCGTAGCGCATCTTCGTCTTTCGTGTCTTCTGCTCCGCAGAGCTCGTCTGGTGTGTCTTCTGCTTCGCGTAGCGCATCTTCGTCTGGCGTGTCTTCGCTTAGCGCATCGTCGTCTTTCGTGTCTTCTGCTTCGCGTAACGCATCTTCGTCTGGTGTGTCTTCTGCTCAGCATAGCTCGCTTTCGTCTGGTGTGTCTTCTGCTTCGCGTAGCGCATCCTCGTCTGTCGTGTCTTCTGCTTCGCGTAGCGCATCCTCGCCTGCTGTGTCTTCTGCTTCGCAGAGCTCGTCTGTCGTATCTTCTACTCCTCAGAGCTCGTCTGTCGTGTCTTCTGCTTCGCATAGCTCGTCTGGCGTGTCTTCTGCTTCGCGTGGCGAATCTTCGTCTGGTGTATCTTCGACCTCGGCTTCGCATAGCTCGCTGTCGTCTGGTGCGCCTTCTGCTTCGCATAGCGCATCTTCGTCCGGCGTGTCTTCGCGTAGCGCATCTTCATCTGGTGTGTCTTCGCGTAGCGCATCTTCGTCTGGTGTCTCCTCTGCTCCTCAAAGCTCGTCTGACGTGTCTTCTGCTTCGCGCAGCGCATCTTCGTCTGGTGTCTCTTCTGCTCCTCAAAGCTCGTCTGACGTGTCTTCTGCTTCGCGCAGCGCATCCTCGTCTGGCGTGCCTTCTGCTTCGCGTAACGCATCTTCGTCTGTCGTGTCTTCTGCTCCGCAGAGCTCGGCGTCTGGTGTGTCTTCTGTTGTGCAGAGTTCGTCTATCGTGTCTTCTGCTTCGCGTAGCGTATCGTCTAGTGTGTCTTCGCTTAGCGCATCTTCGTCTGGTGTGTCTTCGCGTAGCGTATCTTCGTCTGGTGTGTCTTCTGTTCCTCAGAGCTCGTCTGGTGTGTCTTCTGGTTCGCGTAGCGCATCCTCGTCTGGTGCGTCTTCGGCCTCGGCTTCGCACAGCTCGCTTTCGTCTGGCGTGTCTTCTGCTTCGCGTAACGTGTCTTCGTATGGCGTGTCTTCTGCTTCGCATAGCTCGCGTTCGTCTGGTGCGTCTTCGTCTGGTACATCTTCTGCTTCGCGCGGATCTTCGGTATCTTCTGCCGCACCTTCGACCTCGCCTGCTGTGTCTTCAGTTGTGCGCACTACTTCTGCCACTAATGCCTCGTCTATTGCAGTCTCCTCGATGTCAACTCAGCACGTGGTCGTGCCTTGCACATATGAGGGGTGCACTTTGTCTAGTGTCACAGTAGACATCACGGTCCCTGCTCATAGTGGATCGGCTTCACAGTCGCTCACGACGAGTGTCATGACTACCCCTATTACTGTGGCTAGTACCGCGTACGTCGTCACAGTGACCGTTACTGTGCCTTGCCACCTGTGCACCAAGACTATCCAGACATCGTCTGCTACTGTTTCCACTTCCAAGTCGGCGGCTTCGCCTGCTACGTCTTCGGCTTTGTCTAGCTTGTCGGCTTCGGCCAGCAAGTTGTCGTCTTCGCCTGCTACGTCTTCGGCTTTGTCTAGCTTGTCGGCTTCGGCCAGCAAGCTGTCGTCTTCGCTTGATCATTCTGCCGCTTTGTCTCGCTCCTCGTCCCAGTCCGGCGCCTCATCGGCCTCGGCCTCGGCCTCGTCTGGTGCATTGTCTGGTGCTACTTCGCACAGCACTCGGTCAACTCTGTCTGGCACTGCTGCAACCTCGTCTGGTGTGTCAAGCCTGTCGCGCCCGTCTTCGGTTGCGCAGAGCACTTCTCAGGTCTTGTCTAGTGGACTCTCAAGTTCATCTGCTCCTTGGTCGTCGGCAGTGTCTAGCACATCGGCTGGACATGCCTACCCCACTGGCGATTATACTGGACCTTGGGGACGGCCGCACGATGACGAGGGAAACAGGCCCTGGCATACTGACAAGCCTGACCAGACTGGACCCACCCAGAGTGATGATTCTTGGGGACAGCCTACTCTCACTGACGACAACAAGCCTACAGACCAACCTGACAACAGTGGTGACAATTGGGGACCTCATAAACCTGACCAGAGCGGACCTTCAGACGGCAACCATGGCGATTCTTGGGGACCTTCTGATGGCCACCACGGCGATTCTTGGGGTTCTGATGGCAACCACGGACCCACTCAGACTGATGGTTCTTGGGGACAGCCTACTAGACCTGACGACAACAAGCCTACAGGCCAGCCTGACAACAGTGGTGACAATTGGGGATCTCAGAAACCTGACCAGAGCGGACCTTCTGATGGCCACCACGGCGATTCTTGGGGACCTTCTGACGGCAACCACGGCGATTCTTCTGATGGCCAGAACGGACACTCGGACGGCAACAATGGACCTTCTGATGGCCAGAACGGCGACTCTTGGGGACCTTCTGACGGCAACAACGGACATTCCGACGACGGCCAGAACGGTAACAATTGGGGACCTTCCGACGGCAACAACGGACATTCTGACGACGGCCAGAACGGTGACAATTGGGGACCTTCTGACGGCAACAACGGAAATTCCGACGACGGCCAGAACGGTAACAATTGGGGACCTTCCGACGGCAACAACGGCAACAATGGAGGACCCTCTGATGGCAACAACGGTGACAACTGGGGACCCTCTGATGGCCAGAATGGTGACTCTTCGGGACCTTCCGACGGCCACAACGGTGACAATTGGGGACCTTCTGACGGCAACAACGGACATTCCGACGACGGCCAGAATGGTAACAATTGGGGACCTTCCGACGGCAATAACGGACCTTCCGATGGCAACAACGGTGACAATTGGGGACCCTCTGATGGCCAGAATGGAGACTCTTGGGGACCTTCCGATGGCAACAACGGACCTTCCGATGGCCAGAATGGAGACTCCTGGGGTCCTTCTGATGGACAGCACGGAGATTCTTGGGGACCTTCCGACGGTAATAATGGACCTTCCGACGGCCAGAATGGAGACTCCTGGGGACCTTCTGATAAACCCGATCAGAGCGGGCCTCTTGACCAGCCTAACAAGGATGGTGACAACTGGGGACCTTCTGATGGCCAGAACGGTGACAATTGGGGACCCTCAGATGATCAGAACGGAGATTCTTGGGGACCCTCTGATGGACAGGACAATGGTGACGACAACGGTGAGGATGACGGAGACTACTGGGGCCCTTCAGATGGCCAGGACGGCGACTGGGCACCCTCCGACGATCAGGACGGTGATTCTTGGGATGGCAAAGATGATGGCGACTCATGGGGACCTTCGGACGATAAGGATGAAGGTTTTTGGGAACCCTCTGATGAGCCCTACCACGATGACGGTGTTGATGAACCTCATCACAAGCCTCACCACAAGCCTCATCACCACCGGCCTCATCACCACCCTCATCATCACCTTAAGCGTGCTGTTACGTCGAGCTATGCCGCTCGGAATGGCACGAACGCAACTAATGCCGCAGCTACCGGAACTACAAGCAAGCCCTGCAGTTGCACCAAATCGACAAGCACGGGGGTTGTTGCGAAGTCGTCTGCTGTACACCCCGCTAATTCTACCCAGACCTCTGTGGTAGCAGCTAATGCGGCCAGCCTAAAGACGTTTTCACTGCCCATTGCTTTTGGCGCGATGATGGTTCTTCTTCTATAACTATGATACCCGCTTTTATAGCTTTTCTACATTAATTAATGTTTCGTGTTAACAATCTTCGCTCCTCTGATATAAATAGCAATTAGTATATATAAATTCTAGCTAGAAATCTATGGCGTTTCTCTGTTGGAGGAGCGCAAATCTGCTAAAGATGGCGGGAACCCAAAGGCTACGGCTGGCCCCCGTAATCGTCGCGAAGGGGTCGCGCGAGTGCGCCATTTGTAGTCGCCAACATAGGCAGGACGTTTCGGGGATGGTACAAGCGGGTGTAAGACAAGATGTTCAGGAACAATACCGGCCGTGACGCGTTGGATAGGCTCGAGCACTGAGTTTGATTCTCTGAATAAGTCGGTGAGATGTTCGCCAGCAAGCATTTGCATATCTAGCCGTGACATCTGGTTAATATCGCGGTCATTATCAGAGCCTTCACGGAGAATACGTCTCTCGCGACGTTTCTGGTACTGGTCCTCGATCCAGGCCGCTTTGGTAGGGTTATCGTTGTTCCCAAAAACCACTTGAGCGCGGCGGTAAATACGGGCCCGCAGATCGTTATCTTTGTTCCGCGTGGAATTCGTATCGCGCCATCGCCGTTTGCGGGCGCGGTTGTCTTCGCGTATCCGCTCGCGATCTTTATCTGTAAGACTGGTATTACGCACGCGCCGAGGCCGCGTGCGAGAGCCATCATCGCCCCAGCCGCCGCCCAATTCCTGCAGAACCGACTGCACGGCCTGCAGGGTTGCTGCGTCGGCGGTGCCGTCCAGTCCGGCCGGGAAATTGCTATAAACGGGCTGCTGACCCGGGAAGTTGAAATTGTTAAACCCGCCCGCAGCAGGCTGGCCGGTCGTAGACACGGCCTGATTTGCGGCAGCATGTTGTTGGCCCTCGAGTTGACGAGTGGCCATAAGAAGGGCTTCTTGCATCGCCGCCTCGTCATGGTGAGCGGTGCCTACTACGCGGTCGGAACCCTGGCGACGTGATTGGCCAGTATTCGAGCCGTAATCGCCAATAATGGCACTAATACTATCGACCAGCAGCTGCTCGTCAAATTCAGCCTCATTATTGCTGGAGCCAGGCGCGTTATCGTGGCGAATGGCTGCCGTCAGCTGCTCGAGAAGCGTTTGGTCAACATCGCCATTTCCAACAGAAGAAGACTCTCCAGACTCACTTAAACCTAGTTGAGGCAGCTGTAAAGTCTGATCGGCGGCTGCCTGCTCGTCATGGGCATCTCCAGCGGTATCATTAGAAGCCTCTTGTTGGGCGGTATTTTCATGCTCCTGCAGGGCATTTTCGATCGATGCGACAGCGTCGGGGTCGACTTTTATATCGTAATTAGACAAATCGGCCTCATTTGATTGGATATCAGCGTTTTCAGGACCGTTCTCGGCCGGTTGGTCGGTTGATTCAGACGAGTTTTGAGCAGCAGCTCGCGACTTCTTATTTCTCATTGTACAGGTGGGTTGTTTATCTCAAGAAAACTTTTCCGAGAAAGTACTCGGTACAAAGAACAATATATTCCCTTTTAGTAGCGGTAAGACCTCGAGCAGTGCCAACTAGCGGACCCAACAAACCGGTTGGATCTCTAGGGTGGATGGGAAAAAAATTATGTAACCGTCGGCATGTGAATCAACAATGCCTGAGATGCACAGTCTAGTGATACCTGCAATACCATTCGAGTTTAGTCCAGAGTTTAGTTATAGAACTCGATTATATGATGTTTTATAACATATTATATGTTTTATTGCCAGTTATAGCAATTACAGGTACTACCCAGAACGATCCTAATAAGAAGAGTCTGCTTCAGGGCGGGCAGCAGGCGCAGTGGTCTGGCTTTCAAAAGCAGATCGCTGCTCAATTCCAGCAGTAGCCGGCCCCGAGCCTTCTTCAGAGTCTTTTTCCACCGGAAGAGACGTCGGAACAGGACCGGTCAAAAGAAACTGGGTGCCGTAATTATGGTCTTTGAGATACTTGAACACGTTCTCAAGACGGTCTTTGCCCTGGCCGGCCAAAGGAAACCATTTCTCCAAGTGCTGGACAATGCCCGTCCGCGCCAGCGCGGCAAACACCGACTCGTATTGCTGCAGAAGCACAAGCGACTGCACCAATGTGACCATCCGCTGCTGTTTCTTATTGAGTTCGTTGGAAACCGTTTCGGAATCAAACATATAGTTGAGGGTTTCCCAGCCTTTAGCGGCCACAAACTGCTGGTAGGCAGCCGGACAATGGCCTACGGCACAGGCAACGGCCAGTAAAGCCTTTGCAGCTACTGAAGGGTCTTCATCGTTCATGTATTCCATGATAGTGGCCACGCCTGTTTTTGTAGCCACCAGATCGGCTTGGGCCTTGTCGTTATTCTGGACAGCAGCCGCTACCGAAGACAGGGCCAGTGCCTTTATTTCCGAATGCTTATCGTTAACAAGATAAAGCAAAGGTTCCCATAGGTTCCCCAAGTCGTTTGCGTTATTAGTGTCTTCCACCAACTCTTCGAACGTCTCCAAAGCCTGGATTCTTACCGGAGTATCGGTAGACTCTACAGCTACTTTAAGGCTTTCCTGCATCTGCGAGCGGTCGTCGCCGCCAAAAAGCTTTGCCAGCAACTGGGGATCGGGTTTCCCGGCCTTTTCGGGGTTCTTAGAAGCTTCCAGAGACCAATGCAATAGTTTATCCATGGGGTGAAGGTTATGAGTCTATAGAGATGTTAGGCAACCCCGGGGGTTAAAGTGGATAATCGGGGTTAGGGTGTATTTTTCACGGTCCTTCCAGAGAGATCAAAAAATGATGAATAGATGGTGATTGAGAGATTAATTATTAGTTTAAAAGCCATTTAAATAACCATTGAGTCGGTTTAAATACCTTTTACATCCACGAATTGTAAATTAAGGATGTCTTCCCTAGAAAGTATATTCTAGAGGCCTTGGGACCCTTGGGACCGCAAAACCGCTGAGGTGTTTAAGGTTAATTGCGCTGATCAGATTAGGACCGTTAGTTCAATTAGATGGTTAGTTAGTTAGTATAGTTAGTTCAGTTAGCATTAGAGACATGGGATTATAGATAAATAAAGGATTTCATATAGACGGATGGCTCGAATAGCTCGAATAGCTCGAATGGCTCGAATGGCTCGAACAGCACATTGCTGTAGCCCAAATAATTATAGCCGTATAGCTGTGGAAAAAAGTGATCCTTGACAGACTTTCATAGGATCATTTGCTAGGCCAAATAGGAATTCCCAGTGATTCTACCAGAATGGATAGATAATTTCGTCAAGGATACTGCCTGAAAAACAGGGCCGTTTATTAGAATTACTGGTGCTGTCTTTGCGCATGGCCGACTTTAGGGGCCGAGCATTTTGGGGCGGGCTGGAACTGACCGGCTTGGTGCGTTTTGGAGGAGCCCAACTCACTCGCGCCTCAGACTCGTCGCTGGACATGATTCACGGATGTGTCCAAGGTCGATCGGCCAGGGACAATAAATATTTAACAGTATTAGTGAGGCTATGCGTAGCCAATCCATCCCTGCAGGGCGTGCCCTTACCCTGACACAAAAAGCCTCAGATCCGAGCGGCTATTTGGGCGGCGTAGCAACGAGCAAACGCGAAAATACTCGGCAAATAGCACGGGTTTTACACCGGCTAAATCCTGTTATGTATTTGATGTTTGTGATGGTGTTTTAAGGGAGAACTCTTCGGGATGGTCTGCGGGCGATTTTGGGATCGAGGCCCTGCGATCACTAACGGCATCCCGAGGATGCATACCGGAGCCTGAACGCACAGTGTATTTTTAGTTTGGTGGCGTTGCAAACCTATTATATAGTAATCTTTATAGCTTTTATAGGATTTTACTGTTAATTTCCCTGAACTCATATGGCACATGGACTAATGTCCGACAGCACGACTCCCCCATAGCCATAGCCTATTCCGCGAAGCGGAACTACAGGCCGGCTAGCCGGCCTAGTAAAAAAAGAAAAAAAAAGAACCATAATAGAAAAAGCTATATAAATGCAGACAAACTACAAGAAAAAGGGTAATGCTAGTAGATTTTGGGACCCTAAGACTTTGACTCGGACTGTTCAGTCTGTTCAGTCTCAGTCTTGTCAGACTCAGTCTTATCGGACTCAGTCTTATCAGTGACACTGAAGACGACACAGAAAACAAGGTCGTCGCCGTTCTTGAGGACATACCTCAAAGTACTGCGATGAGCATAGCTGCCTACATCAAAAGTAAACCCCGGCAGTTTGATGGCGAACTTTGAGCTCATTTCCAAGTACGGAGTACAGAAATCAAAGCCGTAAGTGTGGTCCTTTTCAAACACAAACTTCTTGCGCTCCGGCTCCGACAAGTACTTGCTGCGACGGGCACTTGCGGCCTCGCCCTCGATGTTCTCGGCAATTGGCACTTGATCAGTGTCTTTGGCGATGTAGTTCACCGACGAGAGGGCCGGGCCGTACAAATAGGGCTTGTCTGCGTAGGGATCGCCGTCGACGCTAGGGTCAATGGCCATTTTGAACGCTGCAAATGCGGCCGAGAACCCCCAGGGCAGGAGATCACGGATGGGCTCGTCAAAGTCGTTTCCCCACATCAATTGGTCGCCGGCAACATCTTTTTTGAACGTTACAAAGAATTGGATAGAAAACGTATCTGATTCGTGCGGCTTCTCGGAAAAATAGCGGGGGTGCAAATCGCCGGTCGCGGCTGCATTTGTGGACCCTTCGGTGGACGCACCTGCAGGAGGGTCCTGTTGCGCAGAAGCGGAGCTGTTGGGCTGTTCGGCGCCGCGGATCCGAACCACGAGCTCGATTTTAAAGTCATTTGTCTCTAAAACGGTCGGTTGTTCCGAGTTCACGGCCACATTCTCAAACGGCCCATCATAGGCGGTACCCGCCTTTACAGCAACCGGCGGCATTGTCAGCAGGGAGCTGTTGCGACCGGCCGGCGAGCGGTGAGGTGTTGGAGTGCCCACCGAATGGGGCTGAAGCTGATAATTGGTCCCAAACCAGGGGGCAATGAAGAGAAAGAAAGTGGGCGAGGCTTAAAATGCTATTTAAGTAGTCACAAATAACCTTAGGGCTGCTGTAACGCCCCGTTCCACCATCTTCGATGACGACCAATCACGCATATCCAGGGTACGGGTGCATGCGGTGGCTTGAGTCACCGATGGTTTAAATAGACCCCATCCCCCACCCCTCAGAGTTGCCAACCTCACTTGCACCCCCTGAAAAACATGTCCTCGTCATTGGAGCAGCTCAAAGCCGCCGGCACCACCGTTGTCACCGACACCGGCGAATTCGACTCAATTGCCAAATACAAGCCCCAGGACGCTACCACCAACCCGTCGCTGATTCTGGCCGCCGCCAAGAAGCCTGAGTACGCCAAGCTGATCGACGAGGCGGTTGCCGCCGTCAAGTCGCAGTCGGGCACTCCTCGCCAGAAGGCCGAGGCCGCGCTCGACACTTTGCTGGTGGAGTTTGGCTCCAAGATCCTGGAGATCGTGCCTGGCCGCGTTTCTACCGAAGTAGACGCTCGCCTGTCTTATTCGACCGAGGGCACCATCAAAAAGGCTCTGGAGATCATCGATCTCTACAAGCACAAGGGCATCAGCAAGGAGCGGGTGCTCATCAAGGTGGCCAGCACCTGGGAGGGCATTCAGGCCGCCCGCGAATTGGAGGCTAAGCACGGCGTGCACTGCAACATGACCTTGCTGTTTTCCGAGGTCCAGGCCGTGGCTGCCGCCGAGGCCAAGGCGACGCTGATCTCGCCGTTTGTGGGCCGCATTCTTGACTGGTACAAGAAGAACACCGGCGAGACCTACACGGCCGAGACCGACCCCGGCGTGCAGTCGGTCAAGCGCATCTTCAACTACTACAAGAAGTTCGGCTACAAGACAATTGTCATGGGCGCGTCGTTCCGCAACCTGGGCGAGATCAAGGCCCTTGCCGGCGTTGATTTCCTGACCATCGCCCCCAAGCTGCTGGAGGAGCTCTACAACTCGACCGAGCCCGTGCCTAAGCAGCTGGACGCCGCCGCGGCCGAGAAGCTCGACATCGAGAAGGTTTCCTACGTCGACAACCACTCGCAGTTCGCCTTCGACCTGGCCGACGACGCCATGGCCATCGAGAAGCTGTCGGAGGGTATCCGCAACTTTGCCAAGGACACCGTGACTCTTCTCAAGGAGCTGGAGAGCCGCTTCTAACCGGCTGGATTAGCTGTCTAGTTTTAGTCTTCCATAATAGTCTATTAACGTACTCCTTTTTTTGCTTTCTTCTGTTGCTTTTTTTTTTTTCTTTTTTTTTCTTACTAGGCCGACAAGTCGGCCTGTATCCGCTTCGCGGGGGTTATAGTAGTTGGTATATGAGAGAATATAGTCTTTTGGTTGGGTTGGAGCTTCGCTTTATTGCAGTTCTCTTCCGCGAAGCGGGTACAGGCCGACTTGTCGGCCTAGTAAGAAAAAAAGAAAGAAAAAGAAAGAGAAAGAAAGGAAAAGGCCTGAGAAAGTCTAGAAACAAGAAAAGAACAGAGAAAACGTTAGTTTAGAAGGAATTGAGTGGAACAAGCAGGCATTGAGGGGTTGGGTGCAGACACCATAAACGGGCCTCCCAGGCAAGCGTCGGGAGCTGCTTCCACACTATGGCTTCGGTTTGGTATTCGCTTGCCCATATTGTGGCCGGCATTGTGGTGGGCTACGTGGCGTTGTACGCTGCGTTCCTGCAGATAAAGCTGCCCGACTACGGCGTGGCTCTGCCGGCCTTGTATGCCACCTGCGGGGCGTTTGGCTTTGTCCTGGCGGGGGAGGAGCTGCAGTTTGTGCAATTGAAGCTGCGCACGGCCCATCTGAAGCGCAGATGGAAACAGGAGATGATTGCCAAGCTCAAACGCGAGGAAGAGTTCCAAGTAGAGTAGCTGTGCAATTCACAGCAGCCTCTGCCGGCCGACTCCAGATAACAATACGTGATCTCACCAGAGTATTTGTCTTGCCGAAGCGTGACAATATGCCACACAGTATGCCACCAGTTGTATTCAATGTGGCTTAAAATGTATATAGACGACTGTATCTAAGTATCGGCGGTTGTGATGTCTAAATCGACAAGACGACAGATAACTACACCCTATTGATGTTTTCCATTTTCCGCGAAGCGGAACTACAGGCCGACTTGTCGGCCTAGTAAAAAAAGAAAAAAAAAAAGAAAAGAGGTGCTAAAGCACAACAGACCAAGAAGACTGCATAGCATTTTCAAGTACCACTGGGGTTAGCCCTTGCCCTGATACTCCCCTAATTACCGCTTGGTCAGATTCCCATAGTACCCCCCTATGATTGATCTCGGCCAGCCAGGCGATTTCCATGTCCATTTACGCGATGGGCCCATGAAAGATTTGGTGACACCGACTGTTCGCGAAGGCGGTGTTTCCGTGTGTTTTGTGATGCCGAACTTGGTTCCGCCATTGACGGATCCCGGCCATGTTTTGGAGTACCAAAAAAGCCTCCAGACGCTTGCTCCGAAAACTAAGTTCCTTATGTCGTTATATCTGTGTCCGGCCATCACGCCGGAAGTTGTTATTGCTGCCAAGAAGGCAGGCATCACCGGTGTCAAGTGCTATCCGGCCGGAGTGACTACTAATAGCGACCATGGCGTATCTTCTTATGAGCCGTTTTATCCTACGTTTGCCGAGATGGAACGCCAGGATATGGTTTTGAATTTACACGGCGAGTGTCCGAACGGCGACGGCATTCACATTTTGAACGCTGAAGAGAAGTTCTTGCCGACTTTAGAGCTGCTGCACACAAAGTTCCCGAAACTGCGGATCATCCTCGAACACTGTACATCTGCAGCGGCCATTGAGGCGGTCAAGCGGTGCGGACCGTCGGTTTCGGCAACTATCACTGCCCATCATCTCTACTTGACGGTGGATTCTTGGGGCGGCAACTCGCATCACTTCTGCAAACCGGTCGCCAAACTGCCTAGCGACCGCGAAGCCCTAATTGCCGCGGCCACGTCCGGGAACCCGAAGTTCTTCTTCGGCAGCGACTCGGCCCCGCACCCCATTGAGAACAAGACGAAAGCCGCAGGCGCTTCGGCCGGTCTGTTCACGCAGCCGCACGCTATTTCCTATGTAGCCGACGTGTTTGACAAGGCCGGCAAACTCGACAAACTTAAAGGGTTTGTGACCGACTTTGGCACTAAATTCTACAAAGTCGATCCTTCCGAACTCGACCCCAGCACTGTTCGGTTAGTAGAGAAGCCGTTTACGGTCGAGCAGAGCCTAACTGCCGGAAGCCTTGAAGTAGTGCCTTTTCTGGCCGGGAAACAACTTAAATACCAGGTAGAATGGGTCTAAATACATTGTCTTACTGTTTTTTACTGTTTTTTTCTTTTTTTTTTCTTACTAGGCCGACAAGTCGGCCTGTAGTTCCGCTTCGCGGAAAGGGAGACTCATAAGCCTAAAACAGGGGTTTCCGCGAAGCGGGTACAGGCCGACTTGTCGGCCTAGTAAGAAAAAAAGAAAAAAAAAAAGAAAGAAAAAGGCCTAAAACAGGAAAAAAAAAGTAGTTAGAGAATGTTAAACTAAGGTCGGTACAGATCGGCAGTGGTTGTGGTTTGACCCCTCATAAGCACCTGCTGTGGCGAGACCGGATGCCGGAACGGAGTTTAGCAATGGTGGCCTCTGGGTAAGGGCCGCATACTAGGTGGTCTATATAAGGCGGCTGGTCCCCCCCCAATCATGGACTTACACATCTTCTCTTTTGATTGAAATGCCTTTGACTGTTGGATCCAAGTTCCCCGAGGGCGTCAAGCTTGTCTACGTTCCCTATAACCACACCGAGGCCGGCGTCACTGCCTGCGGCAACCCGATTCCTCTTGATCTCGACAAGGAGTTCAAGGGCAAAAAGGTGGTGCTGGTGGCCGTTCCCGGTGCGTTCACGCCCACCTGCACGGCCAATCACATCCCTCCCTACGGCGAGAAGCTTGCTCAGCTCAAGAAGGACGGTGTGGACGAGGTGATCATCACCTCCACCAATGACCCGTTCGTGCTTAGTGCGTGGGGTAAGGCTCTAGGCCTGGCCGATAAGTTCATTTTTGCCAGCGACCCCAATGGCGAGTTTTCCAAGAAGCACGGCCTGACTTTGGACCTCACTTCCCGCGGCATTGGCATTCGGTCTACCCGCTACGCCGCCATTATCGACAACGGCACCGTCACCTACTTTGGCGAGGACGACGCTGGCCCTATCGAGAAGTCTGGTGTGGACGCTGTTCTTGCCAAGCTTTAGATAGTCTAAACGTCTAAACAGGTCTAGATAGGTCTAATAGATAGTTCTAATGAATTAGATTCAAGACACTACTCTACTCTCCAAGCGCTACTACCTATAGCCTTACATCAATTGGTCGCTTCCGCGAAGCGGGTACAGGCCGACTTGTCGGCCTAGTAAGAAAAAAAAGAAAAATAAAAGAAAACACAACAAAAGAGAACAAACGATTCCCAAAAAGAAGCCCTTTGAGAGCAACAATCGTGGGCACCGAATGCCAAGGCGGCGGCTGCACGCTGCTAATTAAGGGCAAGGAACACCCGCCTCTACGCATGAACAAGCGCGATCTCGTCTACGAGGTGCTGTTCAGTACCCAGCAACGCAAACACAAGACATGGCTGGACGGCCAGCTGCGGTACTCGGAGTCGAATCACAAGGCGTCGCTGGTCGACGAAAGTGGCGGCGAGATCGTTGCCGGCTGGCTATCGAGAATGCCCGAGGAAGGCACCGAGATTATGATCGAGAACGCGACGGTGCAGGTGGGCGCGTGCATTCGCCAACATACCGTGCAAACGCCGCAGAAACCGGCGAGGCCGGCGCGGCAATCTCCGAAACCGCGCGTGTCGCCGCTGGCGGTGCCCAAACGCGGCCAGCTCGACGAAGTGATCCGCCATACCAATAAGATGCTCAAGATGGCGAAAATGACGACCGGAAAAGCAGATTTTAATGGCGATATCGACCAGTCCCCGGTCTCCAGTATTCCTCAGTCCATTGGCGATGCCTCAGACGTCAGCCTGCTGCATGTAGACACCTACTCGCAGCACGAAGAAACCGAGCCTTCCAGCGAGGACATGTCTGCATTTCCCCAGCCGTTATCGGAGTTATCTCAAGCCCGTGAAAAGTCTAAACCCGACCAGCTCAATCAACCCGACCAGCCCGACCAGCCTGAACCCAAGCCTCGCAAAGGTATTCCTGAGAACTGTCCTGCCGAAGGTCCTTGGAGCAAAGAAGCCTATTTCCTTATGAACTATCGCCGGCCGGCCAGCGATTTATAGTATTTATTTCTAATTGTTTTCTTCTTCTTCTTCTTTCTTTCTCCTTTCTTTTTTTTTTTCTTACTAGGCCGACAAGTCGGCCTGTAGTTCCGCTTCGCGGAATGGCATTACGGTGTCTAATGGCATTAGAGTATCTCTTTCCGCGAAGCGGAAGTACAGGCCGACTTGTCGGCCTAGTATGAAAAAGAAAGAAAAGAAAGAAAAGAAGAAAAGGCGACTTGACAAAAGAGAGTGATTAAAACGTCTATAACTATGAATCAGTAGGGTTCTCCAGCAAGTACTTCAGGCCGCTGTACCAGATCTGATGGCGACGACGGTCAGGACAGGTCAGCTTGATGGTGCGTTCCGAGGCAGTGATGATCAGCGACTTGTAGTAGAGGCCGGCCGGCTGCGAGTTGTAGTCGGGCACTTCCTCGACGGCCACGATGGTGGCTGTTTTCGGGGCCGGCACGCGGCCGGCGACAAGCGCGGGGTTGTCGCGTTCCCAGTTGAGCGTGAGGCTGCTTGGCTCGACCCAGAAGAAGCGTTGGTGGCGGCCGCTCATGAGGCCGGGGATCACGAACGACGACGTGACGTACTTGAACAGGTACTCGCCGATGAGCAGCTGGGTGACGAAGGACATCGCCTTGTCGCGGTCGACCTCGCTGATCACCGATGCCGACGATCCCGACGGTTTGCGGGCATGGCCAATTGTCGGGGGAAGAGCGGCCTCAAGACCAGTGGGGTCGAGCTGACCGGGCTCGCTGAGGATCGACGTGGCAACCGAGTTCAGCGACACGCCGGTGTTAGTGCGCGGGGCGACGGCGGAGACGGGGCGCCGCACGTGCGACTCGCCTCCTCTTAGGCCGCGCTCGAACGCGCGCCGCACCGGCGTGTCGGCGGGGTTGGTATGTCTTGCGATCGACCGCGACGAGGCGGATGCGACGATGGTCGGTTTGGCCGGTTCGGTCCTGGCGTCGGCCTTGGAGTCGGCCTTAGCGTCGGCCTTAGCGTCGGCCTTGGCGGGTTCGGCCTCTGCGCGAGGCTCATGAGGCTCACGAGACGTATCTGTGCGACGGAGTGCATCAGAAGGCAAGCGTACGACTTCATAGCGCCGGACCATCCGGGGCGATCCAGAGACACTAGTGCTCGCGCGTTTAGGCGTGCCTTGAGAAGCAGAAGCAGAAGCAGAAGTGGCAGAAGCAGCAGAAGCAGAAGTGGGTGCCGACGTAGCCGATGTGGTTGCCGACGTAGCCGATGTAGGGGCCGACGAGGTAGGAGCCGATGTAGGGTCCGACGATGTTGAGGTAGGAGCCGACGAGGGAGCCGCCGAGGGCGCCGAGGGAGCCGACGCGCCACGCTGGTAGAGACGAGGATGGAACGGTGCTTTGGCGGTAGTATTCCCGGAGACTCTGCTTTTGCGAGGCGTTTCCGACACTGCCGCGGGCTGTTTAGGGTTGGTTGCCTGTTTGGGCTGCTCTTTGGGCTCCTTGTCCGCTTTGGGTTCTTTGTCCGCTTTGGGTTGGTCTTTCGGGTCTTTAGGCTCTTTGTCCGCTTTGGGTTGGCTGGTTTCGAGTCCCAAAGCCCTGGCCTTCTCGAGAATGGCCTTGTTGGACAAAGGCTCGACGAGACCAAGGCCACGCGCCTTGGTTTTCAGCTGCGCTGTTGTGAGCGGCAACTGGAAACCCGCGTCGAGCGCGCGGCGCCGGATCTCGTCGGCCGACGGCTCGATAAGACCAAGCGCAAGCGCTTTAGTCTTGATCTGCGCATCGGTAGGCGGGTCCACCAGTCCTAGCGACCTAGCTTTGTGCTTGACCTGCTCGTTGTTGAACGGTTTAGCCAAGCCTAAAGCGCGCGCCTTTTCTTTGATCTCGCTATCAGACAGCGTGACCCCTAAAGCTTGCGCCTTTTCCTTGATCTGGTCATCACTAAGGACCAGGCCTAATGAGCGAGCTCGCTCAGTGATTTCCTTTTCAGTAGGCTCGACCAATCCATGTTTAAGGCCGAGAGCACGGATATCATCGCCGGAAGGATCGATCATCCCCAGTTTAAGCGCGCGGCGGCGGATCTCGGCGTCGGTGGGCACAATCATGCCCAGTTTCAACGCCCGCTGCTTGATATCCTCGTCGGTAGGCGGCTCAATAAGGCCTAGCATCTTGGCTTTAACGATGATCTCGCTATCGGTGAGGGGCTCGATCAACCCGATCATCTTGGCTTTCACCACAATCTCATCGTTGGCCGGACCAACCAGGCCGAGCGCCCGGGCTTTGGCCACCAGCTCGTCATCAGACAAACTAGGAATAAACCCGGCCGCCACCGCCTTGGCTTCGAGCTCATCGGCGCTCAACACTTGTAGATCGGCGCGGCGCGCCATGGTCTCGATATCATCACGCGTAGGTTGCTCAGCAATGCGCCGCAGCGTGTCGAGATAGTCTTCCGGCACCGCTTTATAGCCCGACGGCGACATGATTGCCGGCGACTCTGCGCGCGTAGCTCGTTGCGGGGTTTGCGGCGCGCTTTTCGGCTCCGCCTTGCGCGACTTCTCGCTTAACGTGCGGTACTCGGAATTGGCCAACGTCGTCAGGCCGAACGTCTTGGCGGCCCGGACCACATCTTCCTGAGTAGGTTCATACACGCTTTGCGACGCCAGCAACCGCCGGTACTCGTCGTTAGGCACGGGCACAAACCCGAGCGACTTGATGGCCTCGCCCATGCGGCCCTTGATGGGCGACGTGGACGACACCACGGGGTTCTTCTGCTCGCGGATCAGGTTCTCGAAATGGTTCACGCGCGAGGCCACGCTGGCGGTGGCCACATCATGCTGTCGCGTGGCCGACGCGGCCGTCTGCGTGAGCTCGTCGAACTTGGTTTGCGGCAGCAACGCGTAGCCGTTGTCTTTGGCCCACGCGTCTACATCCTGTTTGCTCGGGTTGGTCACGCGAGCGCGCAGATCGTCGATGGCCGCTTGCGGAAGTGCTTCGTAGTGCACAGTAGCGGCCAGCCGCTGCACGGTTTTGGCGTCGGGCGCCGTAGACGTCTTTTCCAGCTCGTCGTAGATAGTCTGCGGAACACATACACATTCGATTCTCGCCGCCAATTTGGCCAGCTCGGTCTGGCTAGGGTTATCAAACGCGGTCCGCAAATTGGCTAGTTCGCTCACGTGGCTTTGCGGTACAACCGCCAGCCCGGCTTTAGCAGCCAATTGCTCGCAGTCGTCCTGAGACGGGCTGCTCAGTTTGCGCACCTGCTCGTCATGCTCGTGCTGAGGCACGCCGACATACTGGAACGTCTGCAAGGTCTTGAGCATATCGGCTAACGTCGGGTGTTCAAGGGTATGCAGTTTCGCAACGTCGATCGTACTCAGTCCGTTTTTGGCAGCGAGCATTTTCGCGCCGTTGACGTCGTCGGTGACCAGGACCCGGCCGTGGTACTCGGCCAAGCCGCGGACGACGGCCAGATCCGGCGCCTGTTCGGTAACTAACTTAGCCACCTGGTCCTTGGATGGCGACACCAGTTTGTCGTGCTCGTCTTTGGCAAGCGTGACCAGGCCGTGTTTGCTGGCCTGCTTGCTGATGGCCGCCGCCGACGGCTCCTGCAGCTGCTGCAGGGTGGCTGCATTCACCAGTTTGAGGCCGTGCGGGCGCGCCGACGCCTCGAGTTCCTGCGGAGTGGGCTGCAGCGCCTTTCGCTTAAGCTCGGCTAACTCGCTTGCCGCCAGCGTGGCCAGGCCCGCTTTCGTGGCCTGCGTCTGCACCGTCTTCACATCGGGGGACACTAACGCGGCATGCTCATCGGCAGGCACCAGCACGTGCTGCAACGCGGTCGCGTGACGGCGCAAAGTGTCCACCGATGGCGCCAGCAGCGCTTTGTGGGTATCTTTCGGAATAGCCACGTGTTTGTGGTCGCCGATCTGTTCTTTGAGAGTGCTCAGCGACGGCTCCAACAGCAGTTTGTGCTCGTCCGCCGGCAGCAGCACGTGGTGTTTAGCGGCCGCATGCGCCTGCAGGGTCTCTAAAGACGGCTCCACAAGCGCGGTATGCTGCGATTTGGGTACTACTACCAGGTTATGGGCATTTGCCGCCGATTGAACAGCATCAACCGTAGGGTTTCTGAGGGTCTCGTACTCGTCCACAGGCACAACAGTGTAGTTATGAGTGCTAGCGCCTGATTTGAGGGCATCAATACTAGGATTCTTCAGCGCTTGGTACTCATTGGTAGGAATTACAGTGTGGTTGTAGGACGTTGCGCCGGTTTTAAGGGCGGAAATATCCGGTTTCTGCAGTTTCTGGTACTCGCCTGCCGGAATCACTACATGTTTCAGGGCGCTTGCCGACGATTTCACGTGCTCAATATCCGGTTTCTGCAGGGCATTAAAGTCCTTGGCGGGAATAATCACATGGTTATGTTTGTGGGCAGTCTGTTTGAGAGCGTCGATATCCGGTTTCTGCAGCTTCTCGTGCTCGTCCGAAGGAATAACCACATGGTTATGCTTCTTAGCCGTCTGTTTCAAAGTCGAAATGTCCGGGTTCTGCAGTTTCTGTAGGGTCTGGTGCTCGGCCACAGGAATAACGACATGGTTATGCGCCTTGGCCGTTTGTTTGAGGCTCTCAACGCCCGGTTTCTGCAGCTTCGCATACTCATCTGCAGAAACGACCACGTGTTTATGCTTGTTGGCCGCCGCTTTGACGCTATCAAGCTGGGGAGAAACCAACTGGGCATGTTCTTGCTCAGAAAGAAGCACCCGGCCTTGAGCGGCCGCCTTCTCTTCTAGGACTTGCAGTGACGGGCTCGCCAGACGCGCATGCTCTTCGGCAGAAAGAACCACATGGTTATATGCGGCCGCGCGCTGTTTAAGCACGTCAGGCGTAGGCTGCGCCAGCGCCGCATGCTCGTCGGCCGTCAACACGATCTTATCGTCGAGCTCGCCGGCAGCCGTCTGCAGCTGCAGGTACTGCAGGTACTCTTCCTCGTCAACAAGTACGAGGCCGTGGGTCTTTGCATGCTCGACCAGATCATCACGCGACAAGAATTCGGTGGCCAGCGCCGGCAGCTCGTCGTCGCTGCTGGCGGTCTCGTACATACTCTCGGCATCAGAAGTATCGGCGTTTGTGGAAGTTGTCGACCGCGCGTAGGATGTAGGACGGGAAGAAGGCCGGCCCACCAACCGCGGCCACTTCGATTTGTGACTGCTGCCGCGCTCGTGTTTCTCGTGTTTATGCTCGCCCTGCGCTTTCTTGAGCTCGGCCTTCTCGGCCTTCTCGCGCCGCAGTTCCTGCTGTAAAGCCCGCAGCTGGCGCTGGGCACGCGAGATCGCCGCGTTTTGCGCCTCGGCTTCTAAAGCAGTGTTGTGCGATGCCGTAGCTTTGATGGGCGATAGCGGTAGGTGAGGACCAGGCGATTCGATTTCGTCGTCTTCGACTTCGTGCCGCGCGTGCCGCGGCGTGGCCGGCGCCAACACGGGCGCGTTCATCATCTTTGCGCGCTGGAGATCGCGCTCGGCGTCCTGGCGAAGCTGCTGCTCTTCGGCAAGCATGTCTTGCAGCTCTTCATTCTCGCGCCGCAGCGAGCTGACGGCGGCCTCGTGCTTGGCTTTGCTGGCCTGGGCCTCCTTTTCGGCCGCCAGCTTCGCGGCCATCAGCTGGTCGTTTTCGTCCAGGATCTGCGTGCGTTTCTGGTCTTCGCGGGCCTTTTCCGAACTTAACTTGGACGCCTTGGTGGACTCGGCCGTGGTTTTCTCTTTAAGCGATTGCAGCTGCAGCTCCAAGTTCCAGTTGGTGTCGCGATCTTCATTGTGGGTATCTTCCAACAGTTTATTGCGCTGCTCGGCCGCGGCCAGCCGCTTGGCGAGCTGCTCGTTCTCATTCGTCAACTGGGCCTGTGTTTTCTCCGCCTGCTTGAGCGCCAGCTGCTGGCGGCGGCATTCCAGGAGTAAATTCTGCGACACGTCGGTATCGAACCGTTTCTCGGCGCCGAACGCGCGTTGCCGCTCGCGGTTGGCATTATTGGCCGGGCCACTTTGGCGCTCCGATTGGCGGTCTCCTGATTGGTCGGTGTTGCGCAAACCGTGGCTGCGAGAAAGCTCTTTCTGCTGTTTCTCGAACGCCTCGTCGTCCGGCTCGCCACCGGCCATCCGTTGGTGAACTTTCTTGAGACTTTTGCGAACCTCTTCGTCGCCCATGACTCAGGTGATGTGGGATAGTCAAAACACCTCATCCCACTATATGTAGTCCACAATGCTAAATGCAATGCGTTCACAACCACCCCATTTTGGAGCTTGGTTTTTGGCTAACTAGTTATTTACTTGATTTCCGGTGGTTACCGGTGTTTTTTTTAGCCGTTATTTGGTCTGGTTGACTGCATTGTTTACTGCATTTTAATCCCATGATGACTATCTCCCTTCTTAGCGAGCCCGTCACGGTCCCTGTCACGGAACTGGCACGGAACCGTCACGGAACCGTCACGGCCCTCAGACCCTCTGGGACTTTTGGGAGGTCAGGGACCCTCTTTCCAAGTACATAATCCACTGCTACCTTACTAGCAGAGGAATAAAATGCTATATTACGTTATTGATCCCATGTAGCTTACTAATTAAGGGAAATCCGTGATTCTCGGCATCAAAACAGTGCAAAACGGCCATGCTCCAGCAGAACAAGGTAAGCCCGGTTCATATCTGGTTTGCTCTTGAATAACCGGCCTCAAGTCGCTGTCCAAATTTGCCAATACCTCGACTAATTTCTTAGCTAACTTTGCCAAGCTTTTTTCTCCATCCTGTGTTACTTCCCTGTTACTTTCCTGTATTTAGTTTTTCCGGGGAGGAACCACCTGCTTTCCGGCCCTAAAAAAAAGAAAAAAAAAAACAGAAAAAAATAACAACAAAAAACAAAACGCAGGCCCAAAAGATCTAGATTCGATGTGCTGCGGGGTGGCTGAATCGGTTGGCTAAATCGGTCAGGCCATACTTGCAGGAGCACACAGGTACTAAGCGAGCCTTGGCGGGGCCCCGTTTCAAGGGCTCTTGATCGTTTATAGACAGCAAAAGCAGGTTCTATTTGATAGTTATTCAAGTATATTTAGTTGGAGAACCCTGTACATGTTATTGTCCGGGCCCCTGCAGGTAGATGCAGCTAGGTTTTAAACAGCTGATCGCCGGCCTTCCTTTGGGGCGGTGCTGGGGGATAGATGTGCGACTTGCATTCTGCATAATGCACAGATCCTCTGGATCCGCCTGCTTAGTGATGGGATGCTCGCACGACCTACCGCAAACTGCGGGGTTTTCCTCCAAGCTGGGCAGCCGAGATTTGCCACCGAGTGTGCAGGCATGAAAAAATTTTCGCAACGGTGCCGATTTTGGGTGGCAAGGTGTTTTGGCGGCTGTTGATGATGGTTGCCGATTTTGGCCGAGCCTAACCCTCTGGCACGCAGCGGCAGGGGCCGTCGCAGCTAGGGTTAGCATTTCGATGCCCCGAAGACCCCCGCAAAAATAGGCCCGGAGCCCCGGATCAGAAAGAGGGGGCCGATCTGCTGCCCCCGCTTTTCATCGATTCCTATGGGATAGCCGTGCATAGCCGCTGATCTGCCGATGTATTTGGGGTATTCACTTGAAGGCTACTACACAAGTCTATTTCCGCGAAGCGGAACTACAGGCCGGCTTGTCGGCCTAGTACGAAAAAAGACGCCAAATGGACGCCGTAGACGTATATAGTGAAATTTGAGTGAGATTTGAGTGAGGTTTGATGATATATTGGTGGTATTAATCTAACATAGAAAATATATATGCATTAGGGCTCACCAGACAGCACCGACACCGACGAGGCTGTGGACTTGCGAGGGTGGTGCGAGGCAGCCTTATCGGTAGCGGCCTTCTCCTCGGCCTTCTCCTCAGCCTTGACGGCCTTCTCCTCAGCCTTGACGGCCTTCGCCTCAGCTTCCGGCTGCTCGGCGACAGGGTGCTCGGCGACCGACTGCTCAGGGGCCTGAGGGATGTGCGACGGGTTCGACGACGTGGAGACGTTGTCGTTCTTGCGCTCGACCGAGCTCTCGATGGAGCCCTCCTCGTCGCCATTCAGGTGCAGACCCAGACGCTTGCCCTCGGCCTCGACCTCCTCCATGCTCAGCTTGGGCATGTTGTTGGCCACCACGAACGGGAGCTTGTTCTCGTCGTGAGCGCGGGCAAAGATGATGTCGATCTCCTCCAGCGAGCGGCCTGCGGTCTCAGGGTAGAAGAAGTAGATGATAGGGACCCACAGGAAGTTGATGCACATAAAGAAGCAGTAGGCACCCCAGCCGGTGTTCTCGACAAACTCCGGCGTGAACATGACCACGGCGAAGTTGGAGATCCAGTTGCTGCAGGTGGACACGGCGGTGGCGGCGGTACGGGTCTTAAGCGGGTTGATTTCCGGAGGGTAGATCCAGGGCAGGCCCAGAATCGACATGGCAAAGAAGGAAATGAACAAGTAGAGACCCACGGCCGCACCCTTGACGATCTGGGTCTGGCGGTGGTTGAGGGTAGCGTTGACGTCTACTTGGGTAAGACAGCCAAACGTGATAAGGAACGAGCAGCCCTGGCCGATGGAGCCGAGCAAAAACAGCCGGCGGCGACCCAAGTGCTCGATGAGCCAGAATCCGGGGATAGTCATGATGGCGTAAACGGACGAGAACACACCACCCATGATCAGCGACAACTGGCGGCCCAGCTGCATCAGTTCAAACAAAACAGTCGAGTAGTAAATGGCGGCATTGCAGCCGGTGAACTGCTGGAAGAACTGGGTCGACGCACCAATCAACATCCGCTGCATGTAAGCGGTCTTGCCGCGGGTAAACAGGTCGCGGAACCGCATCTCGGTACCCATACGAGCAAGCTCCTCCTTGGCAGTGGCAATCCGGTACTCGACAATCTCGTCATCCATGTACACGTCCTCGAACGCGGCCAAAATCGAGCGGGCCTCCTCAACCCGGTCGTGACGAATCAACCACCGAGGCGACTCAGGCAAGCCCAGCACCACGCAGAACACAATGATGGCAAAGAAGGCCTGGAACGCCACGGGGAACCGCCACTGCACCGAGCTGTCGTTGACGTACGACAGACCGAAATCGATCCAGTACGCCAACATAGTGCCCACGGCCACAACCGAGCCCTCCAGCTGCACCAGGCGGCCACGGAGCGAGGGACGGGCAATCTCCGACTGCCACACGGGGATGGTGGCAGTGTTGAAACCGTTGCCAATACCGGAAATCACGCGGCCAATCACAAACTGACCAAGACCCCAGTGATCGCCATAAGAAGTCACGGAAATAATCACACCAATCATAAGAACAAACGCGCCGGTAGCAATCAACGGCTTGCGGCCTACCCGCTCACCGATACACAATACGGCGAGGGCACCGAAGAAACAGCCCAGCTCGTAACAAGAAGTCACTGCACCCTGAAGGGTCGAAGCGTTCGAGGCAGTCGCCAAAATGGGGAACTGCTTATCGAACTCTACACCGGTAATAATACCCGACATCATACCCTGGTTATAACCAAATAGCGAAAAGCCGACGGTGGCACAGGCGGTCACCAGCCAACGAAGCTTGCGACCTCTAAGGCCTAACGTCGAGGTGCGATGGATATCTCTGCCCACGGGCATTTCCTTGACCTTGTCGACGGTACGGTCGGCAAGCTCGCCCATCTTCTGGAGCGTTCCTGATCTTTCGCGAACCATGTTTGATAAGAAATCGAATCACTTTGCAGGTGGGTCCGGCTGTGTTTATATACCCCCTGTAATCGCTAGCAGGAGCCGCATGCGCGGGTGAAAAAATGACGTCACCTTGCATATGCGCCAGGAAAATAGACGGCGCGCAAGGGGGGCTTACGTCAGGGAGGGGGGCCCCGCCCACCCTACTTCCACGCATCTAGGTTCCGATTATGCATGAATAATCCGGAGCACTAAGGGCAAAAAAAAAACCTGGGGAGGCGGTGAAGTCTGCGCCCGGCTTGGCGGTTTTTGGCCATTCGTTTTTTATATAGTGATTATTTCTTGGCGCTAGCGAAGCTCGCCAAATATGCTCGATCTAGACCTCCTTTTTGTCGCTAATCCGACAAACCCCATGATCGGCTGCATACCTGTTGCCCCACGATAACTGTGAAAGGTTGCTCCGGTATCTGGTTACTAAATCTATTTTTCGGGCCCTTGGAATGCGCCATGACGTGACCTATGACTTAGCCTTATGCATCTTTTAGTAAAAGAATCTCCGAACTTGCATATTACAGCTAGATGGTTATACCAAGGAGATTCAAACTTTAAATAAAAATCGCTAGCCAGCTCGGGTCTGTTCCATTAAAGTTGTGTTCCGGGCTAGATTTCCTACCCCTTCCCACAGATCTTTGCCCCGCTTTGTTTATCTGCACTGCCTTTGGGACTTTTTAGATGCTGTGGGGGGGTCAGTACCTTGCATAGGACCCACAGCGATGCTCCGAGTTGCCACCGCCACTTTAAGCAAGTTTAGTTCAGGTAGCGGGGATAAAATTTACATATTTGACTATGTGAAACGGTTCTCTACCGCAACGCTCATAAGTTAACCCCCGGTTTAGCCCGGTTGTTTGCAGTGCCAAGTCGCGATCGGGTTTAGGCTCAGGGTTTCTAAACTTTCGGCGGGGGGAAACGAGGCGCGATTTCCGTGGGGAATCTATTTGTAGATTTGACATTTTCTCCATAATTACGGGCGGGTTTTGCTGATTTTTTGGCTGGCTACCGGGTATTAAACCTTGTTTGAAACTATTGAAAAAAAATTTGGGCCCCCTAAATTTCCTGCCCTTGTTTCATCAGTATCGTAGGCCGGGCCGAGACCTCGTGTAATTCCGAAGGGAGGCGGGGGGGGATGCAAAAGTGGCCTGTCAAGGCTGGGTCATCCCCGCAGATGCAGTCTCTCTGCACATCCAAGACAGCATCTGCAATGATGTGATTATCCCTTACATTCTTGGCATTGCACAAATGTCTAAAGAGCCTCCCCGATAAATACTTAGAAATGCTTGCTGTTCTTACTAGTATGTTTGTTTATTTTTTGCTTATCATCCCCGCAAATCCTGTAGATCTGTTCTGCATAGTGCATAAACCTCCCTTGACGCACGGACGATCTATTCTTGAACTTAATCTGGGGTAGCTGTCAGAGCCGTTGGTAGCTGTGAGATCGGACTTAAATAAATCTAAAACATACCTATTAAAGTAAACTCATATATTCTTCTTTCTCTACTAGAAAAAACCCCGCCTTCTCCTAAGGCAACTTGCTTCAATTTGCTTCAATTTGCTGCAATTTGCTGCAATTTGCTTGTTCTTTCCCGGCCTTATCCTTGCGCAATGCGGCAAGCAACCCTAACTTAATCGGGCAACAACTTGGACCAACTTGCTAAAAAACAGGAGAAGGGTAATGCAAAGAAACTAGGATTAGTGAAATAGTAGGGTCTATTTAGGGGTTCGTTTGCGGGGCTGGTTAGACTTTTCCCACCGCTTGCGCTTCTCAGTGCGCTGCTTTTGAATGCCTTGCGAGGTCTGCAACCCACTGCTGGCAGTAGTGGCGGCATGGCCTTTGACTTTAAGGCCCTTTTCAAGCGCCTTCGACACCTTTTGTTTCCGGGTATGGAAGTCGTCGCGCGCTTTATCGGCCGGTTTCGGCGCTTTAAGTTTATGATGCTGGAACTTGTTGAACTGGCCAGGTCCGGACTCAGTATCGGTGATGCCCGACACTTTGTGGACCCGTTTCCAGTCCTCGAACTTGCCCGACTTGAGCGAGGCCGGGATCTTGCGCCCGCTCTCGCCTCTAATGTATTTGACTTTGTTTTCGCCGGTGGTATTAATGTATTTGCCCTTTTTCTTATCCCAGCGAGTGATCTGTTTGGAATGGAAATCGGTGCCTTCTTCGCCGACCGAAAACGCCGCGTTGCGAGCTTGCGCGGAAAAGCCGGCTTCTCCATGCAATGAATAGCCGCGCTCCTGTAATGCTTCCGTAGGTTCGTAGTGGCTCATGAAGAATGCCTTGTCGGCGAACCGGCCGCCCGACAAGACATCCGGCATGTTCGCGGCCGCCACTTCGGTATTACGCGTTTGGGCTTCTGCCTGCGCGACGGCGCGGCGTTTGGCGGCGCGTTCCTGCACGGGCGCGATCTGCGCGCGCCGCCGCGCCATCATTTGCGCCGTCACGCCGGTGCCGCCCTTTTTGAACTCAAAAACCGTTTCTTTTACTTTCCGGTTCGCCAGCCGATCCAGCAGGTCGTCCTTCAGAGTTTCCGCATCCCGGGTCTCATCATGTTTATCGGTTAGCGGATGCGGGTGATCCCACGACGCCTGCACGAGCTCGCGGGCCCGCCGCACGCCTTCTTTGGACGCGGCTTCCCGCGACTTGTTATAGAGTTTTTCGGCTCGCAAAGCCACTTGTTGCTGCTCGCTCAGGTCGTATTCGCGATCGAGAATGTGCAACGTCTGTTCGGCATGGAACTCGAGGTCGCTGCGGGGCAACGCGCCCAGTACTAATGCCTGCGAGTAGTTGGTGTCGATATTCACGATTTTGCGGCCGAGAAAGACTTCTAAATCGGCCAAATACGGCAGGTCCGCCTTGCGCACCAGTGTGTACGCCCAGCCCTGATGGCCGGCACGAGCAGTACGGCCTACGCGATGCACAAATACCCGAGCGGATGTAGGCATATTATAGTTTATAACATTGGCCAGCATAGGGATATCTACACCGCGCGCCGCCACGTCAGTTACTACCAGAATGCTTGTTTTACCCGCTCGGAACAAATATAGTTGCTCGCGGCGAGCCGCTTGGTCTAAGGCGCCGTAGATATAGGACACGGCATAGCCGTTTTGTTTGAGCAGTTGGGCGATGTATTCGACATGGTGCTTGGTGGGCACAAACACGATCGTGGACTGCGGGGTAGGCAATTCCGAGGCGTGCGATAGCTTCTCGCGATGCTGCAGCTTGCCGTCGTCGTCGCGGACAACTTCTTCGCGCATTTTCAAATAAGCTTTCTGGTCGGGGGTCATAAGCGGCATTTTGACGACGTTTTGCAGCAAGTGCAGCAACGCGGCGTCGCGCTCCGAGTCTTTAACGGCAAAGAAAGCCATTTCAAGCTCTTCAGAGATCTTGTGTTCGGCATCAAGCCGCACTAACAGCGGGTTATGCAAGCCGGCTTTGGCAAAGTCTACTAAAGTCGGCGGCAAAGTGGCACTAAACAGTAAAGTCTGGCGATGTTCCGGAAGCGAAGCGAGAATCTCGTTGAGTTGGTCGGCAAAACCCATTTCAAATAACCGGTCGGCCTCGTCAAACACTACATATTCAGTAGTGGCCAGCGATAAACTCATTTCCACCATTAAGTGCAGGAACCGGCCAGGGGTCGCAATCACGATATCCGGGTTGTTCATCATGAACCCGAACTGGTCCTCTAAAGAGTCTCCGCCCACTAACAAGACAGTGCGGAGCTCGGTTTTCTTACCGAAATCATTGACCACCCGTAAAGTCTGTAAGGCCAGTTCACGACTAGGCGACAGAATCAGCGCCCGGATACCTACTTTGGCAGAGTGCGTTTTCAGTTTCTGGAGCATGGGAAGCACAAACGCCGCTGTCTTGCCGGAACCGGTGCGGGCCATGCCCACTACATCCTGGCCGTCGACAATCGGCGGAATAGCCTTTCGCTGGATAGGTGTCGGGGTTTTAAAGCCTTTGCGCTGGATATTTGTTTGTAAAAGCTTCGACAGCCCCATCGAGGCGAAATTCCGGCCGGAGATCTTTGCTCCAGCCGGCATTTTCTCGAAACTGGGGATATCAAGATCCGAGTCTAATTCGGAGTCTGAAAAAACCGTCTGTTGGGCCGACCCGTTTCCTTCCGGTTTGGCCGAACCCTTTGAATCATCAACCACTTCCGTCTCCGACACTACCTCGTCCCACTGGTCCTCTTCATCCGATCCTCCGTCGGGCACCAACAATTTAGTGATGTCCATGACTGACCAAAAAAAAATCCCTTCCCAGCTCCCAACTCCCCCCACCCCAGTCACCCCCCACCTCCTCAGTCCGCTGTCATACTCTTTCACACTTTTCACTTTTTTCTTGCCTTTTTTCGGCTTTTTTTGGAGTTTTCTTTCTTTTTTTTTTTCTTTTTTTAAATACTAGGCCGCCAAGGCCGGCCTGTAACCGCTTCGCGGAAGGGACTATGGAAAGGCAGGCAATTGAGGTTTCGCGAAGCGAAAAGCTGTTCGACTTGTCGAACAGCCCAAAAAAAGAAGAAAAAAGACTAGATAGCTAGTTATTTTCTTTCTTTTTAATACTAGGCCGACAAGTCGGCCTGTACCCGCTTCGCGGAAGGGACTATCAAAAGGCAGGCAATTGAGGTTTCGCGAAGCGAAAAGCTGGTCGACTTGTCGAACAGCCCAAAAAAAAAAGAAAAAGAAAAGGAAAGAAAGAAAGAAAAGAAGAAAGAAAGTAGTTTATATAGGAGTCTGTAGAGGGTAGGAGGTGGTGTTTGTGCAGCTGGGAGGGATGGGTTAGAAAGCCAGGCAAAGCCTCGAGAACGTCAGCAAATATGCCCTGCGTGGACCGCAGGTTTCTGGTCACCAATGAGTGCATGGCCATCACGTCGGCGATGCGCAAGAGCTCGCGGCAGGTCAATAGCGGCATCGCGGCGATTCTGGGCACCCAGAACGACGACGGCGACGAGTCGCTGGGCGACCGGCTGGGCCTCCGCACTGCCCATCGCGGGCATGCGCTGGCGATCGACAACCCGTTGATTTTGGGGTTCGCGAAGCTGCGGGCCGAGCTGGACGGCGACTCGCGTGAGCTCAGCGCGCCGGCGCTGGTCAAGCCGTTTCTGGCCGTGATCAAGGCGCCCACCACCACGGGCGCCATCACGTCGCTGGCATTAGCCGCGTTAGAGAAAATGATTGTTTTGGAGATGTTATCGCCGGAAACGCCCGAGATCGGCCAAGGTCTGCACGATACGGCCATGGATATCACGCATTGCCGGTTTGAGGCCACCGACCAGCACGAAGACGATGCGGTATTAGTGCAATTGATGGGTGTCCTGGATAAGATCATCGGCGGCCCGCTGGCGCGGCTGCTGTCGAACGAGGCGATCTGCGAGGTTGTCGAGACTTGTTTGAGCATGGCGTGCCAGATGCGGCGCGGCGACGCGCTGCGGCGGTCGGTGGTTTCCACGGTGATGGGCCTGATGCGTATGGTGTTCCGGCGGCTGGACGAGTCGGCGAGTATCAGCGACGCGCCGGCAACTGATTTAGTAGCCGATTTAGTGATCGAGGAGCCCGAAACGGCCGCTCCCTCGGGCGCAGGCACTCCTGACGAAGATAGCGGGTTAGCCGAGTTAACCGAGCTAACCGAGCGCAAAACGGTGCGGGCGACCCCGCACGACGCCAAGAAAGCGCCGGCATCCACATCTCCGTTCGGCACGCCGGCCATTCTCGAAACGTTCCGCGTGTTGGTGTCGATCGCCAACCCGCAGAGCCAGCACGCATACTCGGACTCCACGCGGGTAATGGTGTTAAGAGTGCTGAGAGTGTGCTTCGAAGTGGGCGGCGCCGCCATGGCCAATCACCCGGCGTTTGTGGATATGACCGCTGCGCATTTATGGAAGTATTTGGCCCAGTTAGTGCGCCGCGAGCACCCGGCATTAGTCTATGAATCCCTGCAGTTGGTGGGCGTGATCATGGAAACAGGCGGCCAGCACTATAAACTGCAATTGGAGTTTATGCTCGTGTATTTACTGGCGTCTTTAGCGCCTGCTACCGACTTGCCGCGCGATAGCACGATTGATAGCATGTTTTACGACGGCGTGGTGTCGCGGCCGTCGTGTGTAAAAGCGGCGGCAGTCTCTCCCATGCGCACGCCGGAGATCCGCGAGATCATGGTCGAGGCTTTGACGCGCATGGCGCATATGCCGGCGCTGTTTCCGAGCCTATTTGTGAACTACGACTGCGACGTTGCTCAAACCGATCTGTGTCAGGATGTAGTCGGGTTCTTATGTCGCTGTGCCTACCCTGATTCGGCGACCTGGTCTACTCCGGCGGTTCCTCCGCTTTGTTTAGAAGCGGTCTTGTCGATGTTGGATCGGTTAAGTGGACGGTTACCATCTGATTCGGAGCCCGGAAGTGGGGCCGTGAGCGATGTCGTAGAGGCGCGCGCTCGCAAGCAAGCGGAAGTGGCGGTCGCTGCCGCGTTTAACCAATCACCTTCAAAAGGCATCCAGCTCGCGATTGAGCACAAAATTCTCGCTGATAACACCGCTTCGGAAGTGGCGCGGTTTCTCCGGAGCGCGCGGCGCCTCGATAAGGGGGTACTGGGCACGTTTCTGGCCAAACCGGCTAATAAAGACGTGCTGGCCCAGTTCATCGGCAGCTTTGATTTCGCCGGCAAACGGATCGACGAGGCCCTGCGCGAGTTCCTGTGTTGTTTCCGGTTGCCGGGCGAAAGCGCGCAGATTGAGCTCATTTTCGAGTCGTTCAGCCACCGGTATGTGGCCGGCGAAGGTAATAGCAAGTATGTAGCGAGCGGCGACGCGGCGTTTATTCTCGCCTACGCGGTGGCCATGCTCAACACCGACCAGCACAGCCCGAAGGTCAAGCGGCGCATGGACTTTGATGCGTTTGCGCGCAACCTGCGGGGCGGCAACGACGGCAGCGACTTCGACGCCGGGTTCCTGCGCCAAGTATACGATGCTATTCGCAGCCGCGAAATGGTGCTGCCCGATGAGCATGACACCGACGAGACGTTTGAGTACGCGTGGCGCGAGCTGTTATTACAGCTGCCGGCCGCGACCGCGTTTGTGCGCGACCCGCCACGTGAGGTCGACCCGCCGTTATTTGCTGCTGTGTGGTTGCCCGTCGCGTCGACGTTGTCGTTTGTGTTTGCGACCGCTACCGACGACGTGGTGTTCTCGCGAGTGATCCAAGGATTCCGACAACTAGCATTGCTCGCCGCTCGGTTCGAAGTACCCGACGCGCTCGACCACATTGTCGAGTGTTTATCGAAAATCAGCACTTTGACCTCGGGCGATTTGGCCCAGCCAGGTACGAATCTGTGTGTCGCCATCAAGGGCGACGACGACGCCGAGGCCGACGAGGTTTCTGGCTATAAAGTAGTGGTCAGCGATCTGTCGGTGCCGTTCGGGTCCGATCTCAAGGCGCAGATGGCGTCCATCACGTTATTCCGCATTCTCGGCAATGTCAATGCCCGGGCCCTAGGCGCGCGCGGCTGGTCGTTGGTGGGCAAGGCATTGGCTAATCTGTACATCTACGATCTGTTTGTTCCCGAAGGCCTTTCGCCAGTGCCGCCGGCATACACGTTTGAGCGGTCGAAATCGGGCAAAAGCGTCGGCATTTTCTCGGCCCTAAGTTCGTACCTCACGGCTAATCCCGACACCCCCGCCGAGCCCAGCGATGAGGACGTGGATGCGGCCCTCAGCGCCCAGGACTGCGTGCAGGCATGCACGATTGCGGCCGTGCTGGCCCATCTGCTGCAGGGCAGCAACCCTGCATTAGTCGACGGGTTACTAGCGGTATTGCCGACCCCTAGCGACGATTCGGCGCGGTTCAGTGCCGCGCGCGCGCTGTTATTGGAGCTGGCGTTGCGGGCGGCGCCGGCCGACGATGCCGGTCGCGTGGCCGCGATTGCCCGGGCCGCATTGCCCGGCGACGGCGCGCTAGCGTTGCGGGCCGCCTTGGCCGCTTCCGACCGCGATTTGGTGGATGATGCGCTCGGGAAAGTCGCTAATGTCGCCGATGTGCTTGCCCTCGATATCCCGGCCGATTCGCCGGGGCTATGGCGGCTGCTGGCTACTGCTGATGCAGATGCAGGTGCATATGCGGCCAAGCATGCAGCTGGGGTAGCGCAGACGGCGCCCGCGGTATTACCGGAAACGGAAGCCGCGCTGGCGGCCTTGGCGGCGCGGGGAAGCACCGACGCGTTAGACGCGCTGGCCGCGTTGGCGGACGCGACCCGCGAGCCGGAAGCATTCCAGACCTACGTAGCGACCCTCACGCGACCCTGCACGGAGCCGCGCGCGCTTGCCGTGCGCGAAGCCGCTTTGTCGCGCCTGGCCCGGCTGCTGCTGGCGGCCGACTCGCCGCAAAGGGCCGGCACCTGGCAGGCGCTGTTTAATGCGGCTGTTCTGCCGCTTCTGGACGAGCTGCTGCGGCCAGAAGTGTTCAAGCGCGACGAAAAGGGGATGGAGACCACGCGGCAGCAGGCGGCCTCTCTGGCCGGCAAAATGGTGCTCCAAAACGCTCTCCAAAGCGACGACAACATCGCCGAGCCGTTCACGAAACTCCTACGGGCGCTGGACCGGCTTCTCAGCTCTCGCCGCCAGCCGGCTCTCCAGGAATCGATTGTGGAAATGCTCAAAAACGTCGTGCTTGTTATGCGCATGGGCAATAAAGGCAGTCCGCAGTTCTGGGCCGAGTGCGAGAAGCAGCTGAAAGGGTTTGTTCCGCAGGTCGCCGCGCTCATCAAACGTGACGAGCCGACCGACTCGGCTGAACAAACCGACCCTGCCGAGCCGAACGGCGCGCCTAAAAACACCGACGCCGACAAACTGCGCGATCCGGAAACCCCGCGCGACACGCCTCAGCCCGGCACGCCGGCCGAGTCGCCGGAAAAGGCCGGCTCGTAAATGAACATATTGTGCAGTTAAAACAGTAGATTTAGCATTCAACTCCTTTTTTTCTTTCTTTTTTTCTTTTTTTTCGTACTAGGCCGACAAGTCGGCCTGTAACCGCTTCGCGGAAACGGCTATGGACTAGACTCTACTCTACTCTACTCTAATATAGACTAAGACTTAAGACCTTTAGTACTATCTAGCGACATAAAGCTCCCAGACTAACTGCCTTCCGCGAAGCGGTTACAGGCCGACTTGTCGGCCTAGTATTAAAAAAGAAAAAGAAAGAAAAAGAGAGAGAAAAAGAAAGAAAGAAAGAAGTGGTCTTGGTCGAGGTGGAGATGGTCGAGGTGCATATGCGGGTTACGGGTTTGGTGAGTTAGTCAAATGTCATATAGCGAGCGGGCGGGCGCACACAAAAGCGCTATTGCGCGCAAGCTGTTCGAGGTCATGCTGGCCAAGAAAACAAATCTGTGTGCGTCGCTGGACGTGCGGTCGACCGCCGAGCTGCTGCGGCTGGCCGACAGCGTGGGGCCGTACGTATGCATGGTGAAGACGCATGTGGATATTGTCGACGATTTCGAGTACAACACGACGGTGGGCGGGCTCAAACAGCTGGCAGAAAAGCACAACTTCCTGATCTTCGAGGACCGCAAGTTCGCCGATATCGGCTCGACCGTCAAAGCCCAGTATATCGGCGGGGTGTTCCAGATCGCGAAATGGGCCGATATCACCAATGCCCACGGCGTTCCGGGCCCGGGAATTGTGCAAGGTCTTTCGGCAGGCGCAAAAGAGGCTTCCAACGAGCCCCGCGGGTTGCTCATGCTCGCAGAACTGTCGTCGAAAGGATCGCTGGCGGTCGGCGACTACTCAAAACAGACCGTCGAGGTTGCCCGCAGCGACAAGGACTTTGTGGTCGGCTTTATTGCCCAGAACAGAATGCACGAGCAGCCAGGCGAGGACTGGCTGATTCTCACGCCCGGCGTGGGGCTCGACGACAAGGGCGATGCGCTCGGCCAGCAGTACCGGACTGTCGACGAGGTCGTCAAGAACGGCTCCGACGTGATCATTGTCGGCCGCGGTCTTTACGGACAAGGCCGGGATCCCGTTCACGAAGCTAAACGGTACCGCGACGCCGGTTGGGCCGCTTATGAGGCTCGTTTACAGTAGTTTTTTGCTTTCTTTTTTCGTTCTTTTTTCGCTCTTTTTTCTTTCTTTTTTCTTACTAGGCCGACAAGTCGGCCTGTAGTTCCGCTTCGCGGAAAACTAGACTATAGATTAGTTGTTTAATACTATCGGTTAGCTGTTGGCTGGCTGTAGTTGTTGGCTGCCTGCAGTAGCCATGACAATTATTGAATATAGTGTGAACAGTTACCGAAAGGCATTCAGGTCCGTTCTTTTTCCGCGAAGCGGAACTACAAGCCGACTTGTCGGCCTAGTAAGAAAAAAAGAAAAGAAAAGAAGAGAAGAGAAAAGTCTTGGGCTATGGAGCTACAGTTGGTCCGAGTCGGTGAGTTCCTTGCGGACGGCCATGACGCTATCGACGATGACGGCGTCGACGCCGGCGCGAAGCTGTCGCCGGGCGAGATCGGGTTGGTTGTTGAGGGCGCCGTAAGTGAAGCAGACCAGGCCCGACTCTTTGACGGCCTGGGCCAGGCGCGGGCAATCGATGATGGCGCTGGACTCGGAGACTACGCCCAGGAGGTTCCAGCGTTTGCATAGTCGCACTGCTTCCTGCAGAGACGACGCGCGCACGTCCATCATAGGCGTCGAGCCGCTCTCGGTAAGGAATAGGACCGGAATCGACGGCTGTTTGAGGGCCAAGAACACACATACGTCCGGGTTGAAGGAGGAGAAGATCACGTCGCGGTCGCGTTTGTGGTCGTAGACGCATTTCAGCACCGTATCGCACCACTGGTTGATATCGATAACGATGTTATCCATATCTTCTGACTGGGCCTCGTCCAGCATCGGGTATTTACACTCGATATTGAACCCCACGCCTTCAGGAAGAATGTTGAACAGTTCCTCGAGAGTAGCGAACTTCGACTGGATCGAGTGGCCCCGCAGGTTGCCTTTGAACCCGCGGGCCTTGAAATCCCGCGATAGTTCTAACCGCCGCTTGTCGATATCTTCCGCGCCCTCGGGCGACAGCGAGTTCGACCGTTTCGGAAATGATCGACGGTTATCGTCGGCACCGTCGCGCCGCACGGGCCGGTGGATGTTCATGAACTGCTCTAAAGTCAGGCTATGCATAGGAATGTCGTATCCAGAATCGCCAACCACAAAGTCGTGGTAAATAACCGGCACTTTATCGCGAGTGAGCTGGACGTCGAACTCCACATACGACGCGCCAAGGTTAGCGGCCTGGATGAAACTTTCGACAGTGTTTTCGCCCAGCTGCAGCGAGCCTTTGGAAAGGGTGTTTTTGCCGAGACCGCGATGGCCAATCACCCGCGTGGTGATCAGCGACTTCCAGTACGTGCTGTTGAGTTCGATGCCTACATTGGGGTGCACGAACGGTCTTACCAACAAGAAACTGAAGCAGACGGTGCCTAACACCCGTAAAGTCGACGATTCAAGCACCGGCACTGTGATGGTGCTGTTGAGATTGTGCATATCGCCGACGGTGTTGAGCACGTTCGACAACAACGCGACTGCGCGGCCTAGTACCGGCCGTTTGGCCGAGTATGTAGGCACTAAATCAAAGTAGATCGAGGCCGAGTCAGGCGCTTGCGTTGAGAAGGTGATTGTTTCCGTAGAAATACCGAACTCCGAGACGGGCAAGTCTAAAACCACCGACTCTCCATCACAATTAGACGAGACGACCAGCGACAAAGCGGTATCGAGCTCAGTCTGGCCTGCTTGTGAGACCGGCACGGTCTGCAGCTCGACGCAGGGCCGCGTAGTGCGAATATCGTGGCTTCCTAAAGTGATGAGAACTAAACACGTTTTGGGGTCAGCCAAATAGCGATGGCCAAACGACTTGATGAACTCTTCAGGCTCTTTATGTTTCGAGCGACGCGGAGCAATCGACGGCTCGTTGCCGGTCACTCCTACATAAGACTCGGTCGATTCTGAAGAGGCGCGAGACTCGCCAGCCGCTTCGGCGGCTTGCTTGGCCGCTTTGCTGGGCCAGGCCCCTTCCGGCGTCAGCGAATCAGGCAACATCAGTTTTTTGCTGAGATCTAAATGGCCTCGGAGCGCCGCATGTTCTTTAGCCGTCCATCCGGAAGAGTCTACATCGGTTTGCACACATCCGGCCGCCAGCAACAAGTCGACAATGTCGTTTGCACCGTCGACGGCAGCCACAAACAGCGGCGTCCAGCCGAAAATGTTTTCTTTGAGTTCCATATTGGCGCCATGCTGGAGCAGCAGTTTGGCGCAATCGACAAACCCGTACTTGGCCGCACTATACAGCGCGGTCTCGCCGGTTTTCGGGTCTTGCAGGTCGGCGTCGAGCCCGAAATCAAGCAATACCGCCAGCAATTTGGGCGAGTCCAGGCGGGTAGCGGCGGCAACGAGCGGCGCCAGCTGCGTACGCGCGGCAGGCGTATCAGGTACACCCTCCAGCAATGCCTTGGTGGTCACAGGATGGTCATGCGTAACGGCGAGGTCCAGCGGCGACTGGCTTTCAGTGTCCTTCATGTGAAGCCCCAGAATCATCTGCGAATCAAACATGTTCCACTGCTTCATTTTCGAGACCAGCAACTCCACAACCCCAGGAAGCCCGTAGCGTGCCGCATAATGCAGCGGCGTGCGCAGGTTCTGGTCGGGCGCGGCAATGGCGCTGCGATAAGTATCGGGCAGCCGGTCGAGCAGAAGCTGCAGCGAAGCCGCATCGGCGTGATTATCGGAAGGATCAGACTTATCGCGCCGCGAGGGCGTGAAAATGCCGTAGGTGCCAATCACTAAACTGGACGTGTTGGTGGGCGTAGCTAGCGGGTTATGGCCTAATTGGATCACCAAGCGATGGATCAGATTGCGGCCGTTAATCTCGCCGCACTCGTCCAAATTGCAGTGCTCCAAAGCGATATCCACGAGCTCGGCATTTCCACTCACAAGCGCCCGCAATAACAGCCGCGCGCTGGTTTTGGCAGGGGGCGCGCGCTCCTTATATAGCGAGCGCAGGCGATCAGCATTTCCGTCGTCAATAGCTTGATAAAAGTCGGCGGCCTCGCTGCGCACACTAGCGCCGGTAGTCTCGGGCTCGTCTACCTGGTTAGGAGCCAGAATACTCAGGAGCTTGTTTGTCTGGGCCACCTCGACGTTCAAGGGCTGGCCATTGGCGAACTGCAGGATATCGATCTTGCTAGTTAAGTAGCGAGTCTGCGTGCGGGTGCCGGCCTTTTTGTCGAACTTCTTAAGGATCTTGGTGAACCCGCGCTTGTTCACTTCGGCATACCACGCCAGTTTGCGGAGCTGGGCGCGCAGCTCGAGCATAACGGCAATAACTTCGGCGCGCTCATCGCTATCAAGCACAGGCCGCGGCGCGTCGAGCGGAACGCGCTCGAGAATGTGGCGCAAGCGGCGCGAGTACTCTGCGTAGCGCGAATTGTAAAACGTGTCCACCATCTCGGCGTTCCGGTCCAGGGCATAGAAAAACGGCGCGGACGCCGACTCGCCGGGCTCGCCGGCCTGCGGCTCGGCGGCAGCCCGCACCAATTTCTTTAAAGCCTTATAATCCATATACCATTGGGCCCATTCGGGCACCTGGTTGCGGAGCAGAGTTTTTGCAAACTTCATGCGGTGACGACTGGGGCAGGGGGAACTTATTTTTTTTTTGGTCCGGCACGTGCTCCACAAAACCCTGTCCACTATGCTTCTAGACTATGTTCTTTTATTTGTTTTTATTGTTACTAGACCGACAAGTCGGCCTGTAGTTCCTGTTCGCGGAATCCGGTTGATTATAGCCACCTATACTACTGAGGTTTTTCTACATGTCTTAGTGGGAGTAATTTAGTGTTTTCAGGTAGCCAGGAATCGTTTCCACAGAGACGGACCCTAACTTAGTAAGCGACACTTTAGTACCCCCTTTCAGTCAGGCTTTCCGCGAAGCGGAACTACAGGCCGACTTGTCGGCCTAGTAAGAAAAAAAAGAAAAATAAAGAAACAAAAGTAGTGACAGTGATAAATAGTGTTTTTACTACCCACTGGCATCTATAAATTAGTAGTTTTTTCAGTGGTTGGGCGAAAGCCGGTCGTATTTCACGCAGTTGTGGATGTCCTCTACGCTGGCCTGGATGAACTGTCTGACTTCGAACGTCAGCCAGACTTTGCCCATTTGCAGGATATCTTCGTAGCTGAGATCGCTAAGCCCTTCATTGCCTAACTGGGTTCCGACCTGGCGAAGCACCGGAATAGCCGCTTTGAACAGGTCCAAGTCAGGGTCCAATTGTCGGCCAATACCTTCGAGAAGAAGGATACTTAAGACAACAGTGATGAAGTCGCTTTCCATGCGCACGTGATGGTTGCGCACCATCTCGAGCATCGACGTCAGCAGATCGCCGAGCTTGACGCTGCCGAGGGCAAACGTGCGGCGTTTGACTTGGTCGACCAGGCGTTGAGTGCGGAGAGCGAAGATCTCGGGCTCTACAGCTGTTTCCGGCGTGCGCGAGCGCGCGACCATCAACTCGCCGGCTTTATAACCGTCGAACATCGCAATTGCTTTGAACAGGTCGATGAAATTGCGGCGGTTCGACGGCGTAAGTTCCGTCACCAGACCGGCATCGATAAAGCAGATCTGCGGCTGGTAGCCCTGCTCCTGAAGCCCATGCCACACCGCATCCCATTCTTGCTGGTTGCTGGTAGCCTGCAGGCGCGCAGTAGTTTCCTGCAGCTCCTGCATGCCGCGGGCGCTGTGTATAGGATGTTTATATAGTCTGACGAAGATATTCCCGGCGTGGAGGTCTGCATGCGTGAAGTTATCGATCAGCAGCATTTTCAGGAACGCGTCGACGCCGAGTGCAGCAATGTCGTGGTCAAGTGGGCCTTTATTGCAGTATTTCAACACTTTTTCCATCGATACGGCCTCAATAAGGTCTTCAATCAGGACATGTCGGGATGAAATGGCCGCGTACGGCGTGGGGAACACCACATCTGGTTTCGAGGCGAAGTTGTTTTGGAAAATGCGCAGGTTCTCCGCCTCTAACCGCAGATCCAGCTGCGACCGCATCATCACGCCGAACGTCTCGACCTCGCCCGGCAGTGATAACCATTCCATAGTGGGCAGGGCGTTAATTGCTTCGGCAAAGAACGACATAATGGCTAAATCGCGATCGACCATGCTCTCGATATCAGGATGCAACACTTTGACAGCCACCTGGCGGTCGCTATCATGCAGGCGGGCCCGGTAGACCTGGCCCATGGCGCCGACCCCAATAGGGTTTTCGTCAAACTCGGCAAACACCTCGTCCAGCGGCTTCCCTGCCGCCGTCTGCACGGCCCGGCGCGTATGCCGGAAGCTGTGGCTCTTTGCATTGGAATGCAGAGTGCCGAGCTCGGCGCAGAACGCGGTGCTGAAGATGTCGGTGCGGCTGGCCGCCCATTGGCCGAGCTTAATGAACGACGGGCCTGCCAATTCCATGCTGAGCCGCAGAAAATGGTACCACCATAACGCGCCCGAACGTTCGCCGCGATGGTCTTTACGGCCGAAATAAACCGCGGGAACGGCCAGCAAAACCGGCAGGAAAATCGCCAGCAAATGCGCGAATCGCAGCAAAGTACGGAATGGACGATATATATAGTCGCGTAGCGTAGTGAGAAAGGTGCCTAGAGCCGTAGTGGGCTTATCTTGCTCGACAAGTTCATCCCGAGACAAATTGTACATCCGACGCTCCCGAGTGATCCCGGAGGTATCAGGAGTATCGAACTGGGTAAACACGACTGCCGAGGCCACGCCCCTTAGCCAGCGAGCATGCGAGCCCCGGGAATTGTTTGATTGGTGGTGGGATTGGTGGGAGTGAGAAGATTGATGGGACCCTCCGGAGTATTTATAGTTGGCGGTAGCAATCCATTCCGCCATATGCACGTGCGTAGAGAAAGAGCGGCCATATTTAAAGTTGCAATGCAGCCCGCTAAGGTGGCCAATGCCGACCGGCCGGTCGGGTCGGTCTAATCGGAAATAGGTTTTATAAGCCCTGATCGGCATTGCCCGAAGCAGCTTCGTGCCGGTAAGAGCCGGCGACATACCGGAAATTGTCGGCTGCGCCAAACGCGCTAATGCACGCGATTTGCCGACCTGCCCAATGCCCGCAATTGGCGGTCCTGAGCAGCGGCAGGCAGCAAGCATTACTAAAATGAAGGGGGGAGCCTTGGGTTTTGGCCTTGTCCCCCCCTGGGCCCCCCAGAAAACCCACCTGCTGACGACATCGGCGCCAACTCTCCCACTCAACATCAACCACCACCATGGGCGACGAATACGATTTTCTGTTCAAAGGTAAGTCAGGACGGAAGGATTTAAATACCTAGAAACAAAGCTAACCCCCCAGTTGTTCTGATCGGAGATAGCGGAGTCGGCAAATCCAACATCCTAGGGCGGTTTACGCGCAACGAATTCAACTTGGAGTCCAAGTCGACCATTGGCGTGGAGTTCGCCACCCGGACCGTCACCGTCGACGACAAAGTGATCAAAGCGCAGATCTGGGACACAGCCGGCCAGGAACGGTACCGGGCGATCACGGCGGCGTACTATCGCGGCGCGGTGGGCGCGCTGCTGATGTACGACATTTCCAAGCCCGAGAGCTACGAGAACGTGAACCGGTGGCTCAACGAGCTGCGGGAGAACGCGGCGTCGCAGATCGTGATCATGCTGGTCGGCAACAAGTGCGATCTCAAGCACCTGCGCGCGGTGACCACCGACGAGGCCAAGCAGTTTGCCGAGGAAAAGAAGCTGCTGTTCATTGAGACGAGTGCGCTGGACGCGACAAACGTCGAGCTGGCGTTCCAGCAGATCCTCACCGAGATTTATAGACAGCATGCCGAGCAGACTACTCTGCAGGCTGACTTTGCTCAGATCAAGCCTACCGAGGGCCAGACCATTTCCTTTTCCCAGCAGCCCGATGAGAGCAAGAGCAGTTGTTGTTAGGCAGGCTTTTGTCGGGCCGAATCATTTCCGGGGCCGGGGCCGCTTTTTAGGCTCTTTGTTAGGCACTTATTAGGGCTCTTTGCTAGTCTCTTGTTAGGCTCTTTAAACTACAAATCCTAAGAACATGGTCAGTTGGGGGCTACAGGAAGGGGGGGAGAGGACTAAACAACCGATATCTTTTATCTAGTAGCTATTTTTTTTCGTACCTATTTACTTGAGTTTGTTGGATCAAGCTTTTTTTGATTGCAGTTTAGTAAATAAAACCTTGTTAAGATTAGTCTCTCTGGGTCTTTTTTTTTCTTTTTTTTCTTACTAGGCCGACAAGTCGGCCTGTAGTTCCGCTACGCGGAAATGGAGACCTTGTAGTGCCAGTGTTAATGAATCTTTTGATGGCATGCTTATAGTTGACTGTCTGTACCCTTCCGCGAAGCGGAACTACAGGCCGACTTGTCGGCCTAGTAAGAAAAAAAGAAAAAGAAAACAACTAGTCGCTCAATTCCGCTTCATAGAACTATCGACCGGCTTACTGGTTCAGTAACAAGAAAATAATAGGTGTTTGGTGTTATTGACTCAAAGAGCATGGACTGAAAAACGGGATATGCCGGTCTGCTGACTATGAATGCTAATGTCAATAACCAGCTAAAAGTCTACCTCACGGACGGAAGACAACTGGAGGGGAAATTGCTGTCGTATGACCCGTATATGAACTTAGTGCTTGCGGATACTCAAGAGAAGCGCACCACAAAACAGGGTAACCCCGAGCAGCGGTTTCTAGGACTAGTGCTTCTTCGAGGCGACCAGATCATCAGTACCACGCCTGACGGGGCCAACTAGACTGCTGGCAGACTAGATTTGTACTACTATAATCTTAATGTGATTTGCAACTTTGTAACTAACTGGTTGAAAGCATGCTTTTAGATAGTTTTAGCATAGTTGTTTATAGACTATATTACCAAGATGCTTGGCTTGGCAGAAACCGGGGTCCAACCAGGGGCGGGCTTCCTTACCCTGTTGCTGTTGGGGGCGGCCTTCAGGGTTCTTCCTTCGATGCCTTGGATCGATCTCGGGCCTAGGGAAAGCTAAGTTAAACTGAGATAAATAGATAATTGCCACCCCCTTTTGAAATAAGATTTAGCGGCCCATATTTTTTGCCGTGCTTGGCCCAACCCTTTACGGACTTTCAGGTTTATTTTTTTCGCCCCCGCTTCTGCCTTGGCCTGCCCGTTTCAGCTAACTGGTCGAGCCCGCAACCCCTACCCCGCGCGCCCTTGGCTGACACAACTTGCTAGGGCAACTGCTGACCATACATTTTGCACTCCCATTTTTTTTCCTTCACCCTTCCACCCAGTGCTGGTTTAGACCCGACTCCGTGACTTAGGAAAAAGAGTGGGTTTTTGGTTGCTGAGGCTTATTTATTGTAAAAAAACTCTTGATTCCCGTGCCCCCGTGTACTCTGTGTCCTTTGTTTGCTAATGGCTACCGCTTCTCCGGGTCATATGCCCGATTTGTCGGCGTCTCTTAACGAAAACCGCCAGTGTGCGCCCTTGTCTGATTTGTGGAACCTGCCGCAGAGTAAGATGTTCCCCGCCGCCCCGTCGCCGGTGTCATCTGCTCCGTCGGCGGCGCCCGTCGCCGCTTCGAGCGGGCCTCCTTCGGGAGTTCCGGCGGGCGCTCCTTCCGAGCGCTCGGCAGTGTCTCACTCGCTAGCACCCGTGCATTCGGCACCCCATTCGGGCAGTCATTCGGCAAGCCACTCGGTGAACCATTCGGGTCATTCGAACCATTCGAATCATTCGAGCCACTCCAGCCATTCGGCCAGCCATTCGGCGTCGTTGCCGGCGTCCGTTTCGGGGTCGGTCCCGGGCTCTGTCTCAGGGTCTGTCTCAGGATCTGTTTCAGGGTCGGTTCCGGGCTCTATCCAGGGCTCTATTCCCGGCTCCGGTTCGGGCTCGGCCTCTGCGTCGGGCTCGGCCACGCCGCCGGCAGCTATGCCTGCTCCCGCAGCTATTTCGTCGTCTCCCTTCGGCTCGCTGTGGGCGCTTCCGGCTACTTCCGGGCCGTCGCCGACTCCTTCCGGGGCGTCGGCGGCGCCCGGCGGCCCCACGTCCACCAGCGGCGGGGCCCCGCTGCCGTCGTCTTCGGGCTCGGTAGTGTCCAGCGGTGCCGGGGCAGGTGCTCCGGCATCGGCCGGCTACCGGCCTGCATCCCAGGCGTTTTCGCGCGGCATTTGGGGGCCTCGCGACGAGTTCGCGGCCTTCCGCGCGCCCGCATCCGCCGGCTCCGGCCTGGCGCCTGGCATGCCTAGCATTGGCTCGATCGGGGCATCTTCGGGTACCCCGTCGGCCACTACCGCCGCCGCCCCCGCTTCGGCAGCGGCGGCGTCTTCGGCCACCACCGGGCCTGCTGCGCCGTTCGGGCGCAACTATCTCGGCGGCTGGCTCGACGGCGTGATGCCCGGCCCTTCCGGCACGGGCGCCGCGCCCGCGCACCAAAACCCTGCCCACGCGCATGCGCCCGCCGCGCATGCGCCGTCGCGGTTCCTGCTGTCCAAGCCGGCCGCACCCGCGGTCGTGCCGCAGCCCGCGGCGCCCCGCGCGCAGAAAAAGTCCGGTCGCCCCAGCACAAACACAGAGCTGTATAAAACAGAGCTGTGCGCGTCCTACATGAGCACCGGCGGCAACTGCCCTTACGGCGACAAGTGCCAGTTTGCCCACGGCACCCAGGAACTCAAGACGGTCGACCGGCCGCCCAAGTGGCGCTCCAAGCCGTGCCAGAACTGGGTCAAGACTGGCACATGCTCCTACAACGAGCGCTGCTGTTTTCGTCACGACGTGGCTGTCTGTCCTCAGTGATATTTATTTGTAAATTTATTAATGCAGCACGGCGACTCTATAGCTAGCTAGCTAGGTTATTTTGACAGACTTCTTTTGGAGCAGCCTTGTCCAGACTTTTTGTCTGTCTTGTTGGTTGACTTGTTGGTTGACTTGTCAACCGGCTTTTTCGCTTCTCCACGCCAATTGCCTCCGCGAAGCGGTTACAGGCCGACTTGTCGGCCTAGTATTAAAAAAAGAAAGAAACCCCCGGCTATACAGTCTTTTTCTCGCTGGTTTGTCGCTGTTTTGAAACAAGCGCATAACATGCTCGCAAACTTGCTCACAATCTTGCGCACATGTACGCCTCCCGAGAAAGTTGCGCAGAATGTGCTCGGAAAGTCTCTAGACATCACCGGTGGTCGGAAAAAAAAGTCGGGATGGGAAATGTATCCATTTTTATCCTCCATCGAACAAAAAACCTCGCCATCGATACATAAACAGCGGTGGTCGCGCGTAGGCGATCGGCCCGGGTGCGTCATTATGCAGGGCGGCAGAATTGGCTATATAAAGGGTGCCTCTGTCCCATATTATTTATACACACCCTCACCAAATCCAAATGTCTTCTGCTTCCGCTCCTGTCTCCTGCCCTTGCACCAAGTGCAACACCTCCTGCTGTGCCGCTCAGTGCCAGAAATGCCAGTGCTGCTCTGACAGCCAGGCCTAGGCGGTATCTCACATACCAACACAGGTATTATCTGACTATCTCTGATCATCTGGTCGAATGATGGTGGATTATATAGTGTTTAGCCTTTAGTAGTTAGTATTCATTCTTCGTTATATCGGCTATTAGGTCTCTACTGTCGACGCAGTTTCTGCGGGCAAAACTCAAAGCCGGATTGTCACCCTACTAGGAAAAGAGAAAATATCAAGAAAAAAGAGAGCAAACAGCAAGAAAATGCGCCCTTTAAAGCGCTGGCCTTGTTCAGAGGACCATAAAAATAACTTGCCTCAAACCGGATTCGAACCGGTGATCTTAGCATTACTAGTGCTACGCCTTACCAACTTGGCCATCAAGGCAAATTTTTCTATGTAACGGGCTGGGTCTCAGTACCCTTAACCACTAAGCTACGGAGCTGACATAAGGTAGTGATCCTTCATAAGAGCTTGAGCTCCGATAGACTTAACAACTAATATCTCCGGAATCCCCTTGTAGTATTGGTCCCTTTCCCTACTACTGCTCCAAGGACCGTTTCATTCTACTTTTTTTGGAAGAAATCAGATCGGAGATCTCCTGGGCCAGTTTTAGAGATCCCTTTATGCTCTAGAGATATAGTCTGTCTGCAAAATGACATACCCCATGCCTGGAAAAAACATTGTTTTTGGTGGTTCCAAAAAAGATTGCCTCAAACCGGATTCGAACCGGTGATCTTAGCATTACTAGTGCTACGCCTTACCAACTTGGCCATCAAGGCAATTTTTCGATTTTCGAAATTTTCTGGGTTTTATAAGTTCCTGTATATCCTCTTAAAATCTACCCGGTTTCTTCCGATCTAACCGCCCATAAAGCCAGAACCTTTGGGCCAGTTGCCTGGCAATCAAAAAACAAGTCATATCCAAGGGACTAATCACATAAACACTAACAACACTACCCTCGTAGCCGCCCAAGCCCCCCCTAACCGACATCAAGTAAAACAGCCTCAGAAACGTTCATTGGCTAAGGTGGTGAGAGGCCAGTGTCTACATAAACCGCAGCGGGCACCTAGGCACCCGCGCGAAATTCACTGTCTCGTTCATCATCGACTGTTTTAGTTGTGTTGACAAATTTTCCAGCCCGGGCGGTTTTTTTCACCCCCTGCCCCAGCCCTTGGATTTTGGTTAATCAACTTTCAAGACTCCCAGAGAAAAATGTCCAGGAGGAGTTTGAGCGCTTTGAGCGCGCGCGAGCGGCTGCAGATGCTGCAGGCGGGCGCGCAGGAGCCGCTGGACGCTCCTGCCCGTGACGCGCTGGTTTGCGAGCTTTTCCAGCTATTTCCCAGCTTCGATGCCGCCGATCTGCGCCGGGCGGCTGCAGTGTTTCTGGCGGCCGCCGCGCAGCAGCAGCCGCCGGCGCCGGTCCTGGCCGAGCTCCAACAGGCCGCTAGCTATCATTTGCCCGAGTCATCTGCGGCCACGCTGCTGGAATGGACGAATGCAATCATGCAGGCCGTCGGCCCCGGCGACATCCTCGTCGCCGTGCAGGCCCAGCTGTTAGAAGCCGTGGCCGTGGACGCAGGTCGCCACCGGCTGCGCGAAGCCATGCTAAGGCAGACCCAGACTGCCCTAGGTGCGATTGCCAGCAGGCACGGCGCCGATGCGCATATCGCGTACCTGCAGCACCACAAAACGCTGGCGGCGCTGCTGCTGGTGGGCACGCTTGCGGCCGGCGCGCGCGACGTTGCTGCGCATACCCCTGCCGTTGAGGCGGCCGTGCGCGAGGCCATGCCGCAGTTTGCGGCCGTGTATACTACGGTTGTGTTAGGCGGTAAACGGGCCCCCCACCGGCGGGTATTGCAGGCCCTGCGGCCGGCGCTGGCGCTGTTATCGCAGGCGCAGTTCGACGAGCTTGTGCCGGCGGTGGCGCGCGCGATGCTGCGGGCGCCCGAAGTGGTTTTATCGGGGCCGTTGCCCGAGCTAGTCGCTGCTAATCGTGGGTGGCAGCTAGCGGGGATGGTGACGGCGTTGCAGGCCAGTTTAGTCGCTAATCTATCGAGCGTGAATGTTACTTTGCGTGAAAAGTGTGCTCATGAGTTTGCCGCGCTGCTGCGGCGCGCGCCCGTGGCCGAAACGGTCGACGCGGTGGTCGCAGCGGCCAAAAAGGCTACTAAGCCCGAGCAGCGGGTGCTGTATGTACCTATACTCACTGCCGCGGGCTCGGCCAATATTGAAAACGTGCCTAAAAATGTAGTGGACGCGCTGGCTTTGTTGGTTTCCAAGGAAACTACCGATAGCGCGCTGGCGGCGATGGCCGGGCCCATTGTGGGGTTGCTGCCGGCCACTGCGGCGATTGTCGGCCAAGGCCTGCGGGACACGCGGCCGCGGTTGCGACGCGAGTGGGCTTTGGCCTGCGCGTTTGCTGCCCCGCGTGCCGCCGAGGACCTGTCGCTGGTGCCCGCTTTAGCCGACATTCTGGCCGGGGTGCTGGAGAACGTGACTGCCGCCGTGGCCAACAAATCGATCGGCGCGGCGTATGCGGTAGTCGCGTTAGGCCATGACGGCGATAATGCCGATGCGCTGTTTGATGCCAAGGTTGTGGAGCGGCTGCAAGTTGACGATGTGGCCGTGGCTGCCAAGGCTGCATATGTCATGCATACGCCTGCGTCTGCCCGCAGCCTGGCCCATTTGGCGGCCAGCCTGGCACCCGAGCACGTGCAGGCGCGTCTTACCGCAACGCGCGAGCTCGCCGCGCTGTACAAAGTGGCTCCTGAGCTCGGCCCGGCTATGGTCTCGCAGCTGGACGCCAACGTCGCTCGTTACCCGGGCGTGCAGCAATGTGTAGGCGTGTTTGCGCAGCCAGTAAGCTCTGCCGACGACACGTTGGTGGCTTTATTGCCGCTGGCCCATCGCGTTCACCCATCGCGAGGCTGGATTGGTCTCTGTCTTGCTGCCGGCGTCGATCCCGGCGCGTTGGCTCGCGCTCGCAGCGACGACCTGCTGGCGACAGTGTGGGCGGCATTGGACCGCGGCGCCGAATGGCGGTCGGCCGCATGTGCCGCGTTAGCGACGCTGGCATTCGTGGAGCCGCCGCTGGCGATACGCATCGCCGAGTTCGTGCGCATGGCGTTGCAGCCTGTAGCGGTGACGGCCGACGACGCGGTGATCTACCAAACTCCCGCTGGCGAGCTGGCCATGACGGCTGCGGTGATCAAGAAAAAGGATGCGGGCGGCCGCGCGCGCGATAAGTCTGTCGAGGCGTGGGAGGCCGAGCTCCGCCGCGAGCTAGCAGCCAAAAACGCCGCCAAAAATGCTAATGGAGCACTCTCCGAAGCCGACCGCAAGACGCTGGCCGAGCAACAGGAAGTGCGCGACCGGCTTTCGGCGGCTGTAGATAAGTACCATGTAGGCTTCGCGGTGGTCTCCGCGCTGTCCACGGCCAATGTCGATAACGGCATCGATATCTGGTTCCCCGTGGTTGTACGGGCGTTGCTGACGCTGGCCGTACAATCGAAGCCGCTGGTAGGCGCCGAGGCCGCCGCTTGTTTGCGCGGGCTCACGCGCAACCTGTCGCCGCGGCTGGAAAGCAAACGGGAAGTCGCCGGCTCGGCTTTGTGCCAGATCTTCGGGTTACCCGGCGGGTCGCCGCCAGCAGTAGTGGCCGCGCTGTACAAAGCCAGTGATGCCGGCGCCCAGCGGCCGTTGCCGCGCGTGACCCTGGCGTATTTGCTGCCTATGCTCACCCGACTGATCGAGACCATGGCGCCCAGCGGTGCCGTGGGCGAGCCCGAAGAAGAGTTGCTGATGCTCACGCTAAGTGTGATTTCGCACCAAGCCGACGAGCTCGCAGACTTGCCGCGCGAAGGTTTGGTAGTGGCGTTGCTATCGTTACTATCGCGGCTAAAAGAAAAGGCTAAAGATATCAAGGAATGTCTGTTGCGGGTAGCGCAAGGCGTGGTGTTTGACGATGCCGAGCTGACGGCGTTGCTGGCAGCCGTAGTCGATGCTACGCCGTATGTTCGTGCGGCTGCGCTAGAAATTCTCGACCAAGAAGTCGATCTGCGCGCTAGCGGGTACGTGCCCGAGATTCTGGTGGCGCGGTTTGGCGACGATGCCGAGGTCGCTACTACTATTTGGCAAGAAAGCGATATGCATCTGCCCGACAGTGCCGCTGCATCGCTGAAACCGTTTCTCGGTTACGAAGTGCGGCCGGCGGTTGCAGCGGCCATTGCCGCAGTGGTCCTTGAGCAGCCGGCTACGTTGGCGGCTACGCTCACTATGCTTTACGACCTGTACGACGAGGCGGCCAAACCGCCGCAGCCCGAGGTCGACGAGTTCGGCTTTGAGCTTAAAAAACCGGTTAAAGACCGCTACGAAACTCGCAGCGGCGTTCTGCAGGCGTTGGCGCAACTCGTGCCCCTGCTGGAACCGGAACAAGTATTGCCGCTGGCGAACTTTGTGGCTAATGCCGTGGGCGACCGACACGCTACTGTCGCCTCGGAAGCCGAGCAACTCGGCGCGCGGTTAGTCGCCGTTCACGGCAAACAGCAAGTGGACGAGCTGCTCACGTGCTTCGAGGCGCTGGTGGCCGGCGACAGCAGCGACGAAGTGCGCCAGGCCCACGTGGTGCTGTACGGCTTAGAAGCGCAGCATCTCTCGCCGCAGGACGCGCGGCTGCCGGCGATTGTGAGCCAGCTGCTGGACGCGTTGGATAGCAGCGGCGAGCGCGTGCAGGCGCGCGTGGCCGACGCGGTGGCGGCGCTGGCCCCGCGGGTGGCTGACCCGCAGCGCCACGTGGCCCAGCTGGTGGACGCATTGGGCGCGCCCACGTCTACACGGCAACGTCGCGGCGCCGCCTACGGCCTGGCCGGCCTGGTCAAAGGTCTGGGGCTGGCGGCTTTAAGCGACTACGACGTCATGCGGTCGCTGCAGGACTTGAGCGACGACAAAAAGGAGCCGGCGCGGCGCGAGGGTGCTGTACTTGCAGTTGAGGCGCTGGCCAGCGCATTAGGCCGGCTATTCGAGCCTTACTCTCTGCAGTTACTTCCCCTAGTGTTTGCCGGCCTGGGCGACATGAATAACCTGGTGCGCGATGGCGCTGCCGGGGCCGCGCGCGCTCTTATGAAACATACTACCGGGTTTGGCATCAAGAAAACTATTCCTATGGCTCTAGAACGGTTAGACCAGACCGCGTGGCGCGGCAAAAAGGGTGCCGTCGATATGCTCGGGTCCATGGCCTATTTGGACCCGGCGCAGTTATCGGCATCGTTGTCGACGATCGTGCCCGAGATTGTGGGCGTGCTCAACGATACCCACAAAGAGGTGCGCGCCGCCGCCAAGGGCTCGCTGCGCACGTTCGGCGATGTGATCGAGAACCCAGAAATCAAGGCGTTGGTGCCGCTGCTGCTGGACGCCATCGGTGACCCCACCAAACATACCGACCGGGCGCTGGACGCGTTGCTGGCCACCAAATTCGCGCACTACATCGACACGCCGTCGCTGGCATTGGTGATCCACGTTCTGCGCCGCGGGTTGCAAACCCGGTCTGCTAGCACCAAACGGCGCGCGTGCCAGATTGTCGGCAACATGTCGATTCTGACGGCTGGAAGCGATTTAGTGCCGTACCTGCCCGACATCATGCCTGATCTGCAGGTAGCCATGACCGACCCGGTACCGGCGACCTGCGCGACGGCATGCAAGGCGTTAGGCGCGTTGGTAGAGAAGCTGGGCGAAGACCAGTTCCCGCGGGTGATCCCGGATATGCTGGCGACGTTACGCGACGCGTCGAAAGTGGGCGACCGCTACGGCACTGCGCAGGGCCTTGCCGAGGTCGTGCACGGTCTGGGCCCGGCCAAACTGGAGCAGCTGCTGCCCGTGGTGGTCCGCAGTTGCGGGGTGCCACAGGCGCACGTGCGCCAGAGCTTCGTGTTGCTGCTGCTGTTCCTGCCCGCCAGTTTCGGCCAGAGCTTCACGCCGTACCTGTCGCAGATCGTGCCGCCGCTTCTGCAGTGTTTGGCCGATGGCGTCGACGATGTCCGCGAGCAAGCATTGAAGGCCGGTCGGTTGGTGGTCCGCGACTATGCTGCCAAAGCGGTTGATCTGCTGCTTCCCGAGCTGGAGGCCGGATTAGCCGATGCCAGCTGGCGCATCCGGTTATCTTCTGTAGAACTTACCGGCGACCTGCTGTTCCGCCTTGCCGGTGTGGCTCGCACTGCCGCGATCGAGGAGGCCGGCGTAGGCGCCCACGGCGCGCAGGCATTAATAGACGCGCTGGGCCAGGCGCGCCGCGACCGCGTGCTGGCGGCGTTGTTTGTGTGCCGCGCCGACGAGGCGTTGCCCGTGCGCAACTCGGCGCTGGAAGTGTGGATGGCGTTGGTAGCAAACACCCCGCGCACCGTCAAGGAGATCCTGCCGGTTCTTACCCAGATGATTGTGCGCCGGCTGGCGTCGCCGTTGCCGGAACTGCAGTCGAACGCCGCGCGCGCGCTCGGCGAGCTCGTGCGCCGCGTTTCCGGCGCGCTGCCGCAGCTGCTGCCGACGTTGCATACGCTGGCCGGCGATCCCGAGGCTCGCCAAGGTATTTGTGTGGGTCTGGTAGAGCTGATTGCCGCTACCCCGCAGGAAGTGCTGCAGGAGCACGAGCGCGAGCTCACGTCGCTGATTCGCGGATGCTTGACCGACCCGGTCGTGTCGGTGCGCGAGGCGGCTTCGCAGGCGTTCGACGCGTTGCAGCAGTCGCTGGGCGATGTGGGCGGCCACCTGCTGCCCGAATTGGTGCAGCATATGCAGGACGGCGATGCCGGCGCTCTGCAAGCGCTGAAGGAGATGATGTCTACCTCGGCGGCGCTCGTATTCCCCGTATTAGTGCCGACGTTGCTGGCGGCGCCGATTTCGGCCGAGAACGCCGCCAGTTTAGCCGATATCTGCGAGGTGGCAGGCGACGTGCTGCATTCCCAGTTATCCACGATTATCGACGGCTTGCTGGAGGCAAACACTCCCGAGACCGCGATTGCCGTAGACCGCATTTTCGCGGTGGCGTTGCCCGAAGCGCATCTGTTAGAGCAGCTGAAAACGGCTGCCCCCGAGCGCCAAGCGCAGATCCTCGGCCATGCCGCTGCGCAGGCCGGATCAGGCGCTTTGGAATGGCCCTCCGAATGGGTTTCCTCGGCTATCCTTGCGCTTGAGCTTGAGGAGGTCGCGCCCTCGGCTATCTCGCTTCTGCAGGCGCTTGCAGGCGCGTCCAGCAAAGATGAGCTGGCCCGGTTAGCTGCGCCGGCTGATCAGGCCCTGAATATGACGGCTACCCCGCTAATTGGCCTCGATATGCCCCAGGGCGTCCTGGCGGTTCTGCCGTTCTTTTTGCAAGCCCTGGCAGTGGGCGGCAACAGCGACAAAAAAGTGGCCTCGTCGGCTATCGACAAAATCATCGACCGCGCGGCTCCGGCGAGTCTCAAACCAGCGGTTACTCAGATCGTGGGCCCGCTGATCCGTATGGCCGGCGAGCGCGGCGCGCCGGACGTCAAGACGGCGTTGATCCGCACTCTGCATCGGCTATTGCAGCATATCTCCGCCTTCCTCAAACCGTTCCTGCCGCAGCTGCAGCGCACGTTTGTTAAAGCGCTTGCGGACTCCGACGCGGCGCTGGGCACCGCTGCTGCATCGGCTTTGTCGGTGCTGATTCCTCTGCAGCCCCGCGTGGATCCGCTCTGTAAAGAGCTTGTCACCGGCGTTACGACCGCCGCCACGCCGGCCGTGCGATCGGCAATGCTGCAGGCGCTGCTCGAGTTAGTGCGCGAGGCCGGCGATCGGCTGAACGACGCGTCGCGCGACGCCGTCTTGCAGATGGTCGACTCGGTCGAGCTGCCCGACGACGACAGCGCCCGACAGGCCGCTTTGGTGGCCACCATCACCGCCGTGATGCTCGATTTGCTCGGCCAGCCCGAACTGGTCCGCCAGTTACTGGCCGCGCCGCTGCCGCTGTCGGTGCTATCGGCCAATGCCGTGCTGATGTATGCCAAAAAACTGGTCACGCCCGAGCTGGCGGCGTTCTTGGTTTCCGAGTGCACGAACCCGTCGCCGCTGGTCACTGAAAACGCCATAACCGGTGTGGCCAAATACGTGCTTTCCACCAATGATGCCGCTCCCTTAAGCGCGCTTATCGAGGGCATCGTCAAAGACGACGCGCGGTCGGCAAATACGCGTCGGTTGGCGCTAGTAGGCTTGGCGGCCATCGGCCGGTCCAAACGCCATTTGCTCACCGACGAGGTCCTCGACAGCCTGATTGTGCCGCTTTTCGCCGCCGTCCGCGATACGGTGATCCCCGTGAAACTGGCGGCCGAACGCGCGTTTCTCGATATCTTCGACTTTGTGAACCAAGAAACCGCCTTCTTCGATGCCTGGTACGCGGGCGCCATCGAGCGCGCGGCTGTGCCTCAGCAGAACCAGCGGTCCATTGCCGAGTACGTGCGGCGGGTGGCCATGCGCCATGCTGCTGCTCAAAAGGAGCGCGGTGAGAGTGGAGTAGCCGAAGACGCGGACGAAGCCGAGCTTTGGCGCGTTCTGTCCTAAAAATTTTAGTCTAATTTGTAGCCTAAATTTGTAGCATTAATGTCTTTATGCTGTTTACAAGCTCTACAAGCCGTTAGCTAACAGTGGTTGCTATTTTTTTTGGTTTTTGGTTTATTCCATTCTCAATAAAGTTTGTTCCAGAAATAGCCCTTATGCATGTTATAACATCCTAATCGGTCTTGGCGCCAAATAAAGTTTGCCTAATATAGAATATAGGCTTGTTTTTAGCTTGTCGCTAAGAAAGTTTGTATGTGCAGAATGTATCAATAGCTGTTTCGGGATTGAGGCTAACTAGAGTTTTGCTTGCCCAAATATAGATCTGGCACTTTATTTTTGGCCATACCCTCTGCATAGCCTCGAAACTCTGGCCACTATCGAGGTATCTCGAACATAGCCTGGTAACTACTAGTAACCACTCTCGAGCGGCTTTTGGGGCGCCGTTCCGTGCCTAGCGATGCCTTGCAGCATAGTGCGTCAGACCCGCAGCATATCAAAGACCCTGACGATGACATTTTGGTCCAGCCCCCGCGATCAACACAAATAGCAACTACATACATATCTGAAACTGATGATTAACTGCTGCAGGTGCAAGAAAACAGAAAAAGCCGCAGCAAAACAAAAAAATACCACCATCGCCTACCCGCCCATGATTCCCCGCATCGATTATGCATCTACCGGTTTTTACACCTCCCAGGTTCCTTTCCCCCCCCCTGCAAATCTTTGCCCTTTTCGGTACCCCATGTTCATCCAATAGCAAGCAAGGTGCTGACGGCAATCGGGTGGAATGTCGTCAGTGAGACATGCATTGTGCCTGGCTCCCTGTTCCTGATGCATCTATGGTGGCATGCGCATAGTGATGCACTGCTGTCATATACAAACCCTACAGTCAAATTCCCTGCAGGTAACGGCCGGCGCAGATTTCTTTGATCCGCGTCAATTAGCAGTAATCCCTGGGGCGGTGTTGAGAAATAAGTTTTATCTGTTTTGAAACATAAAGAAACTTTTATTCAGACAGCAACCTGGGTGGCAAACCTTAGACATTGAGACCCTGCATTAGGGATTGTTTCTAGGGTAACTGGGGCGATGGCACGCATGCAGCCCCGCTATTTTGACCCCATATTTCCCTCCTCGGCTAGTGAACTTTGGCCAATGCGAAAATAAATCAGCTCCTTGTTTACAAGACTATATAGGAAATCATTAAGTTAACCTAGTTAATACACAGCGATAAAATGCTGGCCTCAAATGCACCACCCAGCTACACATGAAAAAAATATCACTTAGCACCCTTGCAGCCAACACCTTAACCCTGGTGTCGAGCATGCGGGTGCCGCGATTGATTAGGTGCCTGGGATGGTCCACGTGGGGGAGCATGTTCGCTTTGGGAATGTTGTTGAGAGGACTGTTGCGGTAGTTGGCCGGGAATAGTTCCTTGAGTTTGATGGCCCCCATGGCCTCCATGGGCATGTTCTTGGTAGTAGTAGTCATGTTCGTACATTTCTCTAGGGGTGTGGGATGGTGCTGGCATATATCCAGAATAGTCGTAACGGTAACCTTGTTGTTGTTGTTGTTGGGCAGTACGGGTGTAGTCTTCCTCGTACTTTAGCTGGGGCGGTTGTGAAGGGGCCGCATATCCAGGACCCACTTGTTGCTGCTGGGGGGTGCCACCATAAGGATGTTGTTGCTGTTGCATATGGGTTTGTTGTGCGTGATGATGCGTTGGCCTGGACACATATTCCTGGCTTGGATACGAATGGTGACTGGAATGAGGAGGGTTCACCATGCTTTGCGGGTTGGACATGCCCGGCTGGTGGCCGGTTGGCACTGGCGGCAACGCAGCAAGGTGGGCATGCGGGCGGGGGATGCCTTCCACCCAGTCTCGAAAGCGAGGATTTTTCGTTTCTGCGGTGCGAATGACCTGTAATGTTCGTGTCAGGTTCTGTTGATGGTACAAAAAGTCCTCTAGATTAGCGACAAACAAGGGATAGAGGCTGTCGACCTTGTTTTCTTGGTCGGCTATCTTAAGGGCCCGTTCGTAGGGAATCCACACCCCCTTGAGATGCATGGATCCGATCTTAACCACATGGCGGACCTTTTCTGCTTTTAAGATCCCGTCACGGCGCCCGCGGGTCATGCCCACCACATTGAGCAATTTGGTTCCGTTGATCATGTTGTTATCGCAACGCCTTGTGATCATGGTCCGGGCGGTCTCAACCACAATGCACAAGGTTGATTCGTCCTCCCAGGCCTCGGTAGTGACCCTGGCTATTGTATTTGCTGGGGGCCGCTGACCTGGGGTATCTTTTGTAGTGTTGATTACCCCTATCAAGGATGGAAATTGGGCATGAGCCGGAATCATAGTGGGCGATAACGGTTGCGGAGCGGCTGGCGCAGGTGCAGCTATTTGGTGGCGCGCAGGTGGGTAGGTTTGATGTGCCTTGTCGTGCGCACTGCTACCTTTTGAAATAAACTTGGGAGCTGCATACGCCTCTCTTGATTCATTACCAAACCCCTGCCCCGGAACAGATGCTCCTGCAGGAGGCTGCATACGAGGATCGGTGTAGGGTTGGGCAGGCATTCTAGGCGCGTTGGCCGCGTTGGCCGCGATGGCTGCAGCCTGGGCCGCGGCCCCATAGTTGGCGAACCAACCGTAATCTTGTCTGGAGATAGACTGTTGTTGGGCGTGGATGGGGTCAAAATGTTGAGTTGATGGGGGCTGAGGATCAGGGGGCCGATAGCCGTACATGTCCCTACTTGATTCCGGTTGTAAAGGAGCCGGTGGTTGTGAATAGCCTTGGTACTCAAGAGAAGCATGAGCGTGGGCTCGGGCTTGCGGGGATGGGACCGGTTGGCCAGTATGCTCTGGTTGTTGTTGTTCAGAACGTTGGTATGATTTCCGGTACATATACTCGCTGGCGTCGTCGGCCATTTCATCCTCCTCCTTATATTCGCTCACTTCACTTTGGTCCGACGAATATTGAGACTCGTCGGCACCATGAGGATAAACCGAATCATAATTACCAGGAGTCCCCTCTTGCATGGCTAGGGGCGGGACAGGGCACAAAGAAGACGTTGGTGTAAGTAATGTAGAAGAATACACCTTCGGGTAATGTGGGGGGAAAGAGGAAGGGGAGACAAGATCGATTTGGGATTGAGTTAGGCACGCATACTTTAATGCCGAAATCTAATTATTCTCGGGAGGAGTAATTAGAGTGTAACGTTTATACTTTTCCCAAGCACTTCAGCCTCCCTGAGGCGACGGATTTGAAAAGCGGGGGGTAAATGGGGCCGCAGGATGGGCAAAATCTAGTTGATCTAAAAGCAGGTGGTTGTCAGGTTAATCAATAAATCTACCATCAATCCTTACTGATGCACATTGGACTGTGCAGGGTGGGGGGTGGACGTAAGGGACGGGGTGGCTAGTCCCTGGGCGGGCGATGTGTTGAGGGAAAAGAAAGCAAGGTAAAAGCACTGACATGTGATGGTTAGTGCATACCCCATCCGATGGGCCGATATCCTTGGGGTAGCCCTATTTGGAACCTCATTTAGGTGGCGGTAAGAAGGCGCCCTTCCCCATAGACCCTTCATTTTAAGGTTTAAATATGAAACAACTATAAGACATTGTGGCCTGGACCATAAAAAAAATTTTAATTTCATCGATTGCCTAGGGGGGGCTTGGCCCCCGGATGGGACATCCCATGTGTGCAGCCCATCCCTGCTGCAACAACTGGCCGCAGTTTGCTACCATGCGTCTGTCGCACGTCTCACCTTAGGCAGCCACCAGGCATGTGTAAGGAATGTATCCTGGGCAGGGATGGGAAATAGGGGTTAAATACCCATGGATACGCTTGGAATAGCCTGGCATCTAGCAACCGAAACTAGCCAGCGGATTCCTGGGTATGAATATTATTAGGACGCAGGCGGTCGTTATAAAAGCTCTAGGTCTGATCTATTAATATAATTATTTTTGGGACCGGACGAATAAGCGGGGAAAAAAGGTAGGGCAGCATTTGTCATGGGGTAATGCGATTCCATAGTGCCAGGGGGGGTGATCTAAATAAAGCAATCTTAGCGAGTTGGGGGTCCATTTCTAGTAAATTTACTACCGATCTAAGCAAAGGGTACAGACAGATAGGTAAGAGGTTTTTCCCTCAAGAATTGGCAATAGTAGCATGGAAGGCAATCGAGAAAGAGTCTAAGTACTACTAGTGGGAATTATCACCCCTTTAGCACTGAAATTTCACTGAAAAAATTTTAAAAAAAGTAAAAAATTAATCGATGCGAAGAAAAAAAAAAAGTAGGAATGGTCCCTAGTGCACCCCTCTCCCCCCGACCCCACCAAACCTCCACTAGTGCCTAATCCTAATCTTTCTAATCTGGTAGTACAGCTGTCATCAACCATGTTGTCGTTGGTCCTGTTACTACCTCAGGTGCTGGCATTACGAGGCGTTGCGCCTGCGGATGTGGCTAAATATGCTCCAGGGGGGGATGGGAAATGGGCTTGTTTAGGAGACCCTTCGATTCGCATTCCGGCGAGCCAGATTAATGACGATTATTGTGATTGTCCCGATGGAAGTGACGAGCCCGGAACTGCCGCATGTGCCGGCATTGTGGGCGCGCCGCAGTTCTATTGTGCAAATGAAGGTCATATCTCCGGGTATATTCCTACCAATTATGTGGACGATGGGGTTTGTGACTATGAGTTGTGTTGTGATGGAAGTGACGAGCCTAAGGGCAAATGCGAGAACAGATGCAAGCAGGTCCATGAAACCTATCTTAAAGAGCAAGCAATTAAGCAGGAACTACTTGCGCGAGGCTTGGCGGCGCGGGATGAGCTTGTAAAAGAAGCCACCGAGCTTAAACAGGAAATCTCTAACCGAGTCGAGGGCCGGCTAGCTGAGGCCAACCGGTTATCGGAGCAGGTCGAGCATGCTCGGCAGGAGCTTGCCGAACTTGAACTGGCCGAGATGGCGGCGGTTCGAGAGTCGGGCGAGCCCGAAGTGGTAGGCAAAATCAATGCCGTCAAAAACGTGATCCGCGAGCTGCAGTCGACATCGGTGCGGCTGCGGTTTGAGATCCAATTGGCCAGGGATTCGTATAATGATCTCGATCACATTCTCAAGACCATGAAGAGCGATTACAATCCGAACTTTAACGATGCAGCCGTCAAGCAAGCCATTCGCAACTATGAAGAGATTGCCGGCAACCGGCCGCCGGTGCGGGAGATCGACGACGTCTCGATTGATAAAGAATTAGACGAACTCGACAGTCTGATGCTGGTGAGCCCGCCGTCGTTTGTAGATAAAGCTGTCCATTGGGCCCATGATCTGCTAGCCGATTTTGGCGTGCTGGAGCCCCGCACAGTTTCGGCCTTGGCGAGCCGGAAGGTCGAGGAAGCTCGCAAAGCGCTTGATTCGCTGGTGGCCGAGGCCCAGCGCGTGGGCGATCTGGCCAGTCGCGACGCGGAGTCGCTGTCGTTCGACTACGGTCCTGACGACGTGTTCCGCGCGCTGTCGGACGCGTGTGTGACCAACCACTTGGGCGAGTACGACTACCGGGTGTGTCTTTTCGGCGAGTCGACCCAGATCGGCAATGGCCAGACCACGCGGCTGGGCCGCTTCGACCGCATCGAGTACGGCGACGACGTCACCGTGTTCTTCACAAAGGGCGCCCAGTGTTGGAACGGACCCGTCCGGCAGGCCCGGGCAGTACTGAAATGCGGCGAGACCACGGAGATTCTCAGCGTGTCGGAGGCCGAGAAGTGCGAATACGACATCGAGATGATCAGTCCTGCCGCGTGCGTGCCTGAAGGCCACTCCCGTGCTGCCCAGCCCGTAGCCGAACCCGTGTCGGAACCAGTCGCCGAACCCGTCCCGGAACCCGTGGAACCCGTGTCTGACTCGGAACCCGACTCGGAATCCGCTCCCGATCACAATGAACTATAGATCTGTAGATTATTTCTGTACATCTGTAGAATCTATATTTGTACTGGGGGTTCCATAGTCCACTACGGAACCTATCTAAGCAACATACCGTAACTCACTATATAACATCTGTGGCCATCGATTTAGTTCCTTTTCTCTTTCTTTCTCGTTTCTTTCTTTCTTTTTCTTTTTTTCATACTAGGCCGACAAGTCGGCCTGTAACCGCTTCGCGGAGGATTACTCTCAAGTGGCCATTCGAGTGGCCATTCGCGAAGCGAACCTGTTCGACTTGTCGAACAGCCCTAAAAAAAAAAAGAGCGACGAGAGTGATGGGGTATGAACTTTCAAATACTACAGCGACTATGTCAATTAAAATATCTATACGGATCAGACTACTTGCGCACATAGACGACCGAAGCAGGCTCTTTGGGCAGAGTCACCATGGACTCGAAGTCGACATCGGGCATGCGGCCGCCTTCGGGAAGCGACCACTCGAGGTTGCGGACTAGCGAGGAAAGAATGGTTCCTAACTGCACGAACGCGAACTGCTCGCCGATACAGCGATGCCGGCCGCCGCCAAAGGGCAGGTAGGGCGAGGCCGCGCCCTTCGAGACGTCGCCAAAGCCGTAATCGACCATTTCGGCAGGAACGTCTTGGGCCTCGAGCCAGCGCTCGGGCACAAAGTCGCCGGCATCCACAAAGTAGTCATCGTGCATCATGGCATAGCCCGGTGAGACCATGACGTAGTGGCCGTCGGGAACCACATAGTCGGTATCGGGGATAGGCAGCGGGCGCATGACTTTGCGGAAAATGGAGTGCAACGGCGAGTGCAGACGCAGAGTTTCCTTAATAACTGCGTTGAGCAGCGGCATTTCCTGCAGATCCTCATAAGTGATGGGATTGAGGTTTCCGGCATCGTCGCGGCCGCAGACTTCTTCTTGTTCCTGCAAAAGCCGTTTCTGGTACTGCGGTTTGTGGCCTAAATGCAGCAACGCCCATGCCGAGGTCGATGCCGACGTGTGCTGGCCGCCCATAAGAATGCCAATGCACAAATTGGCGATTTGCCGGTCGGTCATCTTCTTGCCGTCCTTGTATGTGCAGTTATTCATGATGCCGTCGATCAGATCGCGATTATACTCCTCGCCCTTCTCGTCGCGCCGCCGCCGGTTGATCACTTCCATGTACTGGTTGGAGATCTCTACTTGGGCTCGGTCGCGGGCCCAGTAGTAAGGCAGCGGCAGGTTGGGGAACACGAAGTTCAAGGGCTTAAAGCCCTTGTCCAGGTCGCTATAAAGCTGCGCGGTGCGCTTGCTGAACTTCGCGCGCACCTCGTCGCCCAGCAGACTGCCGGACGCGGTATAAATAGTCAGCTCGGGCGTGACATGCAACAAATCCAGCTCGCCGCCGCGCGACGCAAACTGCGGGTTGCTGTCCAAGTACTGCATGACCTCGCGAGCGATTTTGGGTACATACGACCGGAACGCGTCGCGGGTGAGCGCTGCTTTCGCGAACTTCTTCTGCTCCATCAGCCGGTGGTTCGGGCAGTCGTAAACAACGCCCTCGCCAAACACCGGCGTCGTCAAATGCTTATACGCTTCCTCGGCGCTCACGTCGGCCAGTTTCGCGTTGAACACAAAGTCGTGGCCTTTAGGGCCCAGGTAAACGGTCATTACCCGGCCGCACATCACAAACGCAAACTGGTCGCCGTATTTGCGGCGACAGTTCTCGAAAAACTCATACGGAGCCATTCCGTACGTCACGGCCGAGCCGATCCACGGGAACAGGTAGGGAACCAGCGGCGTACGGTGGGGATAAAGCAGTTTATATGCCAGCTGGCTCGCGAGGTTTAGAGCCACCGTCAGCGCCAGCACCGCGAAAAAAACCGTCGGGATACTCACATAAACAGGCTGCGCAGCCATCCAGGCGCAGATCGCGTCCAAAACGGGCTGCGCACACGTGGAGGCCTTGCCGAATATCTTTTCGATCGCCATGTCCAAGGATGGGCACTTTGCGTAATCACAAAATTTATATGCTCAGGTCAGCTCAGCCATCAGGCCATAGTCACACCACTTCACTCAACAAGTAGACTTCAACAGACTAGTAGACTTTTTTTTTTTTTTACTAGGCGGACAAGTCGGCCTGTAGTTCCGCTTCGCGGAATGGCACAATTAAGTCAGGGGTTAGTACTGTCTGGTTAGTATTGGTAGTGTCTGTTAGTGTCTGTTTACTAGCTAGTGAGGGAATAGTCCACCAGTCCACAGTCAAAAGCCTATATATGTTTCTTTGTCGGTTCTTTTTCGGTTATTTTTCCGCGAAGCGGAACTACAGGCCGACTTGTCGGCCTAGTAAGAAAAAAAGAAAGAAAACAGAGAAAAAAAACAATCTATACAATAAATAAGAGGCTACTGCGGGAAATGGATTTTGGGTAATGCGTATTCTTGTAAAGCAAAGTACGAGCGCTTGATGCCGCTCCAGGTGTTGCTGGGCATGTCGACTTTGATGGGCTCGTACTCGACCTCGAAGCCAAAGTCCTGGAGATCGAAAACGACGATCTGTTTGTAGACGTCGTAGACGATCTGACGGTCGGCACCAAGGCCATTAAAGAACGAGAACACGCCGTCAAAGTCCAGCAATCCACAAGCAAGATCAAAGAACTCTACTAAATCGCTGTAGTGTTCGCTGAACGTGTCATAGTAGATCCCTGAGAAGGTTATGCCCTGCGACAACAGCGACGGCAAGACTTTCTTCCATTCGCCTTCCAAAATAACTACATTCGGCTTGTCGTACCATCCGTCAGTCTTCATTTTGGCAAGCACGTCGGGATGGGCCTCGACAATGTAGTGTTTAGCAGGGCCAAGGTCCTGGATAAACCCATCGATAATGCCCATGCCAAACCCGACATTGAGCACGGTGCCGCCCGGTCTGGTGATGATTTCCGCACTGCGTTTCATTATAGGGGTTTCCCAGTCCATCATCACGCCGTCGCTCTGCGAAGTCACAAGCGTATTGTCTTTGTACTCAAGCTTGTTTTCCAGGTAGTCCTGTTGGTTTCCTTCGGGCACTGGCCGCCGCCGCTTTGACGGCGGCTCGTCTTCGGTGTCTTCTTCCAGACCATGTTTCTCTTCTTCCGGGTCCTCGGGCTTATCTTCAAGCATCCGCTTCATAAAGATCTCGGCAGTTACACCGGCTCGCACAAACTTGTCGTACAACTCAGTAAGACCTCGCTCGCGACAAATACAACCGGGCGTTCGGTTGCTGCTATCAAGCAGCATCCAGCTGGCCCCGAACTGGAAAAGCGTGTCTATAAGATCAGAGGCCAATGCGGTTTGGGCCGGCTGCACAGAAAGACAAATCGTGTGCAAAAGGCCTTTCGCCCCGTCGCCCTCCACCTCGCCGCGAACATCGGAAATCGTCACATTTGCCGGCATTCCTTGCACCAGAAACTCCTTCAAGTCTGCTACGGCCGTGGCCGGCTCGGAGCCGAACTCAGCGATCGAAAAGATATCCATGACAAATTCTTTCCATGTGATCGATCTCTACTTTACTGGTATGGCACTTTTTTTTTTTTTTTTTTTTACTAGGCCGACAAGTCGGCCTGTAGTTCCGCTTCGCGGAAAAATAGTGAAATAATGTATTTGGAGTTCATTCTAACAGACCCGCTTTGCGCTAACTCTGCTTCTGTCTTCCGCGAAGCGGTTACAGGCCGACTTGTCGGCCTAGTACCAAAAAAAAGAAAAAAAAAGAGAATACAAAGAAGAAGCAAAGAAAAAAAGAAAATGAAAAGAGGTAGATTACAGATAAGACTAGACATAGCGTTTAAGAGCGATGTAGGCGATGACGGCGCCCACAATCATGCAACTGAGAATGCCGTAGAACCAAGTCAGGCCGTCGTGGAACTGGCCAGGAACAATCACGTTCATACCCCACAGACCGGTGATGATATTCATGGGCAGCACGATGGCGCCCAAGGCGGAGATCTTGCCCAGCACGTCGTTCATGTCGTTGTTGACTTTGGTCATGTCGATGTTGATCTGGGCCAGGTAGTTCGAGTGCGAGCGCGCCAGCAGCTTTTCGTAGTGATTGAGCGACTGCACCATCGTGACCAGATGGTCCTGGATATCCGACAGGTACAGCGCGATTTCGCTGCGGGGCGCGCCGCTCCACTGCTCGGTCACGCGCTTGGCAAAGCCCTTGATGACGTCGGCTTTGTTGCCCAGCAACCCCAGCAAGGCCATCACGCGTTTGCGGGACTCGCCGATCATGCGCAGCATGCTGCGTTTGGTGCGCCACTGGCGGTAGCCGGTAGACGACGAGCCCGACGATGCCGACGACGCTTTGTCGTCTTCGTGATGCTCGTCGTCGCTCTCGAAGTCGGAACCAGTGCCGTTCATATGCAGAATAGCATCCTCGATATGAGTGACGTCTTCCTCAATAGCGGCGATCATCGGCGCGAACCCGTCGGTGATGTCGTCGATCAACGCATAGGAAATCCAGTCCGACGACAGGTTCAGGTAGTCTTTGAGCAGCCGGATGCGCCGCCGCACGTTGATGGTGTGCGGGGTAGGTTTATAGTGCACGGTGATGACGCCGGTGTGGAATACAATCGTGTAGATGGCGAGCGGGCGCAGTTTGTCGTTGAACGAGCGGCGGTTCGACGACGCCGACATCACGCTCTGGCCCGAGATGCTCTGGCGCCGCGAGCGGGTTTTGCGCGGGCCGTTATCGACATCAAAGGATGTGAAACAAATGAAATAGTAGTTGTGGAACAGCTCGACCTTTTCCCGGGTCTCTTTCAAAAGAATGTCTTCGGTAGTCAAAGGATGGACGCCAAACGCCTTGGAAATGACCCGCATTTCCTCCTCGCTAGGGTCGAGAATGTCGAGCCAGAACGGCCCACGCGGCTCGGGGCCGGACTGGCCCGAATGCGACGAGCGAGGATGCGGCGAGCCCACGGGCGAATCCATTTCCGCGCGGGCAGCCGCCGCCAACGTGGTACTATCGTTGGTTCCGGCGGTTCCCCGCGAGCCCCGCGATGTGGTACGCTGCAGACGCGTGCTGTCGCCGGTATCTTGTTGAGTGAGCTTTTCGTGTTTGGTTTCATGTTTGGTTTCGTGTTTGGTTTCGTGGCGGTTTTCGGTCCGACTTTCGGGGCGGTTTTCGTGACGGTCATTAGCGGCCGGGCCAAGCGTGAGCGGCGTCACGCCGGCAGGATGCTGCGGCGGCATTACGGGCGTCGTACTGCGGTTAACCCGATCGGTGCGATCGGTGCGATCCGTGCGGTCGGCGCGATCGGCCCGGTGCTCGGCGCGTTGCTCGGCCAGCTGGGCAGATGCAGCAGCGGCACTGGCAGTCGACACTCGATGGGTTAGACCAATAGGACCGACCGGAGGGGCCGCAGATGTCGCCGACGGCGCGGCCGATGCCGACGAGGGCGCGCCCGAGGGGCCTGGCGTGGCGGAGCGGGCCGGAGTAGGATCCACCGATGGGAACAAGTCTTCGAAATCCTGGCCTGGCTGGAGAAGCCCCGAAATACTGGGCGAGTGCACAGTGGCCGGCAGGTCGTCGCGGAAGTAGGTAAAGCGGTATACGCCGTTTCTTCCCCCGCGGTACTGGTCGAACATGTTCGGGCCCGACCGGAACTTGGACGACTTCATCCAGGGCACATATCGAGGCGGCCGCAGGGGCCCGTCTTCCTCGACCTCATTAATGGCGAAGCGGTCGCGCAAGTCGTTATTAACCAGCTCTGCTGCCTCGGTGGCCGCTTGGTCCGTGAGTTCTTTAACGACAAAGTCGTTGAGCACGCCAATATCGGGCCATACTTTGCGGCCCGAAATCCGCACGCTGTCTTCGACCGGCGACTCCAACGGCATGCACACATCGTCGATAGTGCTATTAATGCTGGAGCGGCGGGTCGATGGTTTAGAGTTCAGACTCTCATGGTCGGAATACTCGAAAACCGCCTCTACCTCGTCAAAGGGGTTCCCTTGCGGATCGCGGCCTTGCTCGGCATCTAACAGCGGCGCGCGGGCGCCGGCCGACGAGTTGCGCCGCAGCCAGCGATCGACAAAGCCAGAGCCCGCAAACGACCGGTTGGGCGCGTGGGCAGGCGGCCGATGGTCGAGAAGGTTGTCCTCGCTGGACGGCGACATGTTGGGCGCAAAGCTGCCGGTGCTGCTGTGCGGCGTGTGGTGAATGCTCTCATCACGTGGCACCGACCGGCCGGCATTGCTGTGGTCGCCTGGAGGCGCACTGTTCTTGCTGAAGGTGGCCCGTCTGCGTCTCGCCATTGGGGATAAGTCAGACTCAGCAACCAGCAAAACGGAAAATATCTACCCGGCTTCCAGACCGCTCGATTTTTTTGGGCAACTCGATCTCACTTAACAAACTTGGGCAATTCCCGCTGCGCTCGCCGCCGGAGAAAACCAAGGAAATGTTAACAAGAAAGAAACACTCGGAACTGACCGCATTCTATATAGCTGCGCCGCCGCCCTAACCCGCAATCATCCGGAAATTGCCTGTCGTCTTGGCAACCAGGCAGTTGGGAAACCTATTTTTGCAGCTCTATTTTTTCTTTCCCTTCTTTTCCTTACTAGGCCGACAAGTCGGCCAGTAGTTCTGCTGCGCAGAATTTGAGAACCGGGGTTAATTTTGGAAACTGAAAAAGGGGTACTTAGACACTATATTACATAAGTTAGACTCAATCACTATATTACATAATAAAAGACTCTGTTAATTTCATGCGGGGTACTTAGACACACTATTACATAATACAGTTTTTTCCGCGAAGCGGAACTACAGGCCGACTTGTCGGCCTAGTAAGAAAAAAAAGAAAAAAAAAGAAAAAAAGAAAAAACAAAACAAAGCGTGATGTATGTCCTAAATAGTGTCCTAAATAGTGATTTTCCGCGCAGCGGAATAGGCCGGCAAGCCGGGCTAGTGCTAGTCAAAAAGAAGAAAGATAATGTCTGCGCGTTAGGACCATACAGCCGGGGTAAATAGATGGCTCGCTCGTCTATGGCTTCCAAATATATAACCGCGAGTGAGAAGGATCAGCGCGACGGCGAGCGCGAGAGCGAATTGCGGGGCGGCGTCGCTGCGGGCGGGGCTAGTGAGCCTAGCGGCGCCAGCGGCGACATTGGGGGCGGTCCTGGCGACCCTGGCGCGATAGCTGACGGCGGCACCAGCAGCCCAGACGGGCTCTGCAGCGGGCTATGTGGAGACGGGATAGACATGGACGCGCGGACCCTAGAGTTTGACCGCACCGATGACGACGACGAGCGGCGGTGCCGACGAGCCGATTCGGGGTCCATTTGCGAGCCGCCCTGGCGGGCCACGAAGTTCAGGATATCGGTGAGCGAGACCACGCCGACCAGCTTACCGCTGGTGACCGGGTCGACGGGCCGGTCGACGATCCACAGGCGGTGGGCCTTTGTAGCCACCATTTTGGCCAGCACTCTGCCGAACTTTGTGGAGCGATGCACGTAGAAAACGGGCACGCTGTCTTTGCCGTCTATGAGGCCGCGGTTTTCGAGAATCACGGACAGAAAGTGCCGGCACGGCAAGGCCAGCAAATGGCTTTGCTGGCCCGAAGTCAGCAGCTGCACGTCGGTGACGGAGATGTTGCCCAGCAACGAGCCCTCGCGGTCCACCACGGCTACGCTGGACACTGCGCGTTCGTGCATGAGCGCCAGCGCATCGATAAGCACGGCATCGCCGCCAATGGACATCATGTCCGAGTAGGTGCCGACCGCCAGCTCTTCCAGCGGCTTGTCGAGCGACGGGTCCAGTAATGGGAACCGCCGCAGGTTATTCCAGATGTACCACACCATGCGGCGTTGAGATAGCACGCCGATGACCTGGTCTTTGTCGTTAACGGCCGCAATGCGGTGCACGCCGGCGGCAAACTGGCGGATCACCGCTGACAAGGGAACGGTTGCCGCCATGCGCACGAACGGCTCGCGGGCGCCCAATTGAGCGGCAAAGCTGGCTTTAGCGGGCACGCCGCGGCGAGCGGTCTCGACCTGCTCGCTGAACTGCGGCGAGTGGATGGCCGGGTCCACGTGGCCCAGCACCAGCAGCAGGTAGCAGTTGAGATGGCTATAGTCGAGATAGGACACCACCTCCTTGCTGTTGGGCCAGGTCAGCGGCAGACAGGTGAGCTGGCTTTTGCCCATGAGCTCGAAGGCCTTTTCCACATTGTCGTCGCCGTCGTAGGTCACCAACCGGTCGGTTTGCACCAGGTCGGCCAGGGTGCTTTCCGACCATAACGGCGTGGGCTGAGCACCCACGATGGAGCTGGCGGTCGACGCTGTCGACGCGGTGTCGCTGTCGGTGACCGTCACCACATCAGGGCCTTGGGGACGTTTTTCGCGCGTAGGAGACAGCAATGGCATTGTTGCTGTTTGCGATGGTGAAGGTGAATTTCCCTGACTGTCAGATGGGATGACTTGGGGATGACCTGACCCCGCCCTGGGTGAATCAGCGCCCTGGTTACGGGTTCACTGGCCTTGGAGGCCGATGGGGCAAACATGTGGGGGGACGATCGCTGCCGGGAAGTCAATGACTTTATTCCTGGTTTTGAAATCTCCGATTGGTTTGTTCCCGCCCCCACTTGCCCCATCACATGCCGGGTTTACCCCACTTGGCCCCGCTTTGCGCCTGCCCAGAGGGGCACATGCAGGGGCAACCCTGCAGATTCAACGGCCGCATGCATGGGACATGGGCGTCAGCCGTTTGATTAGTGGTGCAATTCGCCGGGCGGATCCTCACCGGTCTGGTGATTTAGTCTCGTGACAGGACCGAGTTGGGTATCATTCACTTTTTTGAGTGCAACACCGTCTTTTCCTGTGTTTTTTCTCGCTTCTTTCTCGTTTTTTTCTTTTTCTTTTTTTACTAGGCCGACAAGTCGGCCTGTAGTTCCGCTTCGCGGAAAGGAACGCAATTGAGGTTGTCACTACTGCTAGAAAAGAGAAAACTAGAAACTAGCGGGATAACCGAGAGGTTTAAACTCGGGAGCGACAGGACGCATAAACTATATAGAAGTTTAGGTGATATATTTGTAGAGTGCGGTATCCATTCCGCGAAGCGGAACTACAGGCCGACTTGTCGGCCTAGTAAGAAAAAAAGAAAAAAAAAAACGAGAAAGAAGCGAGAAAAAACTGTCTAATTAGTTATTTATTTGCCTGGTCAAGGGCAAGTCGCCAAAGGGTACTAAAGTGACAGGCCGGTCACCAGATTACCTACGTCCCCTTGGCAGTTTGGGACAATCACACATCATTTCTAATGGGTAAGTTTGAGAAACGGCTTTAGGCAGGCAACTAATATCAGGGGCAACGTTCAGCTCGCTATTCGGGAAACTATGGAATAGCAAGAAAGAACATCGCATTCTTATTCTCGGGTTAGATGGTGCCGGCAAAACCACCATTCTCTATAAAATGCAGCTCGGCGAAGTCGTCTCCACCGTGCCCACCGTAGGGTTTAACGTGGAGACCCTGACCTACAAGAACCTGCAGTTCAACGTGTGGGATCTGGGCGGCCAGACGACCATTCGGCCCTACTGGCGGTGCTACTACGCCAACACAGCCGCCGTGATCTTTGTGGTCGATAGCACCGACAAGGACCGGCTGGAAACGTGTGCCAGCGAGCTCAAGACCATGCTGGCCGAGGACGAGCTTCAGGATGCTGCGTTACTTGTTTTTGCTAATAAACAGGACCAGCCCGGCGCGCTGGGCGCGTCGGAGATCGCGTCTTCGCTGAACTTATCTGCTCTCAAAGACCGCAGCTGGACGATTGTGGCCTGCTCTGCTCTGCGGGGCGACGGCCTCACCGAAGGCATGGACTGGCTTGTAGATGTGATCAACGAGGAGACTTAGTTATTTTGTTCATCATAGATACCTCAGCATTATGTTTTACGAATCTCTCTGTGTATGATCTGTTTTCGTTGGGGTTTACTGTTTCTTTTTCTTTCTTTTTTATACTAGGCCGGCAAGCCGGCCTGTAGTTCCGCTTCGCGGAAGGGTAAGAGTATTTGGGGTGGTTTGGTCTGTCAACTGATCATCTCGAACTGCTTGTTTCTTATACTAGACTGGTAAGCCAGTGTTGGGCCAGTGCTGGGCCAGTGCTGGCTGAGAAAGAACAGAAACAAGCTTATTTACCCGTGCAAGGTTAGTTTTAGATTATTCTTTATAGCTATTAGAGAGATCTGTATCTAATAGGTTTCTGCTAGATCCCATTCCGCGAAGCGGAACTACAGGCCGGCTTGCCGGCCTAGTATTAGAAAAAAAAAAGAACAAGACAGCGTCCTACACACTTCTAATAAGAAACTATCGATAGCCGATCTAGATTGTACTTTGTCGATCAGTTCCCGATTTGTTTCCGGCTGCAAAAGGAATGGCTGGTTGAGATCGATCGGTATCTGCAAACGGGGATCTACATACCGGGTTTAGGCCGACTTAAAGTCCTAAAAATGCCACAAGCAGCCGACTTTCTCGGCGCCAAGCCGAATGGGTTGGCACCCAGGTTAATTAGAAATAAGAAAATATATACATAAAACCACTAAACCGGCGGATCAATTTAATGCGCTACCTACCGGGTGTATTAATCCGGCAGAAAGTAAATACAGATCGACACTTCCCCAGATCGGTTTCATAGTTAACAACAGCAACCCTCAGAATTAGAAATCGGAAGCTCCTGGTTGGCTACTTGGGTAAATATATTAGGGATCTAGATAATATTATGGGGCAGGTTGTTGTGGGGATATATGCCAGCCAGACAGGAGTCCCGATTAGGGCATGTGCAGTTCTGGACTAAGCTTCGTTGACCCCCCCATGCGGGGACCGGGTCTAAGCAGGGGACCCATCGCACAATGCGAGGAAACACTAACCCTCATCGAACGCCGATCGAGCGGGTACCTAGAATAAGGAATGAAGGCGGTAAATTATAAAGAGATAAAAGATGGTTACGGTGATCGGGTAGAGCAATTCTACATAGGTGATTTATTTTTAGGCTTAAATATTGGCAATTGCAAGCGCTGCAGGCTGCAAAGGATGCCAAGGCGTTGGGTCCAATCAGTGCCAAGATGATTAGTTGGCGATGCCCCCCCCGCCTCGACTCGGTCTGGACCCAGGTCAACCGATGACAGGTGCGGTCAGCATCTAGACTGCGGCCCTAGGGCAGGGGTTTGCTCTGGGTGCAGCAAGCAAACGTGGCCATTTATAGGGCTTTCCAAACACATTAGGAATCCATTCAACATCCTATTCCCAGAATGAAGCTACCAGCACTCACCAGGATTACCTTCCGCAACCAGGCTTTGCGACCGAGTCTCATGCATCGCTTAGCATCATCCGCAGGGCCAATGGCAAACACGCCATTACCAACAATATGCATGTCGACGCCCCTTGCAGATGCCCCTTATATAAAGCCCGGTTGCGCACCCGGTTTTGCTCGTAGCTATTCTTCGAAAATGTCTGATAACGCCAACGCCCCTTACACCACTACCAGTGGTTGCCCGGTCTTCAGCCCTTACGCCTCGCAGATGATTGGCCGTCCCGGCCCTCTGCTGCTGCAGGACCACCACCTCATTGACTTGCTTGCTCACTTCGACCGCGAGCGGATTCCTGAGCGGGTTGTCCATGCCAAGGGTGCCGGTGCCTTCGGTGTGTTCGAGGTCACTGATGATGTCACTGATATCACCAGCGCCAAGTTCCTGAACAAGGTTGGCAAGAAGTGCAAGACCCTTACTCGTTTCTCCACCGTGGGTGGTGAGTCGGGTTCGGCCGATACTGCCCGTGATCCTCGTGGCTTTGCCACCAAGATCTACACTGAGGACGGTAACCTGGACTGGGTGTACAACAACACTCCCATTTTCTTCCTGCGTAACCCCTCCAAGTTCCCTCTGTTCATCCACACTCAGAAGCGTAACCCCCAGACTCACCTGAAGGATGCCGACATGTTCTGGGATTTCCTGTACCAGAACGACGAGGCTGTCCACCAGCTGATGATTCTGTTTTCCGACCGTGGTACCCCCGATGGTCTGCGTCACATGCACGGCTTCTCGGGTCACACCTACGTGTGGCGCAAGTCTGACGGCAGCTTCAACTACGTGCAGATCCACATGAAGTGCGACCAGGGCATCAAGACCCTCACCAACGAGGAGGCCGGCCACCTTGCCGGTGCCAACCCTGACTACGCCATGGAGGACCTGTACCGCGCCATTGAGAAGGGTGACTACCCCTCGTGGACCTGTTACGTGCAGGTGATGTCTCCTGAGGAGGCTGAGAAGCAGGACTTCAGCGTTTTCGACCTGACCAAGACCTGGCCCCAGGCTAAGTTCCCTCTGCGTCGTTTCGGTAAGCTGACCATGAACAAGAACCCCGAGAACTACTTCGCCGAGGTTGAGCAGGCCGCTTTCTCGCCCTCCAACACCGTGCCCGGCTGGGAGCCCTCGGCTGACCCCGTCCTGCAGTCCCGTCTGTTCTCGTACCCCGACACCCACCGTCACCGTCTGGGCGCCAACTTCTACCAGATCCCCGTCAACAAGTGCCCTGTTGCCCACAACCCGTTTGTGCGCGACGGCCAGATGTCGGTCGACGGCAACAACGGCAACCAGCCCAACTACCCCTCGTCGTTCCAGCCTATCCCCTACGACCAGGCCGTGGCCCCCAAGGCCAGCGACGAGCACGTCAAGTGGATCGGCACTGCCACCGCCTTCGAGTGGGCCGCTACCCCCAAGGACTACGAGCAGCCCCGCGCTCTGTGGGAGGTCTACGGCCGCACCAACCAGCAGGACACTCTGGTCCACAACCTGGTTGCCCACGCCTCTGCCGGCTCTGCTCAGACCCAGAAGCGCGTCGTCGAGATCTTCTCGCGCGTGTCGCCCGACTTCGGTGCCAAGCTGGAGGCCGAGTTCGCTCGCGTCAGCAAGCAGTAGTTAGCTAGCTAGACATTTAGGTCCCTTTTTCTTTAGCAAGCTTTTTAGACACAAATGTCCTTCCGCGGAAACGGCTCGGTGAATGAGCCAAAAATGCCTATCTTGGTCAGCATTGGACAGCCTTGGCCAGCCTTGGCTAGTGACTTTTGGTTTCCCATCTCTCTATTCCTACTAAAGACATGTCTGCCTGAGTTCCTCGGGAATAGTAAAAGTGGAAACAAAGTCTATATTTGTCATCCGCGGGACTTGTTTGGCTGAACGGTACTGGTTTCTATTGGCTGATATTGGCTAGGATGGGCCAGGGACTATTTCCCCGGGTTATTTTCCGCGCAGCGGAACTACAGGCCGACTTGTCTGCCTAGTAAGAATAAAAAATAAAAAATAACCGAAAAAATAAAAATCACCTGAAACCTGGGGTATCTGAGACATACTGGTGGTTGTAGGGTTTGGGATGATCGGCTATGTAATAACATCGGGGTTCCATGGCGTCCGCATCATGCAACAACTTCTAGTACCGATAACTTTAATTTTGATAGATAATATATTAGTTACAGCGGCGTTCCGGATGCAGCCCGTGCGCAACAATCCAGACCTTTGAATATGAAGTACAAGTCCTATTTAATGCTAGCCCACCAGGCCCTTAACAAGACCCTGGTTGAAGATGCCGCGTGGGTAGGAAGCCCCGGAGCAGGGGCTCCTCTGCCCTCAAACGACAGTTTCTACCACGTCACTGGCGACTATTCCCGTCTTGCTTTGGGTGATATCATCTCCACTCGCGAGGTTGGTCTCGCCCAGTACACCAATGTCAGTAAAGCCTACCAGGTGATATATCGCACCGAGAATACGTTTGGAGTGCCCCGAGCATCTCTAACTACTTTGATTATTCCTCATAACGCCGATAAAGAGCATGTTGTGTCCTACCAGCTTGCCGAGGATTCGTCCTATATCAACTGTGCCCCCTCGTATGAGATTCTGCAGGACCCTGCCGAGACCGATATCCAACAGCTTTTAAACAATGGCTGGGTCGTCAATGCGCCCGACTATGAGGGCTTCAACTCCTCATTTGCTGCTGGCGTTCTAGGAGGCAAACTCACTTTGGACTCTCTGAAGGCGGTGTCGCAGCTGTCTAACCTCACGGGCATCGAAGATCCTCAGATTGCATTATGGGGCTACTCTGGAGGCTCGCTTGCCGCTGGCTGGGCCGCCGAGCTTCAGCAACACTACGCACCGGATCTGAAGATCGCTGCGGTGGCGGTTGGAGGGTATGCCGTAGATCTTCTGGCTACTGTCAAGCGCGTGAATGGCCGCTTTTTCGCCGGGTTCATTCCTGCTGGCCTATTTGGGTTAGCTAGTGAATATAGTATGCTTTGGCCCATCTTCGACATTGAGATCAAACCGGAAGACCTACCAAGAATGCTTAGGGTTCTAAACCAGTGTGTAACCGACGATATTTTGGATTTCACGGGAGTGGACGTTTTTGAATTCTTCCGGTCGGGAATTGACATTCTCAACAATACTGTTGTCAAAGAAGTGTTTAAGAATGTTACTCTGGGTAACACCGTCCCGAAAAGCCTTATGTTTGTGTACCAGAGTATTCAAGACGAAGTGGTCCCCTACCAAGTGGTTGATAGAGTTGTGGACTTTTATTGTTCGAATGGTGGGTATGTCAAGTACTTGAGAGATGCTCATTATAGCCACCTGGACATGATGGCTGCCTATAGCGGAGCTGCAGTGGAGTTTATTGGCGAGGTGTTTGCTGGCTATCCCCGTGGCGGCTGCAGTTTTGTGGGCTCTGGGTTTACAACTCCTAATATGAATTCCACCGCCGATATCGAGATCACCGACAACACTGACAGCAGCACTAATACTACACTCAACATCACTACCAGCCCCAGTACCATACTCAACCGCTCCACTAGCACCATCACCACGAGTCAAAGTACCAGCCAAACCAGCGACCCATCTACCTCCAATGCTTCTACCACTGCTAATATGGCTGTATCGCATAACCCCCCAGTATTTATCGTGCTTTTATTTACTATACTATTCCATAGCTTATAGCTGAAATATTCAAACCAAAATAGAGCTTCAACGATTCCGCAACCACTCCGCAACCATTCCGCGCAGCGGAACTACAGGCCGGCTTGCCGGCCTAGTAAAAAAAAAGAAAAAAGAAAAAAAAAAAATATAAAAAATTATGATCAGGATCCGATTTGGAAATTTGGATCGGGTCGGATCGGTGATGGCTGACATGCAGGCTGCGCTGAGACGCATTCAGGAGTTCAAGCCGCATGAGCTGCCGGATTCGGCCGCCCCCAAAAGAGGATCGATAGCGATCATCATTCGCGTGCCAGGCTATTCGCGGGCCAGTTTAGACGAGTACATTTCCGACTACGGCGATGGCAAGGCCGAGATCTTGTTTATCAAGCGGGCAGTGTCGCCGAGAGACCGGTGGTCAGGCCATATTGCCATTCCGGGCGGCCGCAAAGAAGCGGACGAGACCGATTTGGATGCGGCGGTGCGCGAGACGTTGGAAGAGGTCGGCATTGATCTCCAGAAAGATGGCTTCTATGTCGGCCCTTTAGATCAGCGGCTGTTGAAAGTGTCGTGGGGAAGACGGGTGGCTATGACGTTGTGTCCGTTTGTATTTATATTGAACAACTATGATGCTGCCCTGCATCCGCAGTGGTCAGAAGTGGCCACGACTTTCTGGTACCCGGTGCAGAAGCTGCTGGATCCAAAGTCTCAAACCTACGAGCTGGCGGCCGTGGGCAGTCGGTTAGATGTTTCATGGCTGCCGGACTTGCTGGGCAAGTTCGTACAATGGCAAGTAGGCAATATGCGTTTCCAAGCCATCCGGCTGTCGCCTGCATCCTGTCGGCTCCCCGAAGATCTGGATATGCACCCTCCTGCACCTCCCTATAATCTATGGGGAGTGACGCTGGGCGTGCTCACAGACTTGTTTGAGATTGTTGAGCCCGGCTATTTCCGATCACAAACGTGGCTGCCTACGATGAGTGCCTGGGATATGCGGTTTTTCGTGTATATTCAAAGCGTTTTCGGGTCCCGGCGTGAGATCACCACCTTGGAAAATTCCATCGACTCTAAAGGCCTGCAAAGCGGCCATATGGATCTGGTCAATCGTGCGCTTGCTGGCCACTTTAAATACTTTCCGCGTGCCGTCTTTGCTGGTCTGCTATTCCGGCTGCTTGCTCTGTTATATACATTACGGTTACTGCTGAGACGCAGGGGGTAAAGATGCTAGCTATTCTTAGTTTTTTTTTGTCTTTTTTAATTCTTACTAGGCCGATAAGTCGGCCTGTAGTTCCGCTTCGCGGAAAGATACAGAAATATATAATTAAAGCGCTAGGCCATGAGAGGTTTCCAGGCAGGCTTGAGCACTCCTTCGACCCGCCAGTCTTCGCCAAGCAGTCGAAGCCGCGCCGCCGCCGGCAGCCGCTGGTCGGCGACCGAAAGTGTCCAGGCATCTGCGGTGAGCTCGAGGATTTTGTTGGCCTGGCGACCGAACGCGGTCTGGAACCGCTGGGCGGTGACGTCCCACCACGCGGCCACGGCGGCAAAGTCGGCGTTCAACAGAAGTTGTTTAGGTTTATTGAGCTGGCGGGCCAGGAAGATCCACGAATGCATGATCGGGTACGGGTGTTTGATTTTCTGCTGGGCGCTGAGCTTGGTTTGGGTCATAGCGCTCCACACCGCACACATTCCGGCAATGCGCTCGCTATAAGATTCCATAGACTCCCAGCGACCGTCAGAGCGCTTGAACCCCATGCGGAGACGGCCCTGTTCGGTATCGATAGGACACGAGTATCCAATGACCTGCGGACACTTTTTAACGAACCGCGCGATCAGGTACTCGCCGAGCTCGGGGAAGTCGCCCCATAAAAGCACCGACATCATCGCCAGCGGGATAGCTGTTTGGACGGCCAGATGCGCCTCGCTTTCTGCCTGTCGCACTACGCCTTTAGCATACATATTAAGCACCCATCGGAACACCAAGTCGCCGTCGGCCTTTGCCTGGGTAAACACGGTGCGCAGCTGGTCGCGGGTGGCGGCCAGTTTCTGTCGCGAGTTGGTGAGTTGGCCCAGTTTCGGTTTGATCTGGGTTTTATACTGGAAGCATCTGCTTTTGAGCTGTTTGTCTGCGGCCACGGGCTCGTTGACGTCTTTTTTGACATTAGCGATGACAGTTTTCCAGTGGTCGAATTCGGCTTGGATTTCGACAGGGTTCGAGAAGTCTGATTTGCCATTTTGAGTTGTCTGAGTCGGTTGAGCTGCCTGAGTTGTTTCAGCGGCCTGAGGAGCTTGAGCGGCCTGAGCTGTTTGAGCGGCCTGAGCGGCCCTTTCAGCCTCCTTCTCAGCCTCCTTTTGGGCGACCTGCTCAGCCTCCTTTTGGGCGGCCTGCTCGGCCGCTTTGGCTTTCGCTTGCTGCGCGCGCGCCTCGGCAAGCTTCTGCGCGCGCTCGGCCGCGGCCTCGCGCTCCCGCGCCGCTTCCGCCTGTTCCTCCAGCAACTGCCGAGCAAGCTCCTGCTCGCGCGCCTCCTCTTCCTGGCGCTTGCGTTCCAACGCGACCCGCGCGCGCTCGAGTTCCTGCTGGCGCGCGCGCTCGATGCGCTCGAGGCGATCGCGTTCATACTTCTGCTGCTCGCGCACGGCTGCAAGCTCCTGCAGGCGCTGTTTGCGGCGCTTCGAGCGGTCGGCCAGCGCGGTCTGGACGCGGTTGGCGGTCTCTGCCGCGGCGGTGCTCAGAATTGACCGCGAGCGCTGCACGGCGGCTTTATCTTTGGAGATCTCCGATGCCCGCTGCTCGCTGACCGACAGTGCTAGCTGGCCCAGAAGGGTTTCTGTCTCGTCGATATCGCTTCCAATAAACGAGACGCTATTATCAAACGACATTTCGCCGGGAAGCGGTTGCGACATCACCGAATCGTCGTCCTCGCTGTCGCTCTCCACCAGCACCTTCATGTCAGCTAGTCCTAGTCCCCCTTTACCTCATCTGGGATCTAGCATATGCATACCAGATCTTCAAGACCATCAGGCACCATTAGGCACCATCAAGCACTATCAAACACAAGTTTCTGTTAGTCTTAAAAATACTGCACTTGTATGTACGATTATATATGGCAGTAATTCCATTCCGCGAAGCGGAACTACAGGCCGACTTGTCGGCCTAGTATGAAAAAAAGTCAATTTTAGTTACCACTTGGTCTACCCGCTAGTTACCGGGGTTAGTTACCAGCTCGCAGGAAACCGTTCGGTCCCCTTGAAAGGCATGTTGAACGCACTCAGAAGCGTGCGGGCCTCGGGATCGACCTGGGCAGATGTATGTACAAACACGTCGACCGCAAACGTCTGCGGCCACAGCTCAAGGTTACCCTCGATCTCCGGGAATAACCGGATATCGTCGGCGGTCAATGTGAACACGATATTGCCCGAGGTATCGCCCGCAGAATTGGAGACGCCCGTGAACGTCTTCGACCGCGGCAATACGACCTCGGTCAAAGTGGACAGAAACTGGTGCATAGCCGGCCCCCGCATCCGCAGTTTGGCGCCCATCGGCATGCCTGGCCGCAGCGTCCATGCCGGAACGTTTGTGCGAGCATATACTTGCTGAGGTTTCTGGCCGGTGATCTGCTGCAGTTGGACTTTAGCGGCCGTGGCCAAGTCGTGATTCATAGTGGCTTGTTTGACGAAACAGTTCAGCGAAATAGCCGTAATCGCCGGCACGTTGCTCCAGTCTCGGGCTTTAATGTCTTTTGTGGCCTGCGAGCCGCCAAACGGCTTCCGCTGCGGCTGGTAAACTTGGTAAGGGGTAGTGCCTGCTCGCGGCCGCGGTTTATGGCCAGGGATCCGCTGTTGGTTGTGTTGGTAGTTAATGAGCAGCAGATCGGGCTCGACCGTCTGCACAAAGTGCTCGTATACCCGATCAGGGCCTACCTGCTGGGGCCGGAACTTCGCCGACTGTAAAGACGAGCGAGGCACTCGCAGCTCGGCAAACTTGTCCATAAGCTGCGATTTCTTGAACCGCACCGTATGATGCACGGGCGGCACAATACTAACAGCCGTGCGGCCGGCACGAGCCGCTGTTGTCGAGAACGCTCTCGTCGACATGGCCTGCATTTGTCACTGAAAAATCAGAGTCGCTTTCTGCTTACGGCACTTAAAGCCGTCTCTGCAGCCATCTCTCTAAAACACTATTTGACAAGCAATTCAGTAACTTTTTCCTTTCTTTTTCCTTTCTTTTCCTTTCTTTTTTTCTTACTAGGCCGACAAGTCGGCCTGTAGTTCCGCTGCGCGGAAAGGTACTACAATTGAGGCCGCGGAAGCGAATATGGCTGGAAAAACGCCAATCGCAGGCAAATCTCGGGGGTTTCCGCGAAGCGGAACTACAGGCCGACTTGTCGGCCTAGTAAGAAAAAAAAAGAAAAAGAAACCTGAGCAAAAGACCCTGCAAAGCAGGGAGGTTGGACAGAGGATATAGAGGGATGCGGTGGGCCGTTACTCAGCAATGCACCGGGAGCGACGGCCGGTGAGTCGCAAGCCGGTGGGGTCGGGCAGATCGCCGCCGATGGCGTCGAACGAGTTCGCGATTCCGCAAAGAGCGCCTGAAGCGGTCATTTCTCCATATGCGCAGGCGGTGCAGATGGATACGACGGCGTACGACGAGGTAAGCAGCGGAAACGACAACCTGTTCCATACCCGCCAATCGCCACAGCCAGCGGCTTCGGAGCACCGTAATTCCGGTTATAGCCAGAATCTGGAGTTCTATAATCAATATGAACCCACAATCGCTGCATCGGAGCGGTCTAACCGGTCGCAAGAGGGGTTTAACTTCTCTTCTGATCCCGAACTGCAGGAGCTGTACCAGACGCTGAATTCGCCGCCTCCCACATCGTCGGAGGTGTCTGAAGCGCCTAGCCAGATAGATTCAGCCACGCAGGCGTCGGCTCCGCTGATTGCGCAGAGTTATGGCGACTACAACGGGCAGTACACTGCCTACGATAGCCAGGCTTATGGCGATTCGTATAATGCAGCATATGAATCGTACGGGCCCGGTCAGCCCGCAGCTACTCCCTATCAAGGCGAGTTTAAGGGCGAGTCATATAAAGGCGAGTCGTATAAATCGCACGGAAGAATGCCGTCGGGCGAGGTGTATCCGTTGTTTAGCACATCGTCAACGCCTATTAAAGAGCCGGACACCACATACTCGAGCACCGGCAGTCGTTTCCAATACGAGAGCACTCCATCGCCTACTGCCGCGACCAATCACGATAGCCTCGGCAGCAATCTGCGGCCCACCAAGTCGCCAGTATCTGCGTCGTCAGGCGACCGGCTTTCCATGGACCGCGCCTCCGTGAACACGTCGGCAGCCGGCTCGATCACTCACTCACATAAATCGTCGCTGGTTCCCGACCCCGTGTTGGAGGTTCCGTTGCCAGTTCCTGAAAACGAGACTACCGAGCAGGCGCTGGGCATCGGCACGGGATCCACATATGTGCGGTACCTGCGCAATGCTGCAGGCACTGCCGCGGTCGCCAAAGCGCCTGTCAAGCTGCCTATTGGCGTGGTGGCAGGCTCGGCCGCGCCTACTCTGTCAGTCCCCAAGGATTTCGTGCGCAAAGCCATGGATATCCGATATACCCATCTCCAACCGCGGATGCTGGCGTCCGAGGTTGATGATGACGACGAAGAGACGGCAGGGGTGCGGCCGGCGCCCGCGGCTGCGTCGCGGCGCAGCTCGGAGTCTGCTGGTAGTGTGTGTGAAGAGGTAGGCAAAATCAAGCTGTTTGTGGCCAATCCCGATAGCGACACAGATTAGCCTAGTAGCGTTCTAGAGTCGTCTATTCATAATACATAACATATTGGCATTGTCACCTCTACTTTTCTGTTAGTTTTTTACAGGTCTGGGACTTGTCCAGTATGCTTCGCGAAACGTCGATAACACCCCCTATAGAACTGCCTACACCTACAGAACTATACAGAACTACACAGACTCACAAACCGATTTAGCCGGATAGCCTGAAAAAACCAACAAAAAAACATAAAAGTAGCAAAAAATTACCATTACTGTATATTTCATGCTATTGTAACTCCACGTCAATGACCACCGGGCACCCCAAGGGTAGGGCCGGCCGCAAGAGCCCCACTAAGCCCCACTACCCCCCCTCGCTAGTCATCGTAGACAAGACACTAATCGATCAACGATCGACATGGACAAACTCATTGTGTCTGCCATAGCCATCTATGTGTACTGGACGGGCCTGAACACTCTTCTCAGCAACGACTCGACGCCCGTGGCTGTCTCCTACGGCGGCCATTTCCAGTTCCTTACCATTCTCGGCGTATGTTCTAGTTTACTTCAGCAAGTAGTTGCAATTGCCGCCGTTGTGACCGGCCTGCGATCGCTGGCTCGGTTGCAGAGCATTCTGTTGCAGCTGAGTGCGCCCATTGAAGTGCTGATTTCCCTTCTTTACTGGTCGATCAAGGCGGTTGATCCGACGCTGGTGTTGGATCCCCGGTTTGCCGCCCGCATTTCGCTGCCTTTGGACCTTAAATTACATCTTTACCCAGCCATTTTCCAGTGCTTGACTGCCCTGAACCGGCCGCTTCGTTTGTGGCATGCCAGTGTTTTCAAAACAGTGCTAGGCTTTCTGGCAGTCACCGGAGCCTATTGGGTGTGGGTGCACCACACTTATTCGCACAACCAGTTTTTCCCCTATCCTCTATTTTCGTTAGTAGACGATTTCGGGCGGGCAGGGATCTTTGCGGGCTCGGCGGTGATCATTACTTTTGTCTACAAGGCGATCCAGGCCCTGCAGCATCAGCTCAATTAAAGTAGGTTTACAGTCTATATAGAAACTGCTTTAATTGTGATTTTGGTATTTTTCAGGTCTTGTTCAGGGGGATTGCTTTCATGGACTATCATGTAAAGAGCTGGTGGGTTGAAGTCAAAGTTATTCAAAGTTATTCAAAGTTATGTAGGATAGTTTAACTTCCAGTAGACCAAGCAAGTTGGTTTATAAATGACAATGTGAATACATAACGGGAATCTAACAAGACGCCCAGCACTCTAGCAATGCAACAATGTCCGTAAACGGCCGTCCCAGCAGCACCGTCGACTGGATCTGGCCCTCGCGGACAAGCACCATGCAGGGTACAGCTGCACGGCCGCCGCCCAGCGGATCCAACACGCGACACTGTCGAGCAAGCGCCCCGTGTGGATCCTCGATGGCCAGAACAGGCATATCGGGCTGCGGAGGCAGATGAGAGACCAGCAAAGCCATGCGTTGCACGAGCGGCAGCGACAGCAATTGCGGGCCAATACGGTCGGATTCGTTTTCGAAAATAAGAATATATGTGGCATCAGCAGCACTCAAAACCATGCGAAGGTCGGTTTCAAGCACCCAGTTAGAAGGACCATGCAACCGCACCGGGTTTTCCGGCATACACAAAGCACGAATACCCGGCCGCGAGCTCTGAGTGGGCTCGGCGTATTTGGGGATCAGATCCCCGCCAGCCGAGAATGACAATGGGCCATACTGGACAGGTGGGGACCCAAAGCGGGCGCGTTTCTGAGGAGATGTCGGCCGAGACGGGGCTGGCGACACTGCAGACACGTCTGAAAGCGGCTGGGTAGTCACGGCGGTCGGCAGGGGGCCGAACTCGTCGAACTGGTCCTCTGCCGATCGTTTCATGGCGTTAACACACTAGCGATCGAAGAGGGCTGATTGAAGTCGGAGGAAAAGGGCCCGGACCGGGTAATATATGAAATTATTCACTTTGGGCACAACCCTAGCCCGTCCCCCGCCGTGTCCCTACCTCCTCACCGATTAGTCATAACCGGCCAATAATCGGTCACCCAAAAGCAAGCCGGCGAAATGCATGCAGCAGGCCCAGTTTTTAGCGGCAATTTTTGAATTCGGTAGTTCGATCTTGCTTTTTCGATGTTATTTTTCTTTTTGGTTTCTGGCTAGGCTGATAAGTTGGAATGTAGTTCCGCTTCACCTAAAGGTAGACCTTTAGACTACTATGTAAACGTCCAAGTCTCGATCAACACCGATCGACCCCAATTCAGTACCGATTTAGGTTCAATTCTCTATCAGTTCTCTATCAATTAGCATTCCGCGAAGCGGAAATACAGGCCGACTTGTCGGTCTAGTAAGAAAAAAGCCAAAAAAGCAGAATAAAAGGAAAAGCCAAAAAGTAAAGTAGACATGGAGTGTATGAAAAAACGCTATGCAGAAACTACGACAAGGACCACGTTCACATTCATGTTAGCACACATTTAAGAAACAACAAAATACTTACTTGGAAGGCGGGTTGGCTACAAACTCAATGCCCTTGCTGATGTTTGCTTTCAGGCCATCGATAGCCACCTTGAGCAGGCCCTGCTCGTAGTCGCTGGCTTTGGGCAGAATGTTGTCGACTTTAGTCGCGCCGTCCGGGCCGAACTCGACCGGCACGGCAAAGAAGTCGACGCCGACCTCGCTCTTAACCGCATCGCCGCCGGGAATTCCCGGTAGGTACACGTAGGCCGCCGAGGTGGCTTTCTCGCCGTTGAGGCCCTTCAGAACCGCCTCAGCAAACACGTAGCCGGCATAAGCCATCGACAGCGTAGCCGAACCGGCGCCGTCCTTGGCCTTGACGACCTCGTCGCCGCCGAACTGGATGCGGTTCACCAGCTGCTTGAGCTTGTCGCCTTCAATATCCAGTTTCGGGGTGGCTAGCGACAGCAACGGCACGATGGTCTCGCCCGAGTGGCCGCCCACAACGGGCACGTGCACACTTGCGGGGTCGCGGATACCGGCGACCGACGAAGCAAACCGGTCAGCCCGGACCGAGTCCAAAGTGGTGACGCCGAACAACCGTTTGGGGTCGAACACGCCCGCCTTCTTGAGCACCTCGGCGGCAATCGGAACAGTGGAATTCACAGGGTTCGAGATGATCAGCACAAACGCCCGCGGCGAGTACTTGGCGATGCCCTCGATAATGCCCTGGACAATTCCGGCGTTGATCTTGAACAGATCGTCACGGGTCATTCCGGGCTTACGGGGGATTCCGGCGGGGATCACGACGATGTCGGCGCCGGTGAGCGCACCCTCCAGGCCGTTCTCTTTAGCCAGAAAGCCTTCCACACCGCCTGCGGTGGAGATGTGCGACAAGTCGGCAGCAACCCCGGGCGAGTTGACGACATCGTACAGCGCCAATTCGTCCACGTACGGCGACAATTTCAACAACAGCGACAGAGGCTGGCCAATTCCGCCAGCAGCGCCTGCAACAACAGCTTTGACCATGGTGTGAGTGAGGTTGCTTACCCCGCACCGCGCCCCCACTCCTTTTATACTGCCACGGGCGTTGCCCAGGGTAGGGCGCGCGTGGGGGAATGATTGGCCTTCCGGTCTGTTCCGACATTGGCCCGGATCTACCCGGTCTTTTCCGGGATAACCTTGGCGGCAACTTCACCTCGTCGGAACGCAAACCCGATCCATTTCAAACCTGGTTGAAACCAGCGCTAGCCGGTACCCCCACAGCCAGCAATTGGTTTCTGACGGCATATGACGTCATTAGCATGTGTCCGATGCTGCCCGGCATTGGAATGAACCAATTATAGTTTCATAACTAAAATGTTCTTATTATATGCTTGTTACATGTACTTTTCTTTTCTTTTTTTCTTACTAGGCCGACAAGTCGGCCTGTAGTTCCGCTTCGCGGAAGGGAGCCGGAAAGGGAACAGAAACTGGGTGTTCAAGGGGTACAATTGACATTTCGCGAAGCGAAAAACTGTTCGACTTGTCGAACAGCCAAAAAAAAGAAAGAAAAAGGAAAAAAAAGGGGTGCTAGTATCTTTCTTTAACAGTGGTTACTGGACTAGATGTGGGTCGGTGGTACCGATGTTAGTAAGCAGACAGTCATTTTTCAGTGCAACAACATTATTTATATACGTTTTAGAAAAACACGTTTATTTTAGCGACGGCTCTTGGCGGCGTACGCCTTCTTGTTCTTGCGGGCCCGTGCCAGCGCAGACGCCTTGTGCACGGCAGGCTCCAGCAGATCAGCCCGGTGGTTGCGGGTGCCCTTGGACACGGCGGCGGCGATCTTGCGGCCCTCCTTGCCGTGCTTGAAGGTGGTGGCAGAGACCTTGGCGTTCTTGCCGTTCTTGGCCGACTTGGTGAGCAGGGTGATGCCCTTGGGGGTGTTGACAACGCCCACGGCGGTGGGGTTGGCAAAGCCGGACGCCGACTGGGTGTAGCTGGCGGTGACGTTCAGCGGCTCCTTGGAGAACTGCGAGCCGCCGGCAGAGCGCGACTTAACCAGGTAAGTGCTGTAAGTGCGGGATACCTGCCAGATCAGGTCGTACGAGACGTTGTTCGACATTTGGAGAGCTGTGGAACCGCTCGAGTGGGTATGTCCCTCACATTGACTCGGTGTTGGGTCCCAAAAGCCCTAAGCCCTAACTGGGTCCCGAAGGGGATGCCAACAACCAGCGGTCCGACGGGTTCTGCAGCGGTTTATGAACCTCTGATTTTCACGCTGAATCAATATATATTGTCTTTTATTTTTTAGAAATGCTAATAATCATATAGTACTCAGATAAATGCTAAATATAAGTCGACTAGCCCTCGAGCGACTGCAGACGCACAAGCTCGGCATAGCGGCCGTTGAGCTGCAGCAGCTCGAAGTGAGTACCGGACTCGCTGATCATGCCGTTCTCAAACACGTAGATGATGTCTGCGTTCTGGATAGTACTCAGGCGATGGGCCACCGCAATGGTGGTGCGGCCCTTGGCCGCCTCGTCCAGCGCCTGTTGGACGATTTTCTCGGAATCGGAGTCGAGCGCCGAAGTGGCTTCATCCAGCAACAACACTTTCGGGTTGCGGATCAGCGCGCGCGCAATGGCAATGCGCTGTTTCTGGCCACCGGAAAGCATGGACCCGCGCGAGCCCGTGGACGTGTCGTAGCCGTCGGGCAGCGACATGATGAAGTCGTGGATATTGGCTTTGCGCGCTACCTCGTGCAGCATCTTGTCGGTGACATCCTCGGGAGGACCCGGGTAACCCATGACGATGTTGTCGCGGATGGAACCCGAGTATAACATGGGTTCCTGCTGGACCAGCGCGATATGCTCGCGGTAGGCGGCCAGATTGAGGTCTCTGATATCGTGACCGTCAAACGTGACCGAGCCCTTGAGCACGTCGTAGAACCGCTCGACTAATCCGATAGTAGTGGATTTGCCGCAGCCCGAGGGACCCACTAACGCGATGTACTGGCCGTGCTGAACGTGCAGATTAAGCCCGCGCAGAACAGGCACTTGGGGACGCGTGGGGTAGCGGAAATGCACGTCGTTGAACTGGATATCACCGCGTACCGTTTCCGGGTCGAGCACCAGGCCTTTCTCGCTCCATACGTCGATTTTGGGCTGGGCCTCAAGCACCCGCACGATGTTCACGGCCGCCTGACGCGCTTTGCCCATATCGGGCGCGTAACTGAACATCTGGCCAGCCGATTGGGCGCCAAGAACAACCGCCATAAACACCACGTAGTAACCGAAGATGGTCGCGCGACCCTCGCGCATCTGCGTACTGCCGTACCAGAACACAAGGGCGACCACCCAGGGAGTAAGACCCTGGGAAAGGCCGTAGACCACTGCCGAGCGCATAATTGCCGGCCGCGAATGCTTAACTTGGTCATCAACGGCGCTGGCGTACAAATCACACACATTGCGTTCGCGGGTTAGCGACTGCACGGTGCGAACGGCAGTAGCATATTGCGACGCGAGGGTGCCGGACTTTTCGTACACTTTGCGGGCACGTTCCTGCAGCTTGTTAAGGATATACACCCGCAGGAAACCACAAGCGACCTGCACGGGCACACACGAGGTAGCCACCAAGCCGATCCGCCAGTTGAAGGGAATACCGGTGATGACGCCGCCGAACAAAGTGGCCAGCGACTGACAGATCTGGCCTAAAGTCGATCCGGAAATACCTTCGATGGCTTTGCCGTCTTTGGCCAACGTAGACGTCAGCGAGCCGGGCGAGTTATCGTCGTGGTCGAAGTAGGCAACGTCCATGCGCATAAACTGCTTGAAAAGCGACAGCCGGATGTTGTGAACCAGCCGTTCCGAAGCGTAGGTATTCATGTACGTCATGGTGAACGCGGCGGCAAGCGAAATAACGCCGACCATGAACAAAAAGCCCGTGTATTTGTTGACCTCATGCCGCATATGCGGATAGTACTCAGGGGAGACAATAATGCTGGAAACCACTTTGGCACTGAGAATGGCCATGGCAATGTAGGCGTAGCCGACAATGATCGAGCAGCCAATACCAATAATGAGGTTCCAGCGCTCTTTGTGGTTCAGTTTAAGCATCACCCGCATCGAATGCAGAGTGCTCACTTTACCGGTCTTATCCACGCCGGGGATGTTTTTGAACCCGGTATCCACTCGCGTGAGCGTCTCGCCGATCTGCGGCATGTCGTCTTCCTGGACCACCAACCCGGTTTCCGGGTCGCGCGAATCGCCATAGTACCCGTCGGGCGCGTCGTCCTCTTCACCGGCCGGCGTGTCGCTTTCCTCGATCTTGTTGACCTGCTGCGCCTCCACCAGCCGCGCGTATGTGCCGTGCTCGGCAAGCAGTTCCTGGTGAGTACCCTGCTCGACGATCTCGCCTTTAGCCATCACCACAATCTTGTCGGCGTCTTTAATGGTACTCAGACGATGAGCAATCACGATAGTAGTGCGTTCCTTAGCGGCACGGTCCAAAGCTTCCTGGACAATACCTTCGCTTTTGGTGTCTAAAGCGGAAGTCGCTTCATCCAGTAACAGAATCTTCGGGTCGGAAACAATCGCACGCGCAATAGCAATCCGCTGTTTCTGGCCACCGGACATCAGGAATCCGCGATCGCCCACATTGGTATCAAGACCGTCCGACAACGTCTGGATGAAATCCCAGGCGTTGGCTTGTTTACAAGCATCAATAACGCGTTCGCGCTGTTCCTCAGGACTGGCATGCTCGTATTTCGTACCGATCAAGCCGTAAACGATGTTCTCGAAAATGGTTTCGGCAAACAAAGTAGGTTCCTGCTGGACAAAGCCGATCTGCTGGCGAAGCCACTGCAAATTCAGTTTATCGATCTCGATACCGTCCAGCGTGATCGAGCCCGAAAGCGGCAAATAGAACCGTTCCAGCAACCCCACAATGGTGGATTTGCCCGAGCCCGACATGCCTACCAACGCGACAGTCTGGCCGGCAGGCACAGTTAAACTGAAATCAGGCAGAACCAACACATCGGGACGCGAAGGATAGCGGAAGCGCACGTCTTTGAGAACAATGCGGCCTTCCACCGACTCGGGGCGGATGCCGTCATCGCTAAGAGCATCAATCACAGGCTTGCGATCAATAGCTTCATTCAGCGACCGCGCGGCAGCAAGACCTTTGGCGATATACTGGAAGTTCGGGGCCACGTTACCGATCTGGAACGAGCCAATCAGAACCGACACAAGCACGGTAATGACTTTACCGATCTGGGCCTCGCCATCGGCAATCAAGCGCGAGCCTTCCCAGTACGACAACGCGTAGATCCAGAAAAGACCGCCCCAAATCAGGCCCAGCATACAGGAAAGCCAGAGATTGCCCTTGTGTTCCCATTGGCTGGTGTTTTCCAGCGCCTTATCGTATTTATCGGCCATGCGTTTCTGCGCGCCGAACGCGATAGTGTTTCGCACCGCTTGCAAAGCTTCTTCCGCCACCGACGAGCCCTTGGAATAGACTTTCATTGACTTGGTAACATACTTGACCATCATACCCGAAAAGAAGGACATAACAAAGAAGATGTAGAACACAGCCGAAAGCAAAATACAGGAAAGTTTCCACTGGGTCGCAAACGCAATCACAATCGCAGTCACAAAAGTGGCCACGCCCTGCACAATGTTGCCCATTTTCTCGGAAATGGCTTCTTGCACAGCAGTAGTGTCGTTGGTGATACGAGTAGTAACCGCGCCCGAGCCGAGGTCATCAAAATAGGCAATGTTCTGGCGGATCACTGCCTTTAAGTAGTTTTTGCGGTATCGCGAGGTTAGGACCTCGCCGCGTTCGACCATAAAGAACGATTCAAGGGCCGCGGAACAGATGATGCCGATGCCGATATAGACAAAATAAAGCGAGTTATGGTCGACCTGGGCCTGGAATTCGGAACCAGACAAAGTATCAGTAGCGAAAAAGGCGTTAAAGTTGTTGGTGATAGCACCGACCACCAATGTAAATGTCGGTAAAGCGATGCCATGGACCATGGAGAAGAAAAAGCCCACAAATAGCAAAAACATATCCCAGGGAGTAGCAAACCGGTACAAACTGATCAAATTGACTTTAGGCACTTCGGCATCCAGCTGTTCTTTAAGGATTTTGCGCTCGTTCTCGGGCAAAGCGTCGAACCGAGCCTCTTTAGCCGCCTTGTCGGCCTCGGCAGCAAGTTCTTCGGGGGTCTTTTCCTTTTTCTTTCCCTTCTTTTTGAACAAAGAAAACCCCTTTTTGGTCGGCTTGCTCCCGTCGTCCAGTTCGGGCTCATCAGAAATGTCCTGAGCGCCGGCAAAGCCGGTTACTTCCGGCACCGGCGCGTTAACGCCGGCGGCAAGCCCCGATTTGCCCTTCTCGCTATCGCGCGCGCTGTCCGTAGACTCGCTCGGCGGCGTGCGATCGTACTTCTCTGACATGGTAAAACACGAAGTCAAAAGAAGGCGGAGACGAAGAGCGGGTCAAAAGCGAATCCTCAACTAGCTAATGTAATATTTTTTGGCTTGGGTATTTATTCAACAGCGTCCGGGGTAAGGGCAGCTGCCGTTGTGGCGTTGGATGCATGCTGCCGTATGCAGGTCGGTTGCGAACAAGTTTCCGCGAGATTGGCTTGTGGGGGCCGAGAATAGCGATTTTTTGGGTGGCAAACCCATTTTGGGGGGTAGATGGCCGGGTTCAGAAGGTTATTCTTCGCTTGGTATTATTTCCAGCGCTTATTATTGACCACTGGAAAAAATCACTTGGGGACCCTACCCTATTTCCGTTATTCGGATGCCGGATCAACTTCGATTCCGTCCCCCGACCAAGGGTGGGCTTGCAGCATGCATGGTTTCCAGGGATACCACAAGGCCCATTTGCGGGTGGACGCCACCCAACAATGCGGGAGATTTGGCCATTGAATCGGTTGGTGATTTCGGGTAATTAGTTATTTTAATATATTTAATTTCGGGTCGTCATATAAGGTTTGTAAACTTAAATTCTCCTGCTCAACATTCCGGGCATGGTCGACCCTAAGCTTGTTATCTAAAATCGTGATGCCGTTGAAATTGTCCACAGCAAGCACTGTCGATCGCTGATCTTCATATTTCACGTATGCAAACCCCTTGGACCGCCCGGTTATGTTATCGCGCACCACCTTTACATAAACGGGACAGCCGTATTGAGAAAATAGAATAACAAGATCGCCCTCCGTCATTTCCACAGGCAATCCGCCCACAAACACTAGCGCAGAATCTTTATAATCCATGTGCCACGACGCATTTGCCGGCGTGCCATTCGCGAGCTCTTTTTCGTTGAGCTCTTCTATGCGCATGGAGGGGAAGACGTGTCAGAATTTTTTGATGCAGACGAGGAGGCTCATCTAAGCTGCGTCTAGGCATGTCTGAGGTTAGGGCTGTGGCGTCGCTGACAATGTGGGCCTCTTATTAGCGCGGGGTTTTCGCGCCCTTTGAGTGATTGCCGGCTAATTTAAACTAGGTTTTTGGTGCATTTTAACAGTATTATACATTTATATGGTTTTAAACTGGTTTTAAACTGGGTTTTTTTGGCTGTTTTTTTCTTACTAGGCCAACAAGTCGGCCGGTAGTTCCGCTTCGCGGAATCGGAATTGGCTAGCAAGGCCGATTTTGAGCCGCTAATTAATGCAGTCATCGTTTTTTAAAGTTGTTATGGCGTCAATCTACCACTTAACGCCGGGCATGCCGGAAGTACGATGACTGCATATCGTGTTTCGCATGCAGTGGCCTGACCTCATCGACCCTCATGCCCCTGTCGCCACGTGCTTGGGGTCCGTGTTTTGTAAATCGTAGGTAATCGATTAGATCTAAATAGATAGTTTTGTGTATGAGGTATCGATCGGCTATATTGGGGAACTCAGTTTAGATGGGGTTTATTCTCAGGATTTAGCACCCCCACGGAAAGATAAAGAGGTTTTCAACTTAACAGCAGACTTTAACTAGCAGATATGAAGTGGCCCACCTGAACCTTGTTTTATACCGGTTTTGCACTGGTTTGGTGGTGGTTTTGCACTGGTTTCCTAGTTGTTTGGCCCGGTTTTGTGCTTTTCTTGGCAACCCGGCCAAGGGCAAGGCCAAAGAGGGTCCTTTGGATCGCCGGTACAAACAACCTATATTAGGTCTGTTTTCCACTACCAAGGCTGGATATTCACTAAATCAATTTTAAAAAGAATAAAAATCCCTTTAAAGTTGCCTATTAACCAACCGGCGAATCCATCGACAACCCATTAAATTGCCTCGGGATATGCATGCATGTAGCTATAGGGGGACCGTGCAGATGGACCCACTCCAAAATATATATAGACTACCAGCCCCCCCTGGTTCCTTGACTACCAATGACCACCTCCACGACCATCGACCATCTCGAGGCTCAGAGACAGGCCTGGAATCATGTGCGGGATGACCTCGACGGCAACCATGCCGACCTGTCGCGGGCCCTCACCCGGCTGGGCAGCAATCTTGACGAGCTCAAATCCAACGAGCGCGAGCTTGAGGACCTGCCTGGCGACTCGCCTCTGGCGGTAGAGTTCTATGTCCATCGCAAGCGGCTGGAAGACGAGTTTGTGGTGATTGGTGACGAGCTGCGGGTGTTTCTGTCCAGCCTGCCCGACGCTAACGCCATGGCCACTACTATCCCGCCGTTGTCGCCAATGCGGGCTCGCCGCACCAGCTTTGTGGGCATGGTCACTTCGCTTAATGCTTCTTTGGAAACGGCTGCCGATGCCTACAGTCTCAACGAGTCGATGGAGGCTGCCCCGCGCGGCCATGCAGAGAACCACGAGGGTGCAGGCCAGCTTATGCAAGAGCGCTATGCCATCCAGGAAAAGCTGCACAAGGACCAAGTTGACCTTGAGAAGGTCATTGCGCGACTCAAGAAGCACCAGAAACAGCTGGAGGAGAACCGCCAGGCTGTGGATGGGCTTCATATGCAGTGGCAGAAGTACGAGAAGGAGATCGACGACCAGATCGGCCAGGTAATGAGCTTCCGGTTCCCCGCCCCGAAGAAGGAAGTTACAATTATCGAGACCAAGCCAAAGCCCAAGGCCGGTATCTGTCGTCTGTTCCAAACCAACCTACAGTAGTTGGGTGGTTTTTTTGACTTCTTTATAGGACCAAGTAGTAGAATTAATATCAAGTTCCACCCCTGCTTCGCCAAACCAAAACGGCCCATAACTACTTTTAACTTTATTCCCTTCTCTTTCTTTTTTCGTCTCGTTCTTTTTTTTTCTTTTTTTCTTACTAGGCCGACAAGTCGGCCTGTAACCGCTTCGCGGAATCCTCTAACTGTTATTACCGTTTCGCGAAGCGAAAAAGCTGTTCGACAAGTCGAACAGCCGAAAAAAGAAGAAGAAAAGCCTATATAGTTCTTCTTTTTATATACTAGGCCGAAAAGTCGGCCAGGAGGCGACTCCCAAAAAAAAGCGGGGTCACACGACCCCGAATTAGTGAGCGGCAAGCATGTGACAATTGATGCTCCCGTTTTTTGCCAGGTCAGGGGTTTGCTTGCTGCCAGGGGTATGGGTTGTGGCGGCCAATTGTGGTTTGTGCAACGTGGCCAGCAGGAGTTTAGCTAGCAAGAGAGGTTAGATAGCCTGTAAATAGGGGGGCCAACCGGTTAGGGGCAGTGGCGAACATGTGCCAAGCCGATCTGTTGAAGCTTATCTTATGCACGGGTAAAGCATAATCGAGAAGCTGTAGAGAGGTCGCTAAGCACGGCGGGCGGCAAGGACACGGAACGGGTTTCGCTCTGGATATAATAACCAACTATATAAGGTTTCAACTAAAGCTAAGCGCGCGGTGAACGGATGCCTCAGGAGGCATGAGGCGCGGCGTGACGTCATGCGACGGGGCAAGGAACCCGGGCGCCAAATAAACCATTGCTAATCGCAATTTTCCTTCCTTTCTACCACTCCCATCCCCGTCAATCCCATGTCGAGTAGTTCCGTCCCTCATCATGGCGTGTCGTCAGGACCTTCTGGGTCCTCCGGCCACGCCGGCGCCAACGGCGCGAATGTTGCTTCGGCCGCCAAATCGGCCAGCTGCCACATCGGCAAGTTCAAAGGATTCAATGTGCCTGCGGTTCTGAGTTGGCGAAACCCGCAAGAAACAGGCACTCTGCTTGTGCAGGTGCTGGCCGCCTGGCTGGTGTTGTCCTCGACGCTTTCGCTGCGGTTGTTTCTGCGGCTTTCCTATTGGACAGTAGGCGTTTTGTCGGTCATCGAGGCGGTGACCCGCAAAATCAACGGCCCCACTGGCGGCTTGGTTAGCAACTACGCGCCGTCCCGCCATCTGCCTATTTCCGATAAGTCGATTGATGATCTGACCACCTGCGTGGCCTCGTCGTTCCGCAAGGTTGTGTACGGCGTCCAGCATGTCCTGGATGCCCGCGAGCCTTGCACGGGCATTTCGCTGGCGGCAGGCTTCTTTGTGGCTTATATCCTGCTTGGTCTTTTCCCGCTGCACTCGTTGCTGCTGGCGGTGATTGTTTTGACGTTCGGCTTGCCCCCGCTTTATCTGCAGTTCAAGCCCCAGATCGACGATGCCCTGGCCAATGCCCAGGAGCATATCCATGGCCATCTGGCCGATGCTCAGAAGGCGGTCTACGACAAGGCTGGCCCTCAGATTGAGTCGGTGAAGAACTTGTTGGGCAAGCGCGGCGGCTTCCCGTCCCACAATGGCGCGGGCGTGGCTCCTCTTAAGGAGGTGCCTGGCTCTGCCGCCAACACCCGGGAGTTTTCGTCAGCTAGCACCACTGGGTCGTCCCATACCGGTTCCTCCCATACTACTTCGGGTGTTTCCGGCTTGAGCACTGCCTCGGGTGTTTCCGGTTCCGCCTCCGGCTCGTCGGGTCTTTCCGGATCCAAGACCGGCTCGTCGGGTGTTTCCGGAGCCAAGACCGGCGCGTCCAGCACGTCCGCCGCGTCCACTGGCGCCTCTACCTCTAAATCGACTATCCCTGTGGAAACTACTACCACTACAACTACTACCGCGCACGTGCCGCCCGAGGTGGTCGCGCAGTACGACAGCGTGCCCACCCTGGTAGGCACCGTCAAGATCGACCAGTCGACCAAGGACCAGTTTGCGGCCGAGGCGTCCAAACTGCGCTCGTCGATCACCAAGGATAAGGAGGGGTTGTAGAGAAAAGCGCTAGTAGGTTTTTTCTGCCGTAGTATTGCTATCATATTACTGTTTTTTTGTTCTTCGCTCTCTACTTTATAGTTAATCCCTCGTAATCAGTATACTTTTTTTCTTCTTTTTCTTACTAGGCCGACAAGTCGGCCTGTAGTTCCGCTTCGCGGGGGGGACTATCGACATTGACTATACCGGTCAGCTACAGGGGTACTAAAGGGGTGCACTAAAGGGGTGCATAAAGACAGCCCCAGTAACTTTCCGCGAAGCGGATACAGGCCGACTTGTCGGCCTAGTAAGAAAAAGAATGAAAAAAAGAATGAAAAAGGAATGAAAAGAAAAGAAAGGGTGCTAGATATGTCTATTTGGATGGCCCTTGATATGTGGGGGGTCAGTGGGGTCCGGTGGGGGTGTTAACCCAACCCAGTTCTGACCAATCCTGGAGTGGATTTTTCACTTTACATATGATTTGCAGCAGGAGATCCATGCACTCCTCGACTGCGCGCCTGGGCCAGAATCTAACAGAGAAAATCGTCCAGAGGTATGCTGTGGGCCTTCCTGCCGGCAAAAAAGTCGCTTCCGGCGACTATGTATCCATTAAACCCTCGCATTGCATGTCGCATGATAACTCATGGCCGGTGGCCTTGAAGTTCATGGGCCTCGGGGCGAAAAAGGTTGCCGATGATCGCCAGGTGGTTATGACCCTGGATCATGATGTGCAGAACCATAGCGAGAAGAATATGGAGAAGTATCGCAATATCGAGAGCTTTGCCAAAAAACAGGGTACCGACTTCTATCCGGCCGGCAGAGGCATCGGCCATCAGATCATGGTGGAGGAAGGCTATGCGTTTCCTTATAACTTGACGGTGGCCTCCGATTCCCACTCAAATACTTATGGTGGTGTGGGCTGTTTAGGCACCCCGGTTGTTCGCACTGATGCGGCCGCTATTTGGGCTACCGGAATGACTTGGTGGCAGATCCCGCCTGTGGCTCGCGTAGAACTACGCGGAAAACTTCCCCCAGGGGTTACTGGTAAAGATGTCATTGTTGCATTGTGCGGTGTGTTCAATAACGATGAAGTGTTGAATCATGCTATTGAGTTCACGGGCGAGGGTGCTAAACATTTGTCTGTGGATGAGCGTCTTACTATTGCAAATATGACCACTGAATGGGGTGCCTTGACCGGGTTGTTCCCCGTTGACGAGGTGTTGATCGATTGGTACAATCACCGGTTACAGGTGCTACCCCAGCCGCATCCTCGCGTGAATGCCGACACTGTAGCTGCTTTGAGCACTCATAAAATCGAGGCCGACAGTGATGCATACTATGCTAAAGATTTAGTGCTTGATCTTGAGTCGTTGTCACCATGTGTATCGGGCCCGAACTCGGTCAAGATTTCCAAGCCCTTGAGCGTGTTGGCGGCTGAGGGGATCAAAATCAATAAAGCATATCTTGTTTCCTGTACAAACTCGCGTTTATCCGACATTGAAGCGGCCGCAAATGTTCTTAAAGGCCGCAAAGTCGCTGATGGCGTCGAGTTTTATGTGGCTGCGGCGTCCTCGCATGTCCAGCAAGATGCTGAAAAGTCCGGTGCCTGGCAAGACATTCTTGATGCCGGTGCAAAGCCTTTGCCGGCTGGATGCGGTCCTTGCATTGGTTTAGGCACCGGTTTATTAGAGCCTGGCGAAGTGGGCATTTCCGCCACTAACCGCAACTTCAAGGGCCGCATGGGCTCGCGTGATGCCCTCGCTTATCTCGCTTCGCCTGAAGTGGTGGCGGCATCGGCCGTGTTAGGTCGCATGGCCTTCCCCGTTGAGGTCGAAGGCAAGCCTGCTCCTCAAGCCGGTGATATTGTCAAGGAAATCCGCGTTAATGAGCCGGCTGCTCAGGAAGCTGCTGAGCATGAAACCGCCACTAATGCGGCTTCTGAAGCAGTGGCTATTCTCGATGGGTTCCCGGAATCTATCGAGGGAGAGCTTGTGTTGTGCAATGCAGACAATATCAATACCGACGCGATCTACCCGGGTAAATATACCTACCAGGATGATGTACCTAAAGAAAAGATGGCCGAGGTGTGCATGGAAAATTACGATGCAAACTTCGGCGACAATGCCCATGCGGGCGATATCATTGTGTCGGGATTCAACTTCGGCACTGGCTCATCTCGCGAACAAGCCGCTACCTGTATTCTAGCCAAGGGCATCCGGCTCGTAATTGCTGGCTCTTTCGGTAATATCTTCAGCAGAAACAGCATCAACAACGCGCTTCTGACCCTTGAAATCCCTGCCCTTATTGCCCTGCTACGGGACCGGTTCGGCGCATCTTCCGAGCCCACTATCCGTACTGGACTGCGAGCTAAATGGGATGTCAAGTCGGCCACCGTCACTGTTACTGATGAGACGGGTACACAACTGCTCAAGCAGAAGGTAGGCGAGCTTGGTGCTAGCATGCAAGAGATTATTGTTTCTGGCGGTCTGGAGGCTTGGGTATCTAATAAAATCAGTTCTGAAACTGCATAGAGTGACTTAGAATCAGTTTAAATAAAAAGTATATATTTTACATTTTCGGTATTTGTGGGCTCGAGAGGTTGGCTATAGAGGTTGGCTGTAGAGGTTATATTATGTCAGCAGGATTGCCAATCACATGTGACCTGATGCCATATATTGATCCATACCATATGCAGTATGCACAACTTTTCAGCCCCAATCCAGCTACTCAAATAAACTTATTGCACTAAGGAAACACATATATTCATAAAGAAACATCTATGTTCCATGTCTTGCTGGCGGAGTACTTCTTATTCTAAAGATATGACCTTACCCTAGTGCATATTAGCTATCGAGATCTTTTCTATACACGCAGACTACATTGTCTCGATCAATGGATATAAGAGATGGTGTTTGGTCGAGTATTGTGTCGTTATTTAAGGATTCTATTACTGGAAGTTTACTATTCCGGTTCTTAGGATTCCCAAATGCTGTTGAAAATTCGCTTTGCGAGGTCGCATCTGTTACTATCAAATCACCAGAAACTGAGGCCCCCAATAAAGTTATCTCGGAGACAGAAAGCGGCAATGAGCTCGATATAAATAACTTTGAGATTCTGGTATGGACTCCAGATGATCCTTTGCATCCCCAGAGCTGGCCAACCGCTCGCAAGGTAATAGTAACGATAATGATGTGCAGTCTCACTGTATTGGCAAATATGACTACCGGAATACATGCCCCTGATTCTAAAACTATTCAGAAAGACTTGGGATGTACCCAGGTTGAGATGTCATTGGCACTTACCATGTACATTTGGGGATTTGCCTTTGGTTCCATCCTGTTTTCCACTATGAGCGAAAACCCTGCATTTCGAGGCCGTCGCATAATATTCCTGGTGTCTCAGTTATTATTTACAGTTTTGCAAATCCCAGCCGCATTGTCGTATCATATTTCTGGTCTCGCAATTGTAAGGTTTCTTGCTGGTGTTTTCGCAGGACCCCCGTTAACAAATGCAGGCGCAGTCCTTAGAGATCTTTTTGGCTTCCCCAATGTAGCATATGCTTATTTGGTTTGGAGTATTGGTGCAAATATGGCCCCCTTTATTGGCCCGTTTGTTGGAGGCCTTATAGAGGGAGCAACTTCATGGCGGTGGTGTTTCTGGTTCATATGCTTATTCTCGGGCGTTAACCTCCTATTAATGTTGATTCTTCTTCCTGAAACATCTGAGCAGGCTCTATTGATGCGCATCTCGGAAAATCTTCGCAAAACAGGCAATGATCGGGCCATATCCAAGGGCGATCTCCTTCTTAGAAACATGCATTGGCGTCATACCCTCAAACAAATCCTGTGGCTCCCCTTACAGATGGTCATTCAGGAACCGGTTCTGCTTTGTATTAATTTACATGTTACTTTAGGCCTCGCGGTGGTGTATCTCTTTTTCCAGGCCTTCCCAATTGCATTTCCTGTTGTTTACAACTTTGGACCCACCCAGCTGGGTCTGGCATATCTGGGCACAATTGTGTGCTGCAGCCTAGGGCTCTTTGCCTATGGTACATATCTTAGGCTTCGGTTAATCCAACCCTTCAAATGCAACCAGGAAAGACCGCCGGAGCATGTATTTGTGCCCGTTACTATTACTGGGGCTGTACTGATGCCAATTGGCTTGTTTATATTTGGTTGGACTACTACTGCCTCGGTGCATTGGATCCTGCCCATCATCGGCGCTGGCTTATTTGCTCTGGGCTTTTATTGGTTGTTTCAAACATATGTATCGTACTTTGGCCAACTATACCCTACCCGGTTTGCGTCTGCTATGGCAAGTAATACTCTGATTCGTGGCCTTCTAGGCGGTGGGTTTCCTCTCTTTGGCAGCTATTTGTTCAATGGTTTGGCAACTGATAAGTTTCCTATTGCCTGGGGTTGTACTATCTTGGCATTAGCCAGTGTGGCTATGATTCCTTTGCCGGTATTTCTATTTTACAAAGGACAGACTCTACGAAGACAGAGCTTGGAAAAATGGGGCTCCAAGCTTGAACGCTGAATTAGCATCTGATATAGATCCTATAGATCCTAGCACCAAAGTGCAGTGCATTTTTGTTTCTGTTCTTGTTTTTGTTTTTGTTTTTTACTATTATTATCCTTAATACTATAATCTTATAATCTTAATTATCAGCTACTTGATTGGCATACTCAGAGGGCTATCACATGACAATAGCGAGCACGGCAAGACCAATGCAGATCGCACTCATGGCCTTCTTGCTACCCGAGTTGACAATAGCCACACCGGTACCGTTAGCGTGCGCCTCCGAGGAAACGACAACAACGGGTTCCGAAGACGAGCTGGGGCGGTACACAACAGCGTTGTCGCCCTGGTCAACAAGACCAGCAGATCTGGCTACCAGAGAGTGTGCCACAATCGGGGTTCCAACCGCCTCAGTAACCTCAGCACTGGTCAGTTTGTTGGTGGCAACAGGGACAGACCGGATATCAATACTGGTAAGGTTGTTACCAGGGATCAAAGTGGCAATGGGCTGGGTGAAGTTGGCTCCGACAGTCTTGGTTCTGATCACGGTGTTAACAGGCAGCGTGTAGTTGTTACCAACAGTCTTGATGCTACTAGCAGTCACAGTGACAACCGGCTGGGCAGCAGTGGCCTCAATAAACCGGGTGGTAGTAGAACCGACCACAACGATAACAGGCTCAGTGACGGTAGTCGACACAGTCTTGGTGGTGCCTCCGATCACAGAGACAACAGACTGGGTGACAGTGGTCACCACTGTCTTGGTAGTACCTGACACCACGGTGATAACAGGCTGAGTGGTAGTAGTCACTAAAGTCTTGGTAGTAACCGTGACAGCAGGCTGCGTGACAGTGGTATACAGAGTCCGGGTAGTACCAGAGGTTACGGTAACAACCGGCTCAGTAACGGTGACCACAATTGTCTTGGTGGAAACTGTTTGGACGGGCTGCGTGACAGTCGTCTGCAGAGTCTTGGTAGTACCAGCAGTCACAGTGACAATAGGCTCAGTGATGGTGGTAACAACCGTCTTGGTAGTACCCGACACCACACTGACAGCAGGCTGAGTGAGTGTTGTCTGCAAAGTCGCGCTAGTACCAGATACCAGAGTGACGCAGGGCTCAGTGACGGTGACCACAACTGTCTTGGTAGAAACTGTTTGCAGAGGCTGGGTGAGGGTGGTGTAATGAGTGTTGGTAGTACCACCGCTCACACTGACAGAAGACTGAGTGATAGTTGTCTGAAGAGTCTTGGTAGTACCAGACACAACAGTAACAGCAGGCTGTGTGGAAACAGCCTCAACAGTCCGGGTGGCAACAGTGGAAACAGGACGAGTAATCGTGGTGTACAGAGTCTTGGTAGAAACGGTAACAGCAGGTCCAGTGATCGTAGTCTGCAGTGTTCTGGTAGAACCAGCAGTCACGGTGACAACGGGCGCAGTGATAGCGCTCTCAATTGTCTTGGTAGAAGTGGTGACAGCAGGCTGGGTGAGAGTGGTCTGCAGAGTCGTGGTGGTTCCCGAGCTCACACTAACGATAGGCTGAGTGGCAGTGATCACCACTGTCTCGGTAATGACCGTGTAAACGGGCTGAGCGACAGTGGTCCGCAGAGTCTGGGTAGTACCAGAGGTCACGGTGACCACAGGCTCGGTGACGGTGCTCAAAACAGTCTGGGTGGTAACAGTCAAAACGGGCTGTGTAACAGTGGTCTGCAGAGACGTGGTAGTACCCGAGATCACAGTGACAAAAGGCTGCGTGGCAGTAGTCACTGCAGTCTTGGTAGTACCCGCGGTAACAGATACAACGGGCTGAGTAGCAGTGATCACAACCGTCTTGGTAGTGACAGTGACGACAGGCTTGGTGACAGTCGTCTCCACATTCTTGGTGCTAACGGTGACAACAGGCTGGGTGATAGTGGTGGATACCGCCTGAGTAGTGCCAGAAACAACAGTGACGGCAGGCTCAGTAACGGTGGTCACCACAGTCTGAGTAGCACCAGAGGTGATAGCCTTGGAAGTACCAGAGACAACAGTAACAGTGGGCTCAGTAGCCGTGATCACGACCGTCTTGGTGGTAGTGGTCAGGACAGCCTGGGTGACAGTGGTCAACAGGGTCTGAGTAGTACCAGAGACAACAGTTACGGCGGGCTGAGTGACAGTCGTCTCCAGGATCTTGGTAGTACCAGAAACAACAGTATCAGTGACAGCGGGCTGAGTAGACGTGACCTCAACAGTCTTGGTGGTAACCGTGAGGATAGGCTGGGTGGCAGTGGTCGACAGGGCCTGAGTAGTGCCCGAGATAACAGTCACGACAGTTTCAGTGACGGTGCTAACCAGGGTCTGAGTAGCACCAGAGGTGACTGTCTGGGTAGTGCCCGAGACAACAGTGACAGTGGGCTGAGTGGCAGTGGTCACAACCGTCTTGGTAGAGACGCTGAGAACAGGCTGAGTGACAGTGGTCAACAAAGTCTGGGTAGTGCCAGAGACAACAGTAACGGCAGGCTCAGTGGTAGTGATCACCTGGGTCTGAGTAGTACCCGAGACCGCGGTGGTAGTGGCAGTAGCAGTAGTAGTGGCCTCAACAGTCTTGGTAGTAGCCGTGAGGACAGGCTGAGTGACAGTGGTCAACAGAGTCTGGGTAGTGCCAGAGACAACAGTCACGGCAGGTCCAGTAACAGTGCTCACCAGAGTCTGGGTAGCACCAGAGGTGACTGTCTGGGTGGTTCCAGAAACAACAGTGACAGTGGGCTGAGTGGCAGTAGTCACAACCGTCTTGGTAGAGACGCTGAGAACAGGCTGAGTGACAGTGGTCAACAGAGTCTGGGTAGTGCCCGAGATAACAGTAACGGCAGGCTCAGTGGTGGTGATCACCTGAGTCTGAGTAGTACCCGACACTACGGTGGCAGTGGTAGTAGCAGTGGTCTCAACAGTCTTGGTGGTAGCCGTGAGGACAGGCTCAGTGACGGTAGTCAACAGAGTCTGAGTAGTGCCAGAGACAACAGTCACGGCAGGTCCAGTAACCGTGCTCACAATAGTCTGAGTAGCACCAGAGGTGACTGTCTGGGTAGTGCCAGAAACAACAGTGACGGTAGGCTGAGTGGCCGTGGTCACAATCGTCTCAACACTAGTGGTGAGAACTTCCTGAGTGACAGTTGTCAACAGAGTCTGGGTAGTACCCGATACCACGGTGACCGCAGGCTCAGTGGTAGTGATCACCAGAGTCTGAGTCTGAGTCTGAGTCTGTGTAGTACCCGAGATCTCAGTGGTAGTGGCAGTAGCAGTAGTAGTGGCCTCAACAGTCTTGGTAGTAACCGTGAGGACAGGCTGGGTGACGGTGGTCAACAGAGTCTGGGTAGTGCCAGAGACAACAGTCACGGCAGGTCCAGTAACCGTGCTCACAATAGTCTGAGTAGCACCAGAGGTGACTGTCTGGGTAGTACCGGAAACAACAGTGACGGTAGGCTGGGTGGCCGTGGTCACAATCGTCTCGACACTGGTAGTGAGAACTTCCTGAGTAGCGGTAGTCAACAGAGTCTGGGTAGTACCCGAGATAACAGTAACAGCAGGCTCGGTGGTGGTGATCACCTGAGTCTGAGTAGTACCTGAAACTTCAGTGGCAGTGGTAGTGGCAGTGAGCTCAACAGTCTTGGTAGTAGCCGTGAGGACAGGCTCAGTGACAGTGGTCAACAGAGTCTGAGTAGTGCCAGAGACAACAGTCACAGCAGGTCCAGTAACCGTGCTCACAATAGTCTGGGTAGCACCAGAGGTGACTGTCTCGGTAGTACCAGAAACAACAGTGACGGTAGGCTGAGTGGCCGTGGTCACAATTGTCTCGACACTAGTGGTGAGAACTTCCTGAGTGAGAGTAGTCAACAGAGTGTGAGTGGTGCCCGAGACAACAGTAACAGCAGGCTCGGTGGTGGTGATAACCTGAGTCTGAGTCTGAGTCTGAGTGGTACCCGACACCTCAGTGGTAGTGGCAGTCGCAGTGGCAGTGTGCTCAACAGTCTTGGTGGTAGCAGTGAGGACAGGCTCAGTGACGGTGGTCAACAGAGTCTGGGTAGTGCCAGAGACAACAGTCACAGCAGGTCCAGTAACAGTGCTCACAATAGTCTGAGTAGCACCAGAGGTGACTGTCTGGGTAGTACCAGAAACAACAGTGACGGTAGGCTGGGTGGCCGTGGTCACAATTGTCTCGACACTAGTAGTGAGAACTTCCTGAGTGCGAGTGGTCAACAGAGTCTGGGTAGTGCCCGAGATAACAGTAACGGCAGGCTCGGTGGTGGTGATCACCTGAGTCTGAGTAGTACCTGAAACTTCAGTGGCAGTGGTAGTGGCAGTGAGCTCAACAGTCTTGGTAGTAGCCGTGAGGACAGGCTGAGTGACGGTAGTCAACAGAGTCTGAGTAGTGCCAGAGACAACAGTCACAGCAGGCTCAGTGACAGTGCTCACCAGAGTCTGAGTAGCACCAGAGGTGACTGTCTGGGTAGTGCCAGAAACAACAGTGACGGTAGGCTGAGTGGCCGTGGTCACAATCGTCTCAACACTGGTAGTGAGAACTTCCTGAGTGAGAGTAGTCAACAGAGTGTGAGTGGTGCCCGAAATCACAGTAACAGCAGGCTCAGTGGTAGTGATCACCTGGGTCTGAGTCTGAGTCTGAGTGGTACCCGACACCTCAGTGGTAGTGGCAGTCGCAGTGGCAGTGTGCTCAACAGTCTTGGTGGTAGCAGTGAGGACAGGCTCAGTGACGGTGGTCAACAGAGTCTGGGTAGTGCCAGAGACAACAGTCACAGCAGGTCCGGTAACAGTGCTCACGAGAGTCTGGGTAGCACCAGAGGTAACTGTCTGGGTAGTACCAGAAACAACAGTGACAGTGGGCTGAGTGGCCGTGGTCACAATTGTCTCGACACTAGTAATGAGAACTTCCTGAGTGCGAGTGGTCAACAGAGTCTGGGTGGTGCCCGAGACAACAGTAACGGCAGGCTCACTGGTAGTGATCACCTGAGTCTGAGTAGTACCCGACACCTCAGTGGCAGTGGCAGTGAGCTCAACAGTCTTGGTGGTAGCCGTGAGGATAGGCTGAGTGACAGTCGTCAACAGAGTCTGAGTAGTGCCAGAGACAACAGTCACGGCAGGCTCAGTGACAGTGCTCACCAGAGTCTGAGTAGCACCAGAGGTGACTGTCTGGGTAGTACCAGAAACAACAGTGACGGTAGGCTGAGTGGCAGTGGTCACAATCGTCTCAACACTAGTGGTGAGGACAGGCTGAGTGACAGTGGTCAACAGAGTCTGGGTAGTGCCCGATACCACAGTAACGGCAGGCTCACTGGTAGTGATCACCTGAGTCTGAGTAGTACCCGACACCTCAGTGGCAGTGGTCTCAAGTGTCTTGGTAGTAACAGTGAGAACGGGCTGAGTGACAGTGGTCAACAGAGTATGAGTAGTACCTGAGACCACAGTGACGACAGGCTCAGTGACGGTGGTAACCTGAATCTGGGTAGTGCCCGAGATCACAGTGATGGCAGGCCGAGTGACAGTGGCCTCAACGGTCTGTGTAGTACCAGACACAACAGTAACAGTGGGCTGCGTGGCTGTGGTTTCAACTGTCTGGGTACTAACAGTGAAGACAGGCTGGGTCACAGTGGTCAAAAGAGTCTGGGTAGAACCAGAGACCACAGTAACGGCAGGCTCAGTGGCAGTGATCACCACCTCGGTCTGAGTTCCTCCAATCGCGGTCTGGGTAGTACCAGAGATCACAGTGAAGCCAGTCTCAGTGAACTCAGGGCGACCAGAATGCGAGAAGCCGGTCTCAGTAAACTCAGGACGGCCAGAGTGGTGGAAGCCGGTCTCAGTGAACTCAGGACGGCCAGAATGGTGGAAGCCAGTCTCGGTGAACTCAGGGCGACCAGGGTGCGAGAAGCCGGTCTCAGTGAACTCAGGGCGACCAGAGTGGTGGAAGCCAGTCTCGGTGAACTCAGGGCGACCAGGGTGCGAGGCATTACCAGTGAGCTCAGGGCGACCAGAGTGGTGGAAGCCAGTCTCAGTAAACTCAGGGCGACCAGGGTGGTGGAAGCCAGACTCAGTGAACTCAGGGCGACCAGGGTGGTGGAAGCCAGACTCAGTGAACTCAGGGTGACCAGGGTGCGAGAAGCCAGACTCCGTAAACTCAGGGCGACCAGAGTGGTGGAAGCCAGTCTCAGTGAACTCAGGGCGACCGGTGAACTCAGGACGACCAGGGTGCGAGGCATTACCAGTGAGCTCAGGGCGACCAGAGTGGTGGAAGCCGGTCTCAGTGAACTCAGGGCGACCAGAGTGGTGGAAGCCGGTCTCGGTGAACTCAGGGCGACCAGAGTGGTGGAATCCAGACTCAGTGAACTCAGGGCGGCCAGGGTGGTGGAAGCCAGACTCAGTGAACTCAGGGCGACCAGGGTGCGAGAAGCCAGTCTCGGTGAACTCAGGGTGACCAGGGTGCGAGGCATTACCGGTGAACTCAGGGCGGCCAGAGTGGTGGAAGCCGGTCTCAGTGAACTCAGGGCGACCAGAGTGGTGGAAGCCAGACTCAGTGAACTCAGGGCGACCAGGGTGCGAGAAGCCAGACTCCGTAAACTCAGGGCGACCAGAGTGGTGGAAGCCAGTCTCGGTAAACTCAGGGCGACCAGGGTGCGAGGCATTACCAGTGAGCTCAGGGCGACCAGAGTGGTGGAAGCCAGACTCAGTGAACTCAGGGCGACCAGAGTGGTGGAAGCCAGACTCAGTGAACTCAGGGTGACCAGGGTGCGAGAAGCCAGACTCCGTAAACTCAGGGCGACCAGAGTGGTGGAATCCAGTCTCGGTGAACTCAGGGCGACCAGAGTGCGAGAAGCTAGGCTGAGTGAATCCAGTTTCCAGGGTCTGAGTAGTACCAGAAACAGTGTAACCAGGCTGGGTAGCACCAGACTCAAGAGTGAAAGTGGTGCCATTAGCAGTGAAGCCAGGCTGGGTGAAGCCAGTCTCAAAAGTGAAAGTAGTGCCAGAGACAACCGTGAAACCGGGCTCAGTGAAACCAGTCTCTAGAGTGCGCGTGGTGCCAGAAACAACGGTGTAACCAGGCTGGGTAGCACCGGTCTCAAGGGTGAAAGTGGTACCATTAGCAGTGAAGCCAGTCTCAAGAGTCTTAGTGGTGCCAGAGATCACAGTGAAGCCAGGCTGGGTGAAGCCAGTCTCAAAAGTGAAAGTAGTGCCAGAGACAACGGTGAAACCAGGCTCAGTGAAACCAGTCTCCAGGGTCCGTGTGGTGCCAGAAATAACAGTGAAACCAGGCTGGGTGAAGCCAGTCTCAAGAGTCCGCGTGGTGCCAGAAACAATGGTGTAACCAGGCTGAGTAGCACCGGTCTCAAGGGTGAAAGTGGTGCCATTAGCAGTGAATCCAGTCTCAAGAGTCTTAGTGGTGCCAGAGATCACAGTGAAGCCAGGCTGGGTGAAGCCAGTCTCAAAAGTGAAAGTAGTGCCAGAGACAACGGTGAAACCAGGCTCAGTGAAACCAGTCTCCAGGGTCCGTGTGGTGCCAGAAATAACAGTGAAACCAGGCTGGGTGAAGCCAGTCTCAAGAGTCCGCGTGGTGCCAGAAACAATGGTGTAACCAGGCTGAGTAGCACCGGTCTCAAGGGTGAAAGTGGTGCCATTAGCAGTGAATCCAGTCTCAAGAGTCTTAGTGGTGCCAGAGATCACAGTGAAGCCAGGCTGGGTGAAGCCAGTCTCAAAAGTGAAGGTAGTGCCAGAGACAACGGTGAAACCAGGCTCAGTGAAACCAGTCTCCAGGGTCCGCGTGGTGCCAGAAACAACTGTGAAACCAGGCTGGGTGAAGCCAGTCTCAAGAGTGAAAGTAGTGCCAGAGACAACGGTGAAGCCAGGCTGAGTAGCACTGGTCTCACGAGTCAGGGTAGTACCAGAAACAGTGTAACCAGGCTGGGTAGCACCGGTCTCAAGAGTCCGTGTGGTGCCAGAAACAACGGTGTAACCAGGCTGAGTAGCACCGGTCTCAAGGGTGAAAGTGGTGCCATTAGCAGTGAATCCAGTCTCAAGAGTCTTAGTGGTGCCAGAGATCACAGTGAAGCCAGGCTGGGTGAAGCCAGTCTCAAAAGTGAAGGTAGTGCCAGAGACAACGGTGAAACCAGGCTCAGTGAAACCAGTCTCCAGGGTCCGCGTGGTGCCAGAAACAACAGTGAAACCAGGCTGGGTGAAGCCAGTCTCAAGAGTGAAAGTAGTGCCAGAGACAACAGTAAAGCCAGGCTGAGTAGCACCGGTCTCACGAGTCAGGGTAGTACCAGAAACAGTGTAACCAGGCTGGGTAGCACCGGTCTCAAGAGTCCGCGTGGTGCCATTGACAGTGACACCAGTCTCCAGAGTCTGCGTGGTACCAGAGACAACGGTGAAACCAGGCTGGGTGAAGCCAGTCTCAAAAGTGAAGGTAGTGCCAGAGACAACGGTGAAACCAGGCTCGGTGAAGCCAGTCTCAAGAGTGAGAGTAGTGCCAGAGACCTCAGTGAAGCCAGTCTCGGTGATAGTGAAGCCAGTCTCAAAAGTCTGAGTGGTACCAGAGATCACAGTGAAACCAGGCTCAGTGAAGCCAGTCTCAAAAGTGAAAGTAGTGCCAGAGACAACGGTGAAACCAGGCTCAGTGAAACCAGTCTCCAGAGTCCGTGTGGTGCCAGAAACAATGGTGTAACCAGGCTGAGTAGCACCGGTCTCAAGGGTGAAAGTGGTACCATTAGCAGTGAAGCCAGTCTCAAGAGTCCGCGTGGTGCCAGAGACAACAGTAAAGCCAGGCTGAGTAGCACCGGTCTCACGAGTCAGGGTAGTACCAGAAACAGTGTAACCAGGCTGTGTAGCACCGGTCTCAAGAGTCCGCGTGGTGCCAGAAACAACGGTGTAACCAGGCTGGGTAGCACCGGTCTCAAGGGTGAAAGTGGTGCCATTAGCAGTGAAGCCAGTCTCAAGAGTCTTAGTGGTACCAGAGATCACAGTGAAGCCAGGCTGGGTGAAGCCAGTCTCAAAAGTGAAGGTAGTGCCAGAGACAACGGTGAAACCAGGCTCGGTAAAGCCAGTCTCAAGAGTGAGAGTAGTGCCAGAGACCTCAGTGAAGCCAGTCTCGGTGATAGTGAAGCCAGTCTCAAAAGTCTGAGTGGTGCCAGAGATCACAGTGAAGCCAGGCTCGGTGAAGCCAGTCTCAAGAGTGAAAGTAGTACCAGAGATCTCAGTGAAGCCAGTCTCGGTGATAGTGAAGCCAGTCTCAAAAGTCTGAGTGGTGCCAGAGATCACAGTGAAACCAGGCTGGGTGAAGCCAGTCTCAAGAGTGAAAGTAGTGCCAGAGACAACGGTGAAGCCAGGCTGAGTAGCACCGGTCTCACGAGTCAGGGTAGTACCAGAAACAGTGTAACCAGGCTGGGTAGCACCGGTCTCAAGAGTCCGCGTGGTGCCATTGACAGTGACACCAGTCTCCAGAGTCTGCGTGGTACCAGAGACAACGGTGAAACCAGGCTGGGTGAAGCCAGTCTCAAAAGTGAAGGTAGTGCCAGAGACAACGGTGAAACCAGGCTCGGTGAAGCCAGTCTCAAGAGTGAGAGTAGTGCCAGAGACCTCAGTGAAGCCAGTCTCGGTGATAGTGAAGCCAGTCTCAAAAGTCTGAGTGGTGCCAGAGATCACTGTGAAGCCAGGCTCGGTGAAGCCAGTCTCAAGAGTGAAAGTAGTACCAGAGACCTCAGTGAAGCCAGGCTCAGTTAAACCAGTCTCCAGAGTCCGCGTGGTACCAGAAACAACGGTGTAACCAGGCTGAGTAGCACCGGTCTCAAGGGTGAAAGTGGTACCATTAGCAGTGAAGCCAGTCTCAAGAGTCTGAGTGGTACCAGAGATCACAGTGAAGCCAGGCTGGGTGAAGCCAGTCTCAAAAGTGAAGGTAGTGCCAGAGACAACGGTGAAACCAGGCTCG